>JAJPUD010002877.1:73803-244597 GCA_023553655.1 Myrmecobius fasciatus
GAGAGAGAGAGAGAGAGAGAGAGAGAGAGAGAGAGAGATGGGAGGGGAGAGAAAACGGAGAGTCAACTACAGAAAATAAAAACCACGATTTTGATAACTTCTCTTTTCACTAGTGTAAATCCAAATTCTCAGATACTTTCTGTTCTTATTACAATACTTGAATATTTTTACTTGGGATTTTGGCAGTTGTGTCTTTTCTGGAAATGCTTCTGTATTATCTATGAACAATTTTCTAAACAAACACTTGGCAGCAATGATGAACCTTACTATACATTGTGATTGGGCCAAAGTAATTGAGCTTTATTCATGCAAAGAGGTACAAAAGCATCTATCTGTGTTAACCAGCAAGTGGTAATAATTTAGAATCTCTCCTTATAGGATTTTTAAAAGAATATTCTCAATTTTTCATCATTTTAGTGGTTCAAAAGAATAAGCTGATAGATGTTTTATTAACAAGCCAAAGTGAACTGATTAGAAAATTAATTTCAATTTCAAAGGTTTACATTATGTGAATTAATTTCTTTATGTTGTATTTGTTCAAATATTGGTCTTTCCCCTTCTTCCTCTTTGAATTTTAGGGATAAAATATCATCATCATAACCAGCATTTATATAGTGCCTACTAGGTGCCAGGCACTGTGCTAAGTGCTTTATAAGCAGTGTTTCATTTAATCCTTGCAACAGCCCTGGGAAGTAGTGCTATGATTATCTATCTCCCTTTTATAATGAAAGTAATTGAGATAAAGAGATTTGTTCAAGAACACAGAGCTAGTAAGTTTCTGAAGATGAATTTGGACTTTCTGATTACAGGCCAGGTGTTCCATCTACTGTGCTACCATGTTACCTAAACATAAAATACATGCAGAGTTGGTGATTTATTCCTCAATTTCTTGAAGACAGATGAGTCCTTCAAAGGTCTTTTTCATCTCATGGGGAAAAAATACTGTAAGTCCCTGCTTGTTTATTCCAACAGACTTTGGCAACATCTATGATTGAAAACCTAGCCATAGATCCCCAAATAAGAGGAAAGGGTTGTAGAGCAGAAAATTCACAGTCACCCTTGTGTATGTACTCCAGCCCATTCATCTAACTCTATACAAGAAGTCTAGAAGTCCCATCTCAAAATCTATTGAATACCCACTTTTGGAAACAATTCCACAACAGAATCAAAACAGTAAATTCATGGGATAGAGAAGTTGCTAATGACAGATACACTGATAGAAGCAAGAAGCATCTGGTGATCAGACACCTAGAGAGGAGACAGAAAAACTATAAAAAGCAGCCACAAACTCAAAGAGCACAGCATTCTGAAGTCACCTAGAGTAGGTACAAGTAACTTCAAGAGTTGCCAAAGGCATCTGTGTTCCACAGTATAACAACTAATGTTAGTAATGACAACTAAGAAAAAATAGATGTTCATCACTCTATAATTAGCCCCCAAAAGACAGATAGATGGTCCAATGGTTAGTGTACTGGACTTGGAGTCAGGAATGCTTGAATTCAAATCCTGCCTCAGGCACTTAGTAGTCATGTAATCCAGATCAAGTCTCTATTCTCACTTAACCTTAGTTTCTTCATTTGTAAAATGGGGATAATAATACATTTATTGTGAGGATAAAGTGAGAATACCTATAAAGAGATCTATAAATGCTGATACTATAACTATAATCTATTTTAAAATAATTTTCACCACTATGACCAAAGGGTTATCAAACTCTTCATACCCTTTGACTCAGCAGGGCCATTACTGAGTCTATATCCCAAGAAAATCATAAAGAAGGGAAAAGGACGTACATACAAAACTGTTTTAGCAGCATTTTCTGTGGTAGCAAAGAATTGGAAAATGAGTAGATGTCCATCAATTGGGGATGGCTGAACAAGTTGTGATATATGAAGATAATGGAATATTATTGTTCTATAAAAATTTTTGAACAAACTGATTTTAGAAAGGCCTGGAAAGATTTACATGAACTGATGCTAAGCAAAACAAGCAGAATTAGGAATACATTGTCCACAACAACAAAAATGTGTGATGATCAACTATGAAAGATTTGGTTCTCAGTGGTTCAGTAATCCAAAGTAATCCCAATAGACTTTGGACAGGAAATGCATCTGCAATCAATACATGCTATGTTCACTTCTTTTTTTGTTTGTTTGTTTGTTTTCTTTTCTCCCATGGTTTTTCCCTTTTGCTCTGGTTTTTCTTTCCCAACAAAAATAATAAATAAATGGGAAAACCCTATGTAAACTTTACCACACACAAAAAAATAATAATTTCCACTGCCAAATTCCAAATTCAAGATAAGCTTTGATTAAGCAAAATAATTTACAATTATTAGTTATTTGAAAGGGGCAATTTAAATATCAAAGTAGAGTTCCTCATCTTCTGAAAATCCCTTTGCCAATAACTGCTCTCCCCCTAAAGTCTCCCATAATGCTTTGTTTCAACCATTTCTAGTGCACTTATTATGTAATTTTTGTAAAATACAAATAATTCTGCGTCTTATCCCCTTATGAATTATAAACGACATAAGGGCTAGGGCAGTATTTCATCTATACTTTGAACTTTTTTCCAGTAGTAGCATAGTGCTCCCCCCACAATAGGTACTTAATAAATGATTACTGAAGAAAATGAATGAGTGAATGAATGACATATCAATAAAGTGATGCTGTACAGCTTCATTCATTTTTTTTCCACAGAAACATTTTTAAGTGCATACGATGTAAGGTTCAGTATTAAAGCTAGGAAGACCCAAATAAGATATTGCCTTTCTCCTCAGGGAAATTACAGTCTGGAAACTGCTCCAAATAGCTTCACAAAGATAAAGATTTTCATACTCTCCAAGTCTGAAAATCCCTGAAGCTGTCCAGATCAATTAATACCTGACCAAAAATCCTCTTTACTATGTCACTGACAGTGGTGTTCGTCTTTTTTTTTCAGCCTGTCCAGTGACATTTACTAGCTGTGTGATTTGGGGCAAGTCACTTAACTCTGTTTGCCTCAGTTTCTTCATTTGTCAAATGAGCTGGAGGTAGAAATGGCAAACCACATCAGTATCTTTGCCAAGAAAACTTTAAATGAGACCCCATGAAGAGGCAGATATGATTAAACAACCTCTGATTTTTGATCCAGGACTATTTCTTCATATTACATTTAAAATTCAGAAATTTTAAATTTTTACCATTAAAGTCATCCTCTAAAATATAGACAGAAAGTAGATTTATCAGCTTTATGAGAGGAAAATTAAGGAAGGAGAGAAATCTAACCCTTGGCTCCTTCTGAATTTTTCTATAATATCATATCCTTTTTTTGTTGATTGACTTAAACTCTGTCAAGCACAGGGCTCACATCTGGTGAGATTCAAAGGATACCAATGCTGGCTTAGGAAAAACAGAATACAAACATATTGTTGCCAGTTGTAAAGAAGATTCACAGGATCAAGACTTGCCATGTTATTTCTCCCTGATGAAATAAATACTACTTGAAGCAGGATCTCTTTTGACTTTCTCTTTCACAGAGACTGCTATCTCATAGTAGTCATTTAATTATTGTTGAATGAATAGAAGAGAGTTAGTAGAACAGCATCATTTTACAAATGAGGAAAAAGAGGCCAAGAGATATTAAATGAATTATCCAGAGACACACACAGTAAGTATTAGAACTGGGATTTGAATCCAGATTTTCTCCTGAGGACAGCTAAGTGGTACAAAGAATAGAACATACTGAGCCTGCAGTCAGGAATGCTCCTCTTTATGAATTCAAATCTGGCTTCAGCCATTTACTAGCAATGTGTGTGACGCTGGGCAAGTTACTTAACTCTGCTTGCCTCAGTTTCCTCATCTGTCAAATGAGCTGGAGAAGGCAAACCACTCTAGTGTCATTGCCAAGAAAACTGCAAATGGGGTCATGAAGAGTTATATATGACTGAATCTGATTTTTGATGCAGGATTATTTCTCAGTATCACATTTAAAATTTAGAAGCTTTAAATTTTACCATTAAAATCATCTTCCTAAATGTAGATAAACATATCAGCTTTATGAGGGGAAAATAAAGAGAGAAAAAAGGAAATGCATCTTAGCTAAGTATTTATTTACTAACTTAAAATATTTTATTGCCTATTTGCATATTTCAGTGGCTAGGAGTTCCACCGTAGAATATCAAAGCACCATATTCAAAATGCTACCATTTTGTTCCCCCCATATAACCCACTTTTCTATGTTATGCAGATAAGTCCAGTGTTTCTTAAGTAAATCTATTGGTGTTGAGCCCTGAAAAGATTTTGTGATTCTTGCCTAAAAAGTCTAACTTTCTGTTTTGACTTTCATTTCCTAATTGTCATGTTTGCTTGAACAAGCAATTTAATTTCCCAAGAGGATTCTCACTTCCTGTCTCTTGGGATCCTTGCTCTAAGGTTCAAAGGGAATCTGAGAAGTCATCTAGCCCAATCTCTGGCCCATTTTTCAGATGAGGAAACTGAGGTTCAGGGAAGTACATTGACCTGACTAATGTCATAGAGATACCAAATTTCAGAAGGAGTAATGAACCCAGGTCCTTCAACGCAGGGTTTGTTCCATGGTTCCATGTTATGTTCTTGGCTAGCTTAAGGGGGGAGGGAGAAAACTGGACAGGGATTATACAGTCAAATGCCAAGGTTATCAAATCCAACCCAAATCATCCAAACATGCTGACCTAAGATATAATCCCATCTCACAGATCAGGTCATAGGCAACCAAATGACATAGAGCCACAGTCTGGAAAATCAGGAAATTTAAATCTGGCCTCAGACACCTACTAGCTGTGTGATCCTGGGCACTTAACCCTGCTTACCTCAGTTTCCTCATCTGTAAAATGAGCTGGAGAAGGAAATGGCAAATCACTCCAATATTTTTGCCAAGAAAATTCCAAAATGGGGCAGCTTGATGGTGCAGTGATTAGAGCACCAGCCCTGAAGTCAGGAGGACCTGAGTTCAAATCTGGTCTCAGATATTTCCTAGCTGTGTGACCCTGGGCAAGTCACTTAACCTCAATTGCCTCAGCAAAAAGCAAAAAAAAAAAATTCAAAATCATAGTTGAAATGATTGAACAACAATAGGTCATGTCACTTTCAAAGCAACCTTTGGGATGGAATTGTATACCAAAGAACTTTTACTGGATATATAGACTTCAACACAAGTGCTCTTAATCATAATCCCCTCAGGGATTCAGATTTTTAGAAGGTCTAAAGAGATCTTCTAGATCTCTGTATAGTTTTCTCCTCCCATGAATCCTCCCAAAAAAGACTAAACCTGAGACCAGTAGTAATTTCCTTCAAATACCTGTACAGAACAGCTTGCAAAAAAGGTTGTCAGATAAATGTTGGATGACAAACAAATCCAATTTAAAGAGAAGGAAAGCTGGGAAAGCCTTCTCCCTGTAGCTTGACTTCTACCTAGGCCATGATGCTTCCCTACCAGTGCTGGTGCCCATGGCATTCACCAGGCGGCCAGGCTATCTCAGTGTGCTCTATGAAGTTCTAAAGGATCTGATAAGTTACCTTCTGTGCTATATTTCCATTCCCACAAGAGCAGAGCTACTGTTTAAGCCTACCTCATGGGGATATTGTTGGAATTACTGAATTGATGTCTTTAAAGTATTATAGGTCCTGGGAAGAAAAACACTATGGAAATACCAAGTACTGTTATTAAAATTGACCTGTTCCTATGATGAATAAATGACGCTGTGGGAGTCAATAGTTTGCCTTGGTGAGGCAAAACACTTGCAGCAGAATAAAGTACCATTTAGCAAATTCTCTTCCAGTGAATTAAGTGGTGCTCTGTAAGAACTACTGCCACTCATATGAATGAGACATTAACTTGTAGGGAATAAGATCTTTATTTTACAAATGTAAAAAAGAAAGAATAGGAACTTAACCAGCTCTCATAGTCATGAAGCCAAGAAAAAAAACCTTCAAAGGATTTTTGATATTAACCAATTCAACTATCCTTTTTTACAGAAAGGGAAACTGAGGCTCAGGGAGATTATGGAATTTAAGGTCACAGCTAGCAAAAAAAAATGCTTCTTGAGAATATTATTTCTTCAGATCTATGTTCAGATTAGCAATATTGCAAGAAAAACTGACATAGCTGTCAAACTGATGTGTGGTTTAATTTGTCCTTTTTTTCTATAAGAGGCAGGCAAGAGAGTCAGTCCTATTTCCTTTCTCTTTCTTCCTTATGTTTCTTCTCAGACTCTTAGCTCTGTTACCCCATGGAGTGTTTGTTAATGTTTAGTAACCTTTTGTCCCCAGCAGTTCCATCCTTTGGGGCCTGACGTTGATTTTCCTCATCTTGGCACATGAAGAGCCAGAGCGATCCCTTTTGCCCCATTGCCCTCACCATGTGCAGTGATACTCGCAGTGCAGGAGGTGGAAGCAGCCGCTTTTCAGGTATCAGGAAGGGTCACCTTCCTGTCCCATTCCCAGCAGCACTGTAGGGGCTCACTGTGGCTGATACACATGCTATTCTCGTGACAGGACTTTCTGCTTTCCCAAAAATCAGAGTGTGATTAAAGCCTTTGGCTGGCAAAGTCAAGTGCCCTGTAGGGACGATGCTACTTTTTCCAATAGGAAGGAATGAATGGATGGGTGGAAAGAGTTCACAAAAAATAACTATGTTAAAATATTTGTGGTAAAAAGACAGAGGAAGAAAGAGCTCAAAGAAGACTCCCATCATAATATGATTTCCACATGGAGCTCTTGAACCTAATGTTGTTGCACAAGACTATCAGCTATGATTCTTGGCAATATTTGACAATTCCTGGCATTGTCTGATCACTAGGTGCACATTTACCCCTTAAATCCTGTATATCAGAGAATATTGAATTTATTCAGTAGATACAATTTAATTCATTCACTCCATCTTTAATTTCTTCAATGAATGGGGAAGAAATGATAAGCTCCAGGTTTCTATCAGTTTAAAGCAGGGATTCTTAACTTGTCCATGTGTTATAGAGTTCTTTGGTAATCTAGTAAAGCCTATAGATCCCTCCTCACAATAATAATTCTAAATTCTTCTAAAATAGGATTACAAAGGAAATCATTATATTGAAATACAATTATAATTTTTAAGTTCAGAAACCTAAACTAAGAATTCCCGAGTCAATGACACACTTTTAATATTTCTTTAATATTCCTAGACTTTTAGACCTAGATCAAACTATAACAAGGAATTTTGTGATGTAGTCAGAATCCTAAGGATTAGAAGAGGTTAAAATCCCTTTTCTCACTCTGGGGTCCTCCATACCTGGCTTTTGGAATAGACTCTCCAAAACAGTCAGATTATCCAAAGCCAAATACACTTTGAGTCTCAAAAGTTCCAGACTGGTTAAAAACTTATACATCCTGGAGCTCCAGTAATTGTAAGCAACTTCAAAACTTTAGTACCCAACCATATGTCCTCATTCCCTGACAAAGCAATACCAAGTCTGCAAGCATGAAAATGTTATCCCATTGATCCCACCTGGCCAAGTCATCTTTCATTTCTTCACAATCAGAAAAATTTGGCAGTCCCTTTGATAATAACATTTTAATTCCCTCTCTGCATAAATTACTCATCAATAATAAGTGAAATCCTCCTGGAGATGCTTTTCCTTTGAAGGGTGGGGAGCATAAAAGAGAATCATTTAAAAATTTGGTGTTAAAAAATATCCTTTTGTCCTCAATCAATCAGATGAAAATTTACTGGTCTCAGAAATGATTCCACAAGATGGCCTGACAGGTGCTTCTTTCTGTCTCTTCAATTGTCTGTCAATTTGCCTTTTTTTTTCTTTTCTTTCTTTCTTAATTTCTTTCTCCCCCCCCCTCCCCTCCCTCTCTCCTCCTTCTTCTCCTCTTTTTCCCCTTCTGTCCCCCCCCTCCCCCCCCTCTCTCTCTCTGTCTCCATCTCTGTCTCTCTCTCTCTGTGCCTATCTTTAAGTCTCTGTTTCTAACACTTTCCCTCTCCCTCTATGTCTTCCTTGCTTTGTTTCTCTCTTTCTCCCACTCTTCCCCTCTTTCTTCTGCTCTTCCTTCTCCTCTCCATATTAATTCACTCAGGGAAATCTTTTGGCCCTTCAGCAACTAAATCCTCTTGACTGAAGTCAAGGAAAAATCCCTTACTGACTCATTGTGCTTCAGATTAAGCAATATCATAATGCTTTCCAGATTATAGAAGTGTGATATTACAATGGAGTTATTAAATAATGAGAAAATGAGCTCAAATTTTAGAATCTGTGTAAGATAGAGAAGTTTTAAAATATGATTAATAAAAAGAACAACAATTTCAAGGACAAAGTCTGAAGAACCTTTAGAGTATGTCAAGATTTAGGCAGAAAATCAAAATCTGAGGAAAATGTGGAAGTTGCTGAGAGATGGGGAGTATGAGATTGGCAGCTATAGAGAAATAATATAGCATTACAATGGTTGGAGGAGCTACTAGGACTCCTAAGTATCATGCAAAATAATTGCCAAATATGCTTTCATCTTATCTCATTCTTTTTTTATTTTTCTCCATTTCCATCCCTTTTTTAAGCCTATGCTCTGATCTCTTTTCCTTTCCCACTATTCCACTGTCTGTGCTTTAGATCTTCCAGTGACAACCAGTGGTTTTCACTGAGAGTTACCAAGTACTAAAAATTTTGCTCATTTCTACTATAGGAGGGAGACAGTAGAACCTTACGTTTATTTGTAAAAGGAAATGGGAAACTACAGACTTGAGCTTGTTCAATATGCTAAAGAAACACTGTAGAAAACTGAACAAGGAAATAAAAGCTCACATTTCTGACACCCTTAGGTAGGCAAGGACCTTTCCTCATAATAACCCTGTGGTGTAGATAGAAATAAATGTATATTAGATGAAGAGTGCTGACATTTTATCAAATATATGGGGGCTACCCTTTACATACACATTCCAAAAGCCTAAGACACATCTAAGAATACAATTAAACTTTTTTTCCTCAGGGCCCTTGGATCTACAAGAAAAGAAAATCAATTTGGGGGAATTTCTTTTCTATATAAAATATGTCAATAATGAGAACATAATTTAAGAAAAAAATCACATTGGAAACATTAAATAGGCAGCAAATTTTCCTGAAGAGTTTCATTAAGGAAAAAAGAACTGGAGAAATCCAGTGTGATATTCATCTTTAGAATGTATTGTCAACTAAGTTAACCCCATGTAGGGTTCTTTAAGCAGCCTCTTTTGTCTTCATGTTGGAAGAAAGGCACAATTATAGACTATTTCAGGAAGAAGAAAAATATTCAGAAGATAAATATTTTGGAGGGAACCAAAAAATGTTTTAGGTTAAGGACAAGGTCCAGATTCTGCAGCTCAAGTATTCTATCCAATGTTTCTCAGTAATATTGTGGCAATTTCACACATCTATACAATCCTACTTACTAAAACAACAATAATAATCACATTGAAAATATGTTTTGAGGAAGAGAAAAGAAAATGATCCTTTTTCTCATTATAATCTAACAGGAAAGATACAACTTTACAAAGTGTAATATTTTATAAAATATATATATATATATACATATATATATATATATATATATAATGCCAAGTATTTCAGCTATATGGAACTGTATAAAACACAAGAATGCAGAGGCATGAAAAGAGTGACTAGACCTAGTTTGGCTTAATTAGTCAAGCCTTTAGAAATTCATCTTTGGAATGTGTTTTCTGGTTACATAGATAGTTATTGAATGAATGAATATTAAGAACAGAAGAACAGAGCACCCAGAATTCCTCAGTCTTCACTTTGATTCCTTTGCCAGGAATCTTGTAGATATTAGACTTTTTAACCACTCTATTCTTGAAAGTTCTTCCTTTTAATTAAAAATTGTGCTTAAGACCCTTCCAAGCCAGTGGTAGAGAAGTTTAAGCACTCTATATTTATAGTGTTCTTAGAGAAATAAAGTATTGTTAAAAAAAAGTAGTACTATATCTCTTAATTTTTATATTTTCCTGCAAGAGGGTTATAAAGCCAGGTTTATCATATTAAAATAAAATCAAGAAGTATAACTAATGAAGAAAAAACAGAAGGCGTCATACCTATTAAAGAAATTATTTTCTTCAGCCCCCAGCTCTGTATCCAAGATACAGCAAGCCAGAAAAAATGCTAGAGACTAGATCAGAACTTGTATCATGTACTGTGGACATTGGCTGAAGAGAAACCCACATTATTTCCTTAACACTAGGAAACATTTATAGGTCTTTTTTTCTAATGGTAAAGCTTTTTGGAGAATGCATTTGGAACTGGACAATCTTGCCAGTTGCCTCCAAGAGAAAAACATTTGTCCAGGAAGTCTTCTGCAGATCCAATGGAGCCAACTTACCAGTTCCACATCATTTATTCCTTGCTTCCGAAGGCTCAAGAATTTAGGTCAGAAGTTAAGGTCTTACTACAATTATGTTTAAACGATATAGATACTATGCTTTGAGAATTTTACGCAGCTTCTTAGCAGCAATAATGGTTCATTTTAATAGTAAATTGTATGTCTTGGTCCTTCAGGACAGCTTTTAGTTAGCAACCAACTCACTTGCAATGAAGAATTATAGAATGACCTCCTTTGTAAGGACTCCCATCTTCTATTAATGTCACTCAATTTGTGGAATTATGGAAGATTTACCTGTGAGCCAAATTCTCATTCCTTAGTAACTCAGAAAGATGAGAAACTTTCTTTGTTTTCCTTGGGCAAGGGCTACTGTAAAAGTCTATAATCCACGAAGAAAAACTGAGAAAAGCTTCAAAGTATGCAAAGAAAATTGAGAAACAGAAAGTATAATCATTGCAAAAAGTGCTTTACAAACCTTGAAGTAGTTTGCATATATCTTCTATTACAATTGATTTCCCTAGAATTCTTGATCATTTTATAAGACCAACAAGACTTCTTCAAATACCTCCATGAACAATGGAAAAGGCTTGGTTAGATAACCAGAACCAGTTCCCCAATGTGTCTGCATGTTCTACAGCACTTCCCTCCTCTCCCCAGCATCTTCTGTATGGAGAAACCTCTGAGGTCCTCTGGGTATAGAGCAGACCTCCATTATACATAATGGATGATGGTATGACGAATAAGATAGAATAAATTCCAGTTCAGCTTCTCCAGAACTCTATTCATATTTCTAATACTACTAATAATAATTCACACTTATTGAGTTCTTTAAGATTGTCAAAGTGCTTTGTTTACAATAAAGGTACTACCTAGGAAGTACAACTACTCTTACTGTTCCCATTTTGTAGATGAGAAAACCAAGGCTCTGAGAAGGTAGGTGGATTAACAATAATCAGCTAGTGAATATCTGTGGCATAATTTTAAGTCAGATTTCCTTACTCCAAGCCCAGTGCATTATCCACAAAGTCCTTTCAAATCTCCTTTAAGACTCAACTCAAATTTACTTCCAATGGGATTTCCAATCAAGAATTCCTATCCTGATTTTCTCTTGTGTTACTACTCTCTTCTCACCTCAAATTGGTTTGCATTTACTTTGTACATTTTTTACATTTACGTATCCATGTTTGTGTTGCCTCTCCCTAGTAGAATACCAATACTTTGAGGAATAGAACTATTTTTATTTTTATCTTTCTATCTCTAGCTACTAGTATTATTTCTTGTACAGACTAAGTGCATAATAAATAAATAATTTATATATTCTCTAAAGAGAATATATAATTCATTAAGATATAATAAAGAGTATAAAGGCAGTGGAGAAAGCCAGGCAAAGTACTATGAGAAAAGGAATCAAAGAACTGGACTATTTGAATTAAAACAAACCTTAGGTTATTTATCAGATTAGATTAACCTGTTTATTTTTTGGATGAGGAAACTGAGACTGAGAAGGAGTGAAATAGCTTTCCCAATATTGCACATATAGTTAATGCTTTAGTAGGGATTAGAGCTCTAGGTTTTGGTTCTCCCTCCCCCCCAAAATAGTACATGGTTCATAATAATTTGGGGCTATTTCTAAAAATCAAACACCCCAAAAGAATAAAAATTTGACACTATTTAGGATATTCAAGCATTAGTGCCAAAGATTTTGAAGGAAATTCCTAGAGAAGTGTTCTGAGCAATGACAGCCTCACTGGAACAATTTCTAGCTTAATCCTGTCAGTTAAGGAACTCGATTCTCTGATTTCAAACAAACTCTCCAGTCTTATATCAAAACCAACCAAACTGGGATGTAGCATCTGGGTGAAGCCTTGAAGGAAAGTAGATTCTTCAATAAGTGGAATGAAGAGATGAAAAATACATTTCAGTCAGAGGTTGAATGAGCAAAAGCACAGATATTTGAAGAGAGAGGACAGAAATCCAGTCTACACTAAATTTTGTATTGTTTCAATACCATTCTAGCCTGCCTGCTTTTTAATTCTGAATTTGCCATCCAATTTATCAGCTCTTTCTCCCAATTTTTTATCACTATAAATTTGATGAGAACTCTTTCTTTGTCTCCTATATAAGTTGTTGGTTAAAATGATAAATCATACACAGTTATGGACATAGTTCTTAGTCACTCCACTAGAAACTTGCTAGGCTTACATAGCTAATTGGTATAGTACTATTCAACTATCTGTGACTTCATTTATATTTATCCAGAACACATTTTTCTATCTATTCCACAAGGATATTATGATAAATTTTGTCAAATGCCTTGCTCAAAGAAGTTACATTAGTTAAGTTTTCCTGGCAACTTTTCTAATTTCCAATTATGAGAGAAAACCAGGCCTTAATACAGCCATATAATTATCATAATATTTACTTTTGATTCACAAGCCCTGAGTTCTGATCTTGTCTTGCCAATGACACAATACATTGTTTTGAGCAAATTAATAAATCTTTCTGCATTTTGACTTTTTCTATTTTTGAATTGAAAGAATTGAACTAAATAATTTCCTAGATTCTTTTCAACTCATAATTCTGATTTTTTTTTGCTTTTCTTATACAGTATCACAGGATATGAGGCTTAGAACTAGAAAGGAGATTAAACATCCTCTAGCACAACTAACCTTAACCTTATTTTGCAGACAAGGGAATTAAGAGTTAATTTTATTGGATAAAATGTTAAAAATAGAGGTCTCTTAAGAATGTGTTGAGAAAAAAGTATTTCTGTAATCTTTAAAGAAATAGTGAAAGGGGAAGCTAGGTGGCATAGTGGATAGAGCACCAGCCCTGAAGTCAGGAAGACCTGAGTTCAAATCTGGCCTCAGACACTTAACATATCCTAGCTGTGTGACCTTGGGCAAGTCACTTAACCCAAATTACCTCAGCAAAAAGAAAAGAAAAAAAAGAAAAAAAAAGAAATAGTGAAAAATGTATATGTATGGGGGAGAGACAGAGAATGTGGAAGAAAAAAAGAAACTATGGAAGAAAGAAAGAAAAAGAAAAGAAGGAAGGAAGGAAAAAAGGAAGGAAGGAAGGAAAGAAAAGAAAGCTATATATATGTAAAAAGACAAATTCTTATTTAATATTTTATTAATTTATTAATTAATTATTAATTAAATATACTATATTTAATATAGTATCTAATAAATGCTAAATGAATTGGGTCTTAAAGAATGGATAAGATTCAGACAAGTTCAATTCCAAACAGTGAAAAGAATATGATTAAGAATAAAGAAGTATGATATATTTAATAAGTTTCAGAAATGACGAGACCAGTTTAGCTGTAATGGAGGTGTTTGTACAATAGAATTATGGGAAATAAAGAAAAGTATGTTGAGTCAGATTTATGGATAACTTTGAACATTAGGTGAAGGAGTTTGGACTTTATCTCATAAGCAGTCATTATCCAATTAATATGAAAAACTGCTCTCACTTTTCCATGCACCACTACATGCACCATTACATGCACCATTACAGTGACTATCTGGTTCTCCATATGAAGGTAATGACAATCTTGGTTCCATTATCACAGAAATTATCTAGCTCAATTGTCTCATTTTATACTTTTCTAAGCTATAAAAATATGTAACTATATAAAAACTATAAAACTGTAAAATATAAAGTTTTCTAAACTTTGGTCCAGAAAAGGGAATTGACTAAAGTTATATGGGTAATAAGCAGCAAAATCTGGAGTCATACCCAGGTCTTGTGATACTAAAAATAGTGCATTTTCCATGATACCATATTGCTTTCTGAAAAAGAAGAGATAAAATTGAGTTATAACCATAATGCATGGACTATTTTATTTGGTCTTCACAAAAACTATGCAAGGTAGATGTTTTATTATTCTTATTTTACAGATAAAGAAATTGAGATTGAGAAATTAAATGAAATTGACCCACCTAGTAAGTAACCAGGGCAGATTTTGAACTTAGGTCTTTCTACCTTTATCTCTGGCACTCTTTCCACTATTAAAACCTAGCTGCCTCAAGCCACTTAGGTTTCTTCCAACATTTGTATGAAAGTACTTAGAAACTATAGCATAGACTTACAGAAATGAATTAGACTCCTTTTCAGTAATGAAAAAACTTGGAAATATCTATTTTTTAAAGTACCCTATTCGACCCATTTATTAAATTGTTATTGCAAAAGTAAAAGGAAAGTCCCAAATTATTCAGTGTTCTGAAAATGAAAATATAAAACTGTGACATTATCAGCACATTTATTGTGCCTTGGTATTGTATATTTCATGATCTCTGAGGTCTTCCACAATATTCATGTGTAAGGATGGACATATATATGAATATAATGTTTGATTATAGATTATATTTACAAATTATAGTTTATATATTATTTATTATCATATGTTGTTATAGAATATATAATGGGGATAACCTCCCTAGACAAATATATAAAAGAAAAATCGTGAATGGTGAGACAATGAACCTATGGGAAATAAAGGATTAACCACCAAAAACTTTAATCTTATATTAGAGATTACTAAAAATGCACTTTTCTGCACATAATTCTTTTTAACAAACATTAGTTCCAATAATATACACTCTTTCTAACACAGCAAACATGAAATAACCCATGACCCTTATAATGCAATACACAAAATAAAATTGATAATATGCAAAACATTTTTTTCCTTACTAGTAATTTCCTAGAATTCTGTGACCTTTGCACATTTGAGCTTAGGACCCAAAGGACTTACACTACTCTTCACAGTTACATTTACAACTCAAAACTTGAGTTTTAAAGGCAAACAATGAAAATATGCAATAAATCCATGGGGAGTTCTTTATAACAAAAGGGTGAAAAAGGCCAGTGAAGTGCTTAGTAGAAAATAAGCCCCTCCATAAACCTGAGCATATCCCTTCTGGTATTTTTTTTTCCTTACTGCACATAGCCTTGAATATGTGTGGCTGCCAATGTGAAAGTCAAAATGAGATTACTAATAAAATCACACTAATGCTTGAAATCACAAGAGTTAAATGCATGCACAAATGTTAAGTATTGACTATGTATTACATATCATAAGATATATTATTTTCTGTATTATTTATAAATAATATATGTATATGTATCAGACTTAATTTAATTAAAAGACAAAAGAAGTTAATGTTAATAATCAATGTTGCAAGAGAGAACTCATCTTTATGTCCTAGAGGCAACTGGATAGTAAATTAGAAAGAAAGCTAGACCCATAATCAGGAAGACATGAGTTCAAAACATAGTAGGATATATTGAATGATAATATTAAAAGAGTATACTATTCCAAAAAAAAAGGCAATATTGACTTCATTTTTAAAATTTCCCTTCTATGTCATAGAGAAGACATTGGAAGAGTAGCTAGAAAGCCAGATTCAAAGTATGACTCTTCTGAGCTGTGTGAGCTTGGTTAAGCCATTTAATCTCTGTCTGCCTCAGTTTCCTCAATTGTAAAAAGGAGATAATAATAGCACCTTCCTCCCAGAGTTGCTGTGATAAGCAATTGAGATATTTCTACAAACTTCAAACATTGCCTGGCATATAACAGATACTTAACAAATGCTTGTTTCCACCTTTGTAGTTTACAAAGTGCTTTCACTTGCTTTCTCTCATTTTCCCTTAACAAACCTGTGAAGGTCACCTGTCAGATTGGCTAAAATGACAGGAAAAGTTAATGATGAATGTTGGAGGGGATGTGGGAGGGCTGGGACACTGATGCATTGTTGATGGAACTGTGAACGGATCCAACCATTCTGGAGAGCAATTTGGAGCTATGCTCAAAAAGTTATCAAACTGTGCATACCCTTTGACCCAGCAGCATTTCTATTGGGCTTATATCCCAAAGAGATCTTAAAGGAGAGAAAGGGCCCCACATGTGCAAGAATGTTTGTGGCAGCTCTTTTTGTAGTGGCTAGAAACTGGAAATTGAATAGATGCCCTTCAGTTGGAGAATGGCTGAATAAATTATGGTATATGAATATTATGGAATATTATTGTTGTGTAAGAAATGACCAGCAGGATGATTTCAGAGAGGCCTGGAGAGACTTACATGAACTGATGCTGAGTGAAATGAGCAGAACCAGGAGATCATTATACACAGCAACAACAGTACTATATGACTATCAATTCTGATGAACATGGCTGTCTTCAACAATGAAATGTTTCAAACCACCTCTAATTGTTCACTGAAGAAAGCCATATACACCCAGAGAGAGGGATGTGAAATGTGGACCACAACATAACATTCTCATACTCCTTGATTGATGTTTTCTTACATTGTGTTTCCTTTATCTGATATATCGTTTGTGTAATTAAGATTTTTCTTGCACAACAATGATAAGTTTGGAAATAAAAATAAAAAAAAAAACCTGTGAAGGAGGTAGTGTAGGTCCAATTATCCCAATTTTAAAACTGAGGAAATGAAACTTGGAAAAATTAAATGACTTGCATGAGATTAGACAGTAGTAAATGTCAGAGACATGTGAAACTAGGCCTTCTTGATCCAAAATCAAGACTAATTCTACTCCATCAAACTGCCTTTCAAAAAAGTGGAAAGCAAACTCAGCAACTGCACATTTTAAATAGCATCATATTTGTACTTCTTTTAAGCACTTGTGTTCTAGTTTGTATTATGGTTATTCTTATGTGCATCATATAGCCTTTACTAGACAATAAGAGAGAGACTAGGTCTTATTTTCACTTTGTACCACTCAGTGACCAGTTCAGCTTCCTATATATGCTTTCACTAAGCATATATAAGCTTTATATATATATATATATGTATATATATATATACACATATATGTATATATATAAAAGCTTTATATATAATATAAGCTTTCACTAAATTCAACTCAATAAGTACATGATAATATTATTAATAATAATAATAACAACAGCTAACATTTATGTAGCATTTACTATGTGTCAGGCACCATGTTTAGCACTTTATAATTATTATGTAACTGGAGTCTTCACAGAAACTCTGAGAGGAAAGTACTATTATTATACCTATTTTACAGATAGAGAAACTGAGACAATAAAAAGAGATTAAGTGACTTGCCTAGGATCTAATGGCTAGTAAGTGCCTAGTCCTGACTCCAAATCTTGCACCTTAACCAAGGAATTACCTAGAGGTCTACTATCTATAAGAACATGGAGAATTGATTGAATAAGTCAAATGGACATATCAAATAGAATGCATTGGGGACATAGTACATTCCAAATGAGCCTCAAAAAGTCACAAGTGAGATCATTTTAGGGTCTATTTGAGCTGTCCAGAAATTAAATAGATCACCCTGGAAAGATAGTGAGTTTCCTCATCACTGGGAGTCTCCAAACAGAGTATGATAGACCATTTTAAAGAGGCATCATGGAAGAAATCCAGGTGTCTATTAGACGAGCTGACTTAGAAGGCCTTCATCACCTTCTTTTCCTATGATGAGAGGACAATAATACTTGAGAGAGTCTAGAAAACAAATCAGACTTGCGGATTTTTTGATCATATAACTTGAACTTTTTAAGTTCTTTACTTTCATTACACATTAGAATTCCTACAGATTATCAGGCCATAGAGGCATATATACTTTGCAACGTAAGCATTATCTATATCGTTGTAGGAACCAGAAAATACAATGGAAAAAAAAAGACAACGCAAACATTATGTTTCCAGTTAAGAACAGATGCTTTCATTTATTCTGGGCGTCCTTATTTAGTCAACAGCGCAAATTTTTAATTATCTAAATGTGCTGCCATTCCAGCCTCACGCTCTTGCTTACTTACTCTTTCTCCTCCAATTTTTTCCAACTGATTCCCAAACAGAGCATTCCTTTTCCTGCACATTCCCAAGAGCACAGCTTCATTAATTCTAGGCTTTTACCTGATAAAAGGTAATACTTAGGATTAGTTTTCCCAGCTGATTTTTTTTTTACAAGACTGATATGCAAGCACATTTCTATGACTCAGCATCACTGCTGGGCCACCTACTATGGCCCTTCCTTCCATGAATGACCTCTTTATTTCGTTCCGTCCTTCTATCTCTGTGGAACCATCTGGTTGCCATTCATTCTGTTACTGCCTGGAATCTTACGGTGGGAAAGATTGCCTGCCTTCATCCACAGCCTGATTCACACAGCTCTTTAATAAATTAAAAGAAGGGGCTGGTCTTGGCTGGCCATGTTCCCAGTGATGGAGATCAAAGAGACAGGGTTGTGTCTGTAATTCCGCCCTCTCTGAAAATAGAAACAGGAGCTCCACAAAATATTGCTGAAGGAAGGCAGGGCAAGGAGAAATAGGCTTAACTAATTTGTGTTTGTGTGTGTGTTTGTGTGTGTGTGTATGTGTGTGTCAGAGAGAACTTTGGTGTGGATAGAATCTCACAAAGCTGTCCATCTAACCAGTAGGCTTCGGAGACCACACCATAAATATTTATTCACCAGAGTGGCTTGGGTTTGACATTCACCTTAACATGAAAGCTAAAGCAAAGGTATGAAGGCAGAAGTAAAACCCACAGAGTAACTCAGGGTTATGAATGTTCCTCACCCCAACACTCCCAACATGGAGGTTCAGCCCCTGCCTTTATCTCTTTCTGAGGGGAGAGAATATTCCTATTTCCTATGCAGGGTATTTTGCAAAGAAACCTTGGTATTTCTGCTCTGAAGATATCTGGAGATCTATTCTTTAAAATTGGGTTTTTTTCAACTCTTACTAAAATGATACATCTCTAGTATATGAGAAATTAGGGAAATAGCTTATGGAAACCATCTCTTACTTGTTTCATATGGCATATGTAACAATTTCATGACTTATTTTATAATTATTAGCTTTCAGGAAATCATTTTTAATGAAGGAAAAGAAGGAAATGGAATAATATTCTCCTTCACAAAACAAAACCACTCTTCTTCTCAGACTTATATTATTCATCTCCAAATATTCTATGCCCCAGCTTCTTAAACTGTGGTTCACAATCTCATATGGGGTCTTCTAACTGAATGTGAGGGTCATGAAATTAGGGTTTATTACCAGTGGATGTTTGATTTTTATACCTATTTTATTTACCTTTATACAGGGTCACATAAACATTTATCAGGAAAAAAGGGGTCATGAGTGGAAAAAGTTTAAGAAACCTTGTGTCTCTGCAGCCACCAACCTGGGTAGCCATGTGGTATAGAGTGACTGCTGAGGCCTAGAATCTTTCTGAATGCAAATCTGGCCTCAAACACTTATCAGACATTTAAGGTCACACCAGCTGTGTTATCTTAAGCACATTACTTATCTTGTCTACTTCAATTTCCTCAACTGTAAAATGGGAATAATAATAGCACCTACCTTGCAGGGTTCTAGGGATTTTTTTTTTCAATAGTATTTTATTTTTCCAAATAAATGCAAAGGTAGTTTTCAACATTCACCTTTGCAAAACCCGTGTTCCAAATTTTTCTCCTTCTCCTCCCCTCTCCCCCCTTCTCAATACTTCAAGCAATTCGATTGTACAATTCTTCTAAACATATTTCCATATTCATCATACTGCCCCCCCAAAAAAAATATCAAAAGGGGAAAAAACACAAGAAAGAGGAAAAAAAGAACAAGCAACAACAAAAGGTGAAAATCCTATGCTTCAATTCATATTCAGTCTCCAAAGTTCTCTCTCTGGATGTGGATGGTACTTTCCATCAGAAGTCTGTTGGAATTACCTTGACTTACCTCATTGTTGAAAAGAGTCAAGTCCAGTACAAATGATTATCACATAATCTTATTATTGTGTACCACATTCTCTTTGTTCTGCTCATTTCACTTAGCATCAGTTCATGTAAGTCTTTCCAGGCTTTTCTGAAATCAGCCTGCTCATCATTTCTTATTCTATTACTACCATATACCTTAACTTATTTAGCCATTCCCCAACTGATGGTCATCCACTCAATTTCTAGTTCCTTATCACTACTAAGAGGGCTGCTACAAACATTTTTGCGTATATGGGTCCTTTTCCCTTTTTTATGATCTCTTTGAGATACAAACCAATAGATACACTATTATAGTGTACCTTGTGAGGATCGTGTGTAATATTTGTAAAGCACTTAGTTAAATGTCTGGCATAAAATATACTATATAAATATGTTTATTTCCTTTTTTACCCACCCCCCCAATAGGTTGTCAGTGTGTCACCTGAAAACTTCCTTCTTCTCTGACTTTGTTCAGATTATTCCTATTCTTCCTTCCCTTTACCTGATGAATTTCTATCCATCTTCCAAAGCCCAATTCCACCATATCCTCTTCCTAGAGGAGAATTCCTTGTTTCCCCTATATAATTTTGTTTGGAGATTTTTAAAATATATATATATATATGTATATATATATATACTTATAATATTGTGTAGACTATGATTCATTGAGGACAAGAGATAAAGGAGGAAAAGCTCTCACATATTTGACAAAAGAGACTCCAAAAGTTCTCCATGGGCTAAAATGATGGGTTAAATGGGATGAGGTAAAATTGAATGGAAATAAATTACACTTAGAGAGAAATGGTTATGTAATGGATAGAAAACTGGTTTCAAAGAGACCTTCATAATTCTGCTCCTGACACATACTGTCTGTGTGACCTTGGAAAATCTACTTCCTCTCTCTGCATAGCCAGGAAATTCTTTAAAACTCTTAAGTTGAAAAGTCATTGCTGTTCCACATTTGTTTTTTGTTTTTTGTTTTTTTTTTTGGCTGAGGCAATTGGGGTTAAGTGACTTGCCCAGGGTCACACAGCTGTTACGTGTCTGAGACCAGATTTGAACTCAGGTCCTCCTGACTTCAGGGCTGGTTCTCTATCCACTGCACCACCTAGCTGCCCCCTACTGTTCCACATTTGTAAAGAGATTTTACTTGTGGGATATTCCCTACACCAGTGAAATCATAGTACCCAAAATAAATTACACTTCAGTGAAATCAGCTTCACTAGTACAGGATAGGAAAGGCAACAACAGTTTCTTTGAAAAAGATTTAGGAGTTTTACTGAATTGCAAGTTCAATGTGAGTCAACAGTGTGACGTGTCATCCCTTTCCCCCCAACATTCTCCCCTCCCCAAAAAACTACCTCAATCTTAGGTTTCAGTAACAAAGGCATAGTGTCTAAAATGAGGGAAGCACTACTGCTCTGGTCAGACCACACCTGGACTACTGTGTTCAGTCCCCAAGTACCACATCTTAAGGACACTAACTGACTAGGATGTGCCCAGAGGAAAGTGACTAGAATGATGAAAGGACTGGCGATCAATTGAAGGAAATGGGAATGTTTATTTACATTTCATTAATTTTCTTGTAGTTCATATGAATATTTTTTATCTTATTAATAACCTCACTGATTTTTTTTATATATAATGTTAGGGAGGAAAGAAATTTCTCATGTAGTTCCCAGTATTTCAGTGATGTGGCTTAAGTAATCTCTTTTCTAATCTTCTTGAGGTGGTCTTAGCCCAGTTCAACTCTAAGCAGCTTTCAGAATTCACAAGTTACCTTTTCAAAAAAATAAAGTAAACACAAATTTTAAGTTTCTCTTTGAATATTAAATTCTGTTCCATTTTCTTCTCTAGCTCATTTTTACAGATAAGGAAAACGGGAAACATAAATTACTTACCTACGTCCACACAATCCAGATCACATTTGAACTAAGCTCAGAGCTCTATTCACTAATCCACTTAGTGCCAGTGTTGAGTTTGGTGAATAGCAATTAGGCCAGTTCGATGAGAGTGTGGAGTAATAAAGGGCATTATCCTGAAGAAAAGGTTAGGTAGGTGGGGGAAAGAGTTGTGAGGTCAGATTGTGAAGGATTTTAGATTCTAGGCTGAGCAGTTTGGTTTTGACCCCAAAGGCATGACAGAGTCAGCCATTCAAGGTTTTGAGGATGGGTCAGACTTTGGCTTTAAGAATCTCATTTTGGCAACTGTACAGAGGATGGTTTAGAGATGGAGGCCAGAGGCAGGGAAATTTATTTGGAAATCACTGCAATAGTCCAGATAAGAAATAATAAAGTCTTGAGTTATGTTGTGGCAATATGAGTGGAGATGAAAGGATGGATTCAGGAGATACTATGGGTTTAGCACGACATTGATTGGAAGGGGAGGGGAAGAAACAGAATGATTCAGTATTATGAGGTTAAGTGACTGGAAAAATTAGTTGTACCCTTCACAGAAATAGGAGCTTTTGGAGAGCAATTGAATTGGGTGGGGGGAGGGAAAGAAGAAGGAGGAAGGAAACAAAGTCTGCCTTAGATAGATTGAGTTTGAGATTCCATTGAGATACCAGATGGAGATGTCTAGCAGGCAATGGTGAAGTGGGGTTAAATTCACTTAATAACTGAATTGTATCAGAGAAGAAGCACATTTTCCAGGAATAAAACAGATGATCATCTCATTATACTCTGCCCTTGTCATACCACATTTGGAGTATTGTGTTTAATTCCAATTTTACAAAGGACATTTAGTAGCTTAGAAGCATCCAGAATAGACAACCATAATGATGATGGTGCTCTAAATCCATGTCATATGAGGACTAGTTGAAAGAAATTGAAAGGTTAATCCTAGTGAGGAAAAGATCCTGAGAGATTGTGGAAGATTATGATAGATATCTTCAAAGATTTTAAGACACATCATATAAAAGAGGATTTGACTTATTTTGCTTAATCCTAGTAGTAATTAGTGGGAAATATAGGAAACTCAGGTTTAATGTCAGGGAAATTTTTCTTAACAATTAGAGTATCCAAGAATGAAATGAGTTTCAAGGCTATCCATCATTAATTATATTTTAATATATCCTGAATGATCACTTGATCAGTAATAGTAATCACTTTTTCAGTAATAGGTTGGGACAGGTGGCCAATGATGTTTCCCTGTCTGAAATTCAGTTATTTAGGGATTCCATGATTATGGCTTAATACATGGATTTTAAAGTCGCCTGGAAGCTAAAAATCCTCATTGGAGTTCATTTGAACTCAGGTCTCTAAATAAGGTAATGAAATTTGCTATATAACAGTTTTGCATAATATAGTGTGATATCCTCATTGACCACATCTGTTTAGTCTTTCCTTCTATTTTACCCTGCCCACTATACCTTACTTTTCAAAAATCTCCTTATCCACTGATCCACAACTCCTCTCCCAAGAAGTCTCCCCCCTTCATATTTACATCATTTGGGAATTTTCATGGGAAATATGAAACAATAAAATAAGACTTACTTGAAACATTTTACATTTGAAAGGGATAGCAAGTTGTACATGGTAGATTTGCAGTTTCATGTGCAACCATCTTTTTGTTTTATTGTACTGTGTTATGGAAATGTTTGTTTTGTTCCATGAATTAAAAGTAAAATAAATTTAAAATATGAAGAAGGAAGGAAGGGAGAAGGGAAGGAAGGAGAGAAAGAAGGAAGAAGAGGTGGGAAGTAAGGAGGGAAGGAGGAAGAAAGAAAAGAAGGAAGGAGAAAGGAGAGAGAAAAGTAGAGAGGAAGAAAGGAGGGAGGGAGAGATAAAAGAAGGAAGGAAAAAGGGAGGGAAGGAGGGAGAAAGAAGAAAGGAAGAAAGGAGAGAGGAAGGAGAGAAAGGAAGAAAGGAAGGAAAAGGGGAGGGAGGAAAGGAGGAAAGGAAGGAAAGAAGAAAAGAAAGAAGGAAGAAAGGGAGAGGGGGAGGAAAGGAAGAAAAGGAAAGAGAGGGAGGGAGGAAGAAAAAATTTTGTTTGACATTCACCTTTAAGAACTTGGAGAAAATAGCACATTAGGGATAGATAGGTTTGTGAGCCTCATTATAGGCATACATGCACAAGAAGATATGGATGTTGGGTAAAATGAAGAGGAGGAAATTGGTTTGCTTTTTTATTGAGGTGGCAGGTGCCAGAGTTAAATAATAAAAATAGAAGCAAAGGGAAATTTGTTGTATTTCCATGTGTGGTGTTTTACAATCAGAAGAAAACTCAGAAACCACTTATAAAAAGCTAAATAGGGGAGGGTAATATGAGCATCACAAATTGAACTAGCAAATAACTAGTTAGGGATAGAAATGGAAAGGGAGGAACAAAGTATTAGAAGAGAGTGGAGCAAAGTAGAGCAAATTAAGTTTTTCTGCCATCCCCCCCCCCAGCCTTTGTGTTTCTGGACTGATTTGTTGTGGGAGAACGGTTGGAGACAGTAGATTTGGCATTAGTCAGGGAAGCTAAGAGCCAGGAGAAAGGTCTGATGCCAACTAAAAACCCTGGCTTCTTTCTTTAAAGAAAGAAAGAGAAGTACCCGGGTAGCTTCGGATGGGGAGAGGAGGTATTGAGGTTGGAGGCAGGGAAAGGAAAGAGTCTTTCATGCAGGGAAAACCAGAGCACTGGGTTAATGAAGGCCAGGCAAGCTCCAGGAGACTGGAAAGAGACCGGTAAGGTGCTTCCTCCACTGTCTGGCACCAAACCAATTGCTGGCATTCCTGCTGCTACTGCCATTCATGCATAGCTTCAGAATGAATAAGAAAAGAGGGAATATTTAAGAGACACCTGTTGTGAAACTGGAATGATGACTCTGTCACCTTGTCTTTCACCTCTCTTCTTGCAAGCCCCCTTTCCCCTCTTCACCCCCAGCCCCCACCCAGTTTTCAAGTGGATGTGGAAATACGAAATCTTTTCGAGTCCATGAGACAGAGTGTGATTTGCTTACTTGCTGGCATTGCTCCTTTGAGATTAGTTAAGGCCAGGATGATTACATTTCTATTTCTCCAGAAGGATGTTGGGGGTTGTCGGGGCTTCTTTGGTTTAGAGTTCATCAGTGTGATAGAAAGATTCACATTTTTCCACTCATTACGAATCTGAGTTGATTAGAGCTGCAATTACGAAAAGGTAAACCTTGCCAAGCTGAGTGCCTTCCCTGTTTCATCCCTCAGAGCAGTCTACTGGGGGAGGCAACATAAGGCAGTAGAAAGCACAAGCAAACTAGAAGCTTAAGAATTGGGTTCAGATCCCGACATTAACTAGACACATAGCCCTAAACAAATCATTCAAATTCCCTAAATTCATTCTCCTATAAAACTAACAGCCTTGTTGTAACAGAAGCACTCTGCTTTATAAAAAGAGCTATTATTTAATATGAATATTTGAGTTTCTGGAAGAAGTTGTGCATGGTATTGGGCTCTGTGAAAATTTCTACATAAACTTAAAATGACATGTATTATAATTAATCTAAAGAGAGATGACATATTGACTCTCCTCAACAATGAAATGTTTCAAACCAGTCCCAATTGTTCAGTGAAGAAAGCCATATACACCCAAAGAGAGGGATATGAAATGTGGACCACAACATAACATTTTCATGCTCTCTATTGATGTTTGCTTGCATTGTGTTTCCTTTCTCTGGTTTTTTTTCTTGTAGATATGATTTTTCTTGCACAATAATGATAAGTGTGGAAATATGTATATATATATATATTCGATTTGTCAAGTATTTTAACATAATTAACATGTAGTGGACTTCCTGCCATCTAGGGGAGGGGTAGGGACTAGGGGGAAAATTTGTAACAGAAAGCTTTGTAAGGGTCAATGTTGAAGAATTACCCATACATATGTTTTGCAAATAAAAAGCTTTAATTAAAAAAAAAAGATGACATAAAGAAACAAATACAGGTTTGATATTTCCAGAAAAAAAATTATATCACATCAGATTATATCACATCAACATACTTATCATTGCCATCATCAAATAATATTTATCGCAATCCTATTTTTCAAGTTATTGAGCTAATGATATAACAGTGATCATAGTAGACACCCTACCCTCCCTCCTTGCAACTTACATGAAAAATGGAAGCAAAATTAATCTTAGAGATTCTGCCAAGAAAGTAGGTTCCTAAATTTGTCATCGTCTGTACTTTTCTCCTTCCATGCATCCTGCTATGTTGGGGTTACTGATTTTGTTCTTTATAATTACCAGAGGAAAAAAGTGTTGTTAGAATTGAGTATGCAGTGGACCATTATCATTGAACTTAGTTTTCATTTTATCTTCTTTTACATGGAGAAAGAGGAACAATTCTTTGCCAGAAGCAATGCTCAAATTTACTTATGGGATCTAGAAAGAGAAGTCTATTTTAAGATTCTGCATATAATCCATCTGAAATTTTATTATTTTATGGCATCTTAATTTTAAAACTTGGAATATAAAAGAAACACTAAGTCAGCCACATGGATTAGAAGATCTTTATAATGGAATTACTTCTTCATTACTTCTCCATAGTTCATCTTCACTAATTTCCTTCTCCAAGATTTGGCCCAAGTTTCCCAATACAGACTTTTCTAGCAATAGAAGAACAAATGAAGAGGCAGTCATGTTTTGTATGTTATTTTTATTGTTGTTCTGTTCTGTTTTGCTTTTTTGATACTGGTCATCACAACTTAGAAAGTAGTAAGTATCCAATATCATTGAAACCAGTTAAGAGAAAAATGACTGAAATTGAAAAATTAGTCTCAGACAAGTGATGAAATGTTGTCTGTTTATCTGAAGCTTATTTGAACCACCCCAATCTCTTGGGTCTCAAAAGTTGAGCCAAAAAATCTCTTGAGCCAGACGTTCTCGCAAGATTTCCTGTACTTCCTGTTTCTAGATGAGCCAGAAATACCACGAGAATGACCTTTCTCGTGGTATTTTTGAGCCTCTAGTCCAGGATGAAGACGATGTAAGAGCCCTTTCTCTGATCCTCACATAAGAAAGAGAGAATTCTTAAAACTGATCAATTTGATTTCTCAAAACTTCAAACAGCCTTAGTCCCTCCTCAGGAGTAGCAACTGAAATTGATATTCATTCTTTTCTAAGTCACCACATACAACTCTCTTATTAAGGACTCATCTTTAATGAACTTATTAATATAAAACTTCTCCAAGAATTTTTTGTTGAGGAAATGTATAGAACAATTTTTAAAATTACCATAGAAATTGTATAACCTTGGATTAAAGAAAATGCCATTTTTGTACAAAGTTGCAACTAGAGAGCTGTATTAATTCATTAGACTGTGTGACATATTATATCATATATTTGTTTTCTTTGTTCTTAACCCCTTTGTTCAAAGGGTCAGGATATCCTGATGCTCATGACTATGGCAAAATAACTGAACAAAAATAAAAACAGTCAGATGCTTAGGGAGGCCTTGGGTTGGTATCATCAGGGAAGTTTGTGAAATAAGTTTAAGATCCTATTCAGATAAAATACAAGTAGATTCCATTACTCCATACGCCATTAAATTTTTAAGAAATATAATTTCTAGAAGGTTTTAATGTCTCAAGTTTTAATAGGAATGGAAAAATAAAAGTGGCAATCATTTTTTTTAAAGTAATAAAAGTATAAAACTGGTACTTGACACCTCTCACCTCTGCTTGGGGAAAAAAAAAAGAGAGAAAAGGTATGTTTTTCTTATGAACAGATCACTAAACAGTCCAAACTTAAGTTATCCAAATGCTTATATATATAGATAGATATAGATATAGATTTATAAATTATGTTTAATATTATATAAGCATAATAAGTACTTTAGTAATGTTTTGATCACAAATTTCACAAAGGGAAAGCACCTAGTGCCTTTTTCATATGTTTATACTTTTATATTTTAGCACACTCACTTGGATCTTCTTCATCTATGAGGAAAGATAGAGCTTGTTTGCCAGTGTACTTTTCCATCTGGAAAAAAAAAAGGGACAAGTCACTAAATTCAGTGTGGAAAAACCAAACTTATTAACCATGGGTTGAGAGGAGTAAGAATAATAAGAAAACATATTAAGGAAGCTTTCAGCAGCCTCCTTTAAAAAGAGAGAAAGTAAAAATAAAACAGTGTCCTGAAGGTCTTCCTACTCCTCTCCCCTAAATTTTTTTCTCCACTCCTGAAGAAACATCAGATGATAGTATGATAAACCAGTCCCCAAAGAAATGTAGATCAGGAATGACTGATTGTACATCAGCAAAAGAAAATGCCAAGCAAAATAAAGCATTTTGCAATGCAAGGATGCAAGGGAAAAGACATAATATGCTACAGGAAAATAAGGGATGTCCACGTGCATACTCAGGTTCAAAATGTTCTTATAAACTGTACTTGCTGGCAGAAATGCCAGATACAATACTGCCTCATTTACATTTGTGTCCAGGGCCTTTCAAACTATCTATGGGGTGTGTTCCTTTTTTTATATTGGCTTTTAATTTCCAGGGTTAGTGCTCATATCCCTAAACTGCAGGGAAATTGTTAAACTCATCTTGAATGTCCTTAAATGAACCTGTCTCAGGTAGAGTTAGCCCCATAGTTCTGGGGCTGGATCCGAAGTCCAAAGTGCTATCTCCTGGGAAAGTGACTTTCTTCAGCTACTTTTCTTCCTTCTCACTGCCTGCCAGGCATGCTTGTTTCTTTTTCAAACTCTTATATATATATTTTTTAACATTGCTACTTTTCTTCGAATCAGGACTAAATCTGTCTGGGCAATTTGTTCAGATTACACAACAGCATTGGATTTATGCATTCAGATCTTGATGTTTCCCTAATTCACTTTTTTCACAGTTAGCTTAGGAATGTGAATCAATGTTATTCCCCTTCCAGCTGAAGGGCAGCTGAGGTTACAAAGGGACTTGACTAATAGGTCAAAAACCCCTTTAGGTTTGCTGAGAACCAAGGGACAGCAAGGAGAAGAAATGGGAAGTTGGGGATGGGGGGAGACGGAGTTACTGTATTTAATTGTGTTGCTGGGGATAAATTCAATCAGCTTTCTTAATATCTTCATCATAATGCAGTCATTAGTGGAAAGGAGAGAGATGGCCCCCTGCCAGGCCATCCAGAGAGAGGCAGCTGTGAACTGGTTCGGCTGGACTGTTCAAGCTTCCTTCTGTTTATTGAGGACTCCTTCAGGCTGCAGGGCATGGTTTGGTGAAGTTTTTTTGGTTTACTAAATCAGTAGTTGTTCACCTGAGAACCTCAGATAACAGACCTTTGTGATGCAATAGGAGGATGTAGGAGAGTTAAACCCCACTTTCATGAAATTCTCTGGTGCATTGTAGCAGTTTGGACGATCTTTGAGGGGAATCAAAAGAAAATAAAGATTAGATAAATGAAGAAGGGAAAAGGAGGAAAAGCAAATACTAAACCTCAGTGGCTTTTTTCCCCTGCTGTCATTCCAGCTGTAGCCTGGGATTAATTAAGTGTTGTGAACTCAGTGCCTGAGAGAGAGCGGGGGAAATGCATTCTATCTCTAAGGAAGAAGTACAGTAACTGAGATCGCTCACCAGTGAGGAGTCTTGGGAAGTAAATCGCTCCTCACAGTTTCTTGAAAGACTAAAGGGGCAGTGCGGCTGCCTGCCCTGCAGGGCTGGAGAAACCTTCTCTTTCAGTCGCTGGACATGATTTTTCTGGTGTTCGTTTTCCCGTCCCCGTGAAGAAGCTCCCTTCTGGCTGCGGCAGCGGCAGCAGCACCTCTGGAGAACAGGGCAGAATGCCTGTGCTAGATCGATGTTTTAACTCGGCAGAGCTGGGCAGAAGGTGGACTCCGCGGGAAGGTCTGCTGCCCTCTTCCATGGGCAGCCGGCCAGACTATCAGCAGGGACCATTGACCTGGGAGCTGCCAGAGATGATCAGGATGGTAAAGCTTGTTTGGAAATCCAAAAGTGAGCTGCAGGGGACCAAACAAAGAGGGCTTCTGGAAGCCGAAGATGCTGTCAACAGTTTCTCAGGTAACTTGAATTGTAGGGTGTAAAACGTGACAAGGACAAATCTGTCAAGTTCCCAATCCCTTCCATATAGGAATCTGTTTAGGGTGGAAAGGGGGCTGGGGTGGGGAATAGGCAGAAGGACCAAATGTGTACCATAGAGAATTTCAGAATGCATTTTAGACTATGGAAAGTTAAGTGAGTTTCTGAAAGAACCTTCTTCTTAGACTGTTTGGGGAGGTTCTTTATGTAAAAAGTAATGTATTTTCCCATAATTATATAAAACCACAGTAGTTTATATTGGCTTTCATTCTAGTCAGAACCCACATACTTTGGGGGCAAGTTGCTAATCCTCTTTTCCTTAGCTTCCCCTTTGGGGAAATAAGTAGGGCACTTGGATACCCCAGGTGCAGCCAGGAAAAAAAAAAAAGCTAACCAGTATCAACCAATCAACAATCATTTATAAAATGCCTACTATGCATTGGACACTGTATCCAGTGGTGGGAATGCAAAGGCAGAAATGAAACAACACAGTTGCTACACTCAATGAACTTTTATTCTATCAAAATAAACCACATGTATATATTTGAATGTTAAAATTTTTAAATTTAAAGAAAATAATTTCCTTGATGGGGTGGTGCAAATAGCTGGGGGAATCAAGAGTCCTCACATAGCAGATAACATTTGAGCTGAGTTTTGAAAAAAAAAATACCTACTTGAAAGAAGGTTGTTCAAGTTATAATGTTATTTTTTTTCATTTCATATTTGGGACAGTCACTTAGAACTTTATGGGGTTTAAGAAAATGAGAACTATAACAACTTTATTAGGTATGGGTCCTATATTTTTTAAAATTATTTAAATGGCACAGAGTACATCATCAACTGAAACTTTGAAAAAACAGCTGAAAAGTGTTTTTTTTTTTTTTTTTTTTTTTTCTTGGGGGTATTTTTTTTATAAAAAAGTGGAAGGAAAATGAAAGTAGAATTGGAAGAAGGAATGTGAAGGTGTGATTTGGGGGGGGATGTGATGCTATCAGAGGTTAGGGTCAGAGAGGTATAGATATAAAGGAGAAGCAGGGAAGGCTAGTAGTTTAGTAGATGATAATGGTCATAGGTTCACAGATTTAGAGCTCAGAGGAACTTTACAAGTCATCACTCATTCATTGTACAGATGAGGAAGTAGACATGAATGGTGAGTAATTTGTCTAAGGTCACACTGGGAGTAAGTAACAGAGCTGGAATTTGAACTAAAGACTTTGACTCTTAATTTCATATTTTTTCCATTATATCTGATAAAAGCAATATGATCACAAATTCTCAGAATAAAAAAGTTTTTTAAAACACTAATTTTCAGAATGAAAAATGACTTTAGAGCTCAACTACTCCAACTCTGTCATTTTATATATAAAACAACTGAGAACCAAGAAAGTTCAATGTCCTCCCCAAAACCAAAATTAATGACATCTAGACTTATTCTATAGTACTCCTTCTACAATATGTTTTCAAAAAAAACCCCACACACAAAAAACCCTTTGTCTTTAATAACTCAGTGGAGGCATAAGTCCTAAATCTGAACTGACAGGATATGAGTTCAAATCCCAACTTTATTACTTTACCACATGTGTGAACTCTCTGGGCCTCAGCTTCCTCATCTATAGAATGAGAGGATTGGACTACATGGTCTCTAAGGTCTCTTCCAACTCTAGATCTATGATACTATGATTCTATAGTCATTTGTGTTTGAGTACTCAATAATTAAAAGAATTTTAAAGAAAATAAATAGTGTAAGAAAGGAAAAGACTAAAAAAAAATGAAGCTAGTTTATGGTAGGTGCTGAGTAAAAAAGTCAGTGGTTGGAAAAGAGAAGGAAACCAATGAGATTTTGAGGTTTGTGTGGCAAATGGGAGGTGGAAGATCTAGAAAGATGGACTTTGGTCAAAAGAAATGAGCTAATGTGAAAGCAAGTACATATTTCATCTGAGCAGTACAAGGAAAATTGAAAAATCTACCTAGGCAAGAAAATGAACCCATGTCACAGGACCTAGGATAACTCACACTTGGTTTATTCCAACTGATGACACAAACATAGCTCACATTTCAGACTACACCTTGAAAACCAACCCACTCAAGCAAGTGTTGGTATGTCTATGTGTACGTGTATTTTTGTATTGCTCATACAGTGTGCTACTGAATGCCAAGTTCTTGGTAAAATAAATAAATGAATGAATGAATGAATAAAAAATCCAGTAGATTGGAAAGGGAACTCCAGGAATTTTTGAAGACTTAAAGAGAAGTTTTCTGGATTGAATGGGAGTAAATTTGCTTCATTCTCAGTATGCATCTTGCTCTTCAACTCTTTTTTTCCCCTGGCATATTCTTAAATAAGGGAGAAGAGAAGGGAAGGGGAAGAGGAAAGAAAAAGGATAAGGGGAAAGAAGTTAACTATTGTGACAAGCCCTGTCCTAAGTGTTTTAAGGTTATTAATTCTATGGATCAAACTATTGAATCTACCTTTCCCTAGAAGCCCCTTACTTACTTCTAGCTATTTATTCCTTCCCTCTGGGATTGTCTTCCACAGACTCTTTATATGTCTTGTATGTACTTAGTTATTTGTCTGTTGAATGTAAATTAGAATATAATTCATGTTAAAATGTAAGCTCCTTTTGGGCAAGATTTTTTTTTTTTTGCCTTTTTAAGATTCCCAATGCTTAGCACGTAGTACTTGGCATATAGTAAGCACATAAATACTTGCTGACTGACTGTCATCTTGGTTTCTAGAGTGAATATTTTCTCTTCTGTTATTTCCATGGGGAACTGCTTGTGAGGACACCAGTTCAAATCTATACCTTAAGAGACAGCATTTAAGCATAAAATATGTTTGTTTCTCTTCCTCATCCCTGTCTTCTTACATTTTGTGAGACACCTTTCTGAAATGTTTGTAGGCAGTAAGATAGAAATGTGGAATCACCAAACTATAGAGAGGGAGCCTAGGATTTAAAGTGGAGACATTTTAGAGATCATTCAGGGTCCCTGTTGCCTTTTATAGAGGAGAAACTCAGTTTAGTCCAAGGTCACAAGGCCACAAGGCACAGAGGGAAGGCAGCAGAGTTGAAAATTTACAACCAGGTTTTCCAATTCCAAACTTTTAGCTCCTTCCAGGACACAACATTGATTCTGCATGGAATCAAAAAGTTGCATTCGTTTCACATTAAGGGTCTTTCTGCTATCTGTGTGATCTTGAGCAGTCAAGCATATGGCTTCTCTGGGCTTCAGTTTCCTCACCTGTTAAAGGTTGACTTTGGACTAAATAACCTCTAAGATATCCCTCTACTACTTGACCTCCTTTCTTACTGTTTCATCTTTTGCACATATGTTTGCCCACCAAATAACCTCTCTGAGCCTCAATTTTCTTATCTGTAAAGTGGGGATAACATATCTCCTAGTACCCAGCAGTTGTGAAGCTTAAATGTCATAATGAATCTCCAAAGTTTTGAAAACTTAAAAGTGCTATATATACTTTAGGATTATTATATCGAACTCAAAATTCCCAAAACAGAACTAATTTTCTTTTCCCCAAAACAGCTTTCAAACTTCCCTAATTTTTATAAAGATACAACCATCCTTCCAATTTCACAGATTCATAAATTATCCTCAATACCTCATATCTAACAAATAGCCAAATCTTGTTTCTATTTCTATATCACCTTTCTGTGTGACCTCTATACTTTACTCATATCCTTGTCAATTTATATCCTTGTCTCAACTAGTTTATTGCAAGTCACTTCATTGGTCTTCCTGTCATAAGGTTCTATCTTTTTTTCACTCTAGCCTCAGCACTGTCACTAAAGTCATTCTCCTTAACTGCAAGTGTAGCCATTGTCACTATGCTATTCAGAAAACTCCTGTAGCTTCTATTGCTGCTAAAATTTAATATAAAGTCTTCTGTTTAGCTTTTAAAGCCAATTACAACCATGCCTCTAAGTTGGGAAGATAGCTTCCCAACTTTATTGATACTCTACAATCCAGCCAAACAAGTCTTTTTTCAGTTCCTTTTGTCTTTGTACTTTTGCATTGATTCCCCCCCCCCATGCCTGGTATGCCCTCCCTTCTTATCCCACTTCCTAAAATGTTTCTCTTTCTACAAAGTATAACTCAAACAAGACTTTCTGCCTTTCCTAAACAATTCAAATTAGCTAGAGCCTTCTTCTCAAAGTCCTTTGTATTTAACTTTTTTGAATATACATATATGTGTGAGTATGTATGTGTATATATGTATACACATATCTATATATATGACTTGATATCTATATTATATATATGTATATATATACAGCACTATATTATATTTAGTACCATATAGCAGATCAAAAGTGAATTTTCAAATAGTTGAAGGGATGAGGTAAGTGAAACTCTCTAAAATAGCTATTTGATCCTAAATACTAAGATATAGATATAGATATAGATATAGATATAGATATAGATATAGATATAAAACCTATAAAACTTAAGTGAAATTTCTTCCAAAGTGACAGTGCCACATAATATTAATGATATGCAAAGAGGCTTCAAAGTTAGTTAAGCTTCTGACTCCTAAAATACATAATTTCAGAAGTTCCCAATTCCTAAAAGATTCTTGAATATAAACCTTTCAAAATTGCACTGATTTTGTTTAGATCATCTATCCTGCCTAGAATGTCTTTCCTCATCACTCTCAATTTACCAATTTATATCCTTTAGGACCCAGGTTAAGGCCCAGTCCCTACATGGAGCCTTAACATGTGTACATGCCCTTGTACACATTCATTCTTTTTTCCCCCTGAATATCTCTATACTTAAAATCTGTTCCTCCTTAATTACATACTGCCTAGTATTTATTGTTTGTTGATTGTTTCTTGTGTTCAAATCTCATTTATCCAGCCATGTAGATAACCCAAGGGCAAGGACTATGACTTACTCCTCTCTTGATTTTCCTTATGGTGTTAGACTTAATCTTAAATAAACACTAGAATCACAGTTTTTAGAGTTTATTTGGTTATTAATAATAATAATGCCTAGCATTTATATAGGGCTTTAAAGTCAGCAAAGTAATTTACAAATATTATCTCTTCTGATTCTCAAAACAAACTTGGGAGATGTTATTAGTTTCCCTATTTTACAGATAAGGAAAATGAATAAAGAAGAAAATAAATGACTTGCTCAGGATCATACAGCTAGTAAGTGTCTGTCTGAGGTTATATTTGAACTTAGGTCTTCCTTATTCCACATATAGCATTCTAGCACCATATAGGTTAAGCAATTCATCCTTGGTCTCAATCAATTTAATAGAACTGAATTGAATTTAGTTAAATTGAGCCTTTACTTGCATTTATTATTTAAGCAAGTTGCTTATGAGAAGAAGCCAAGAACTTATTTATGGATAAGTTAGAGGAAGTCTCTGATACACAAATGGTTTTGGAATTGAAAACATAGATCCATATAAATAATGTAATTGGTAATGTTTATAATTTTAGTTTTGGTCTATAAAAATCTATTTCACTAATAAAGTAACAGAAATTATGTACTAATTGCATAATACCTGGTATATAGCAGGCACTTACTAAATGTTTATTGACTGACTGATTAAGTATTTTACTTTGGTTCTTCACTGTATGGCAGTGATGATTTAAAGTTCTCAAAGGATATACTGGTTGAGCACCAGCTTTGGCATGTCCTTTTAAGCTAGAAAAAACTTGACCTGGTAGTGAGTTGTATGTCTGTTATCTGTGGGACACCTCAACACAATTAAGAAAGGCTCATTCCCAAGACAATCCCAGAGTAATAAATTTCTCAGCCGTAACAGCTTTCTACCATGCCACACTATATTGGATTTGCAGTCTACATCTGTATCATAACACTGTGTATTTACAATGGAAAAATAGCAGGAAATAGAGAAACAAATTCACTAATTATTTTCTTAAGTAGAGTAGATGTTGGTGCTTAAGATTAAGTTTTAATTCGAACAAGTGTATAGAATAGGTAACCATGATGGTTGGGACTAGATCTGGAATTAGAAAACCTGGATTCAAATCCAAGCTCTACTACTTAATGTGTTTTAATTAATGTGTTTAATTAATGTGTTTCTTTATGAAAATAAGTTGTGTTTAATTAATGTGTTTAATGTGTTTCTTTATGAAAATAAGTTAATTTCTCTCTCTCTCTAGACTTTTCTCGGCTTTACCTTCACGTCTCAACTATTTTCTCATATTGGAACATTTCTCAGTGACCTCCATACCCTGGAATATCTCTCTACTTCAGTCTACTTTTATTGGTGACTTCTTTCTAGGATTTCCATTTGGGGGAGTTTCCTTCATTCCCCTATATGCTTCTGACTCTCAGAACTTCCCATCATCTTCCACCTCTTCCATTTCACTTTTATGTATTGTGTTCCTCCAACCCAATGTAAGGATATGAATTCTCTCTCTCTCTCTCTCTCTCTCTCTCTCTCTCTCTCTCTCTCTCTCTCTCTCTCTCTCTGTGTGTGTGTGTGTGTGTGTGTGTGTGTGTGTGTGTGTGTGTCTGTCTGTCTGTCTGTCTGTCTGGCTCTGGCTCTGTCTCTGTCTCTCTGTCTCTCTCTGTCTCTCTCTCTTTGGACTTGTATCTCTAGTACTTAGTACAGGGATTGGCACCAAGTATGTAATTAAAGCTTGTTAAATCATTTTCTTCCTCCATTAAAAAATGTAAAATCAAAGGGTTAAGCTAGATGACTTTATGGCTTTTTTCAGCCATAAATCTATGACCTTAAGATACTAATCTAACTTTACTATGTCAAACTATGACTTTCAAAAAGGGTCTAAAGGGTATTTTCAACAGAGAAATTGAAAGTTTTTCATATATCTAATTTCATTTCAAATTTCATTGTAGGATTTAGGGCTACAAGGGACTTTAGAGGTTACTTAATCCAGTTTCCTGAGTTTATAGAAGAAAAATCTGAGGTAGAGAAAATGGAAGTGATTTGCTTGAGATCACTTAGCTAGAATATAGTTGAGGCAGAACTCAAACTTCAGTTCTTTGGACTACAACTCCAGTGTACTTTCTATAATCCATCTTTTTTTCAAGGCCCAGTTTAGGTGCTACCTCCTGGGTGAAACTATTTATCCAATTCCCTCAGGTGAAATACTCTCTCCTTCGTCTATTTTACTTGTATTATACTCATTTGTATAAGTGTTGTCTCTCCAAAGTAGACTGTAAGTTCCCTGAAGGCAGGAATTCCCTTCCTTTGTGTTCTTGTGTTCCCAGGATGTAATACATTGCCTTGCACACATAACTGTTGCTTAATATTTTTTTTTTTTGCCAAATTAACTATGCCATTTAGGAATTTCATTTTCCTTGCTATACATATCACTGGTCCCAAAGTTACACTTACCAACAATGATTCATAACCAAAATGAAAGGTAGAGAAGGGACAAATAAAAAGGGATTGAAAGAAAAATTTTCCTACTCACAAAGACTGTAGGGGAAGAGTTGGAAGAAAGAGGAAGTTTTGTGAGTGTGTATGTCTTATGAAAGAGGGAGAGAGAGACAAAAAGACAGAGGGGGAGGGAAAGAGGAAGGGAGTTTCACAAGGGAAAAGAGAGGTGAGTTATGAAAGACCAAGAAAAGGTGGAGAGTCATGACATATTCAGTCTTTCTCTAATGGGAGAAAAAGATAATGGAGAAGTCATTGTCAAATAGTTCCCCCACATCATAACCACCAGATGGAGCCATGAGTTTAAAACAACTTCATGGAGGGGATTGTGGGAGAAGAGGATTTTGAATGTGTTCTCAGTGGGTTGAAGATGGAAATGACTCTTCTGTATGGGACATTCACAAGTCAAGTATTCTTAACTCAGCAAGGCTATCTAACTAGGCATTTCCTACCATGCTGGCTCATGGTGAGATATTTCTGTTTCATAACTTTTATTTTTACGTCTTACGTCTTAACCGTAACTTGCTTGGTTTTTGAGGCAGCCTAGTAAAATAGAGTTGTTCCCAACAATAGCCTTTTAAGTTCAGGTCCTGTCTCAGACACATATTGTGACCCAACTTAAGGGATCTTTCACTTCTCACTAGATTTGCAGAGAAGGTATCAACCTGCATTAGGAGAGGGAGTTTCCTCACCTGGGAGTTCCTTAGCCTATGAAATCACAGACCCAGTCTCTATTCCAGGATTGTTTTATTACTTGCAAAGTAAATGGAGTGTGACCTACTCAGCAGAGGCAAAGAGTGATACACGTGATACACTTTAAGTTATATGGAAGCAAGAGGAAGATGACTGATAGGATCTCTCTACCTATTATATATCTATGCTATATCTCTGTACCCCTTACTTTTTCTTTCAATCTTGCTACTTCCACTTTCTTTCCTCTACTGATTTTGTGCTTTGGGGACACCATTTTCTTCTAAAATTTACCTTCCCTTGATCTTGCCTTGCTCTTCCATTCCCCCAAAGTGGTCTCTCCCTCCTAAAGTTACCTTGTATTTACTTTTCTGTTTGATATTGTATCCTCCCAGTAGAATATAAGCTCCCTGAAGTCAAGAACTTTTTCATTTGTATCTTCCTATCCCCATCACTCCTCATGGTGCTTCATACTTTGTAAGTGGTTAATAAATGTTTATTGAATTTGTTCAGTCTGAGTCTGAACCAAAATTCACCACTACTACCATCATTTCTCCTCCCATCCATCCATGCCCATCAAAAACAAAATGAAAAGTTCATAGAATCTTTGGCTTGTGAAGGATATTATATCTCAGTTTCCCTTGTGTTGAACTTTGTTTGAGGTTCATCTATTTTTTTCATCTGGGAGTAGTACATAACTTGTTTAAGTTTAAATGTTTTTGAGTATCAAGCATAGTCTCTTAAGCATATGGGCATTTCAGAAATACTACTTTGACTCTGATTCCAATCAGCAGCAAATCTAAGACCAATTAGTATTGATCAGAGCTCATTCCTGGTTATATAAGCAATATTCAGAATTCAGTCCAATGACTTCAAATGCTGTGGTCATATAGATATGGGTGACTGTGATCTAAATTTTCTAGTATATTTCATTTATTTATTAAGCTTGTATACAATATTTCCATTTTAGTAGCTCTTGATAGCATAAGGCGTGAAACATGAAAGGAAAAAATCCCTCTAATGTTTCTTCTTGGCCATTATAACTCCTTATTCCTTTCTAAGAGGAAGCAACTATGAGGAATGCTTTCTTTACCCAGCCCTGAAAATCAGACCTTGAGAAAGATAACGATAAGGAATATACAAAAAGTATCAGAGAAGAGAATCCTCTAAGTAGTATACTCCAATTCAGGTTTATCATGATCTCTAAGGCCCCTTATGACTCTAACTCTATCCTCCTAAGATTTTATGTCTTTAATAGAAGGACAGAAGTATTCCAGATAACCTTAATTACCAAGATGTTCTATTTTGCAGGGAGAGATCAAATACATCATGACCTTATTGTGGAAGAACAATTAGAAAATTCATAAAATCTATTAAACCTCAACTATGAAGAATAAGAATTTATTCATTTAAAATAATATCTATGCCTTTATTCTAGGTTATCAGTATTAGGAAATGTTAGTGGATTCTGAATAACTGCTATAAAATGCAAAATGTAATAATTGCTGCAACTCAAATGCATTTTCATTTTCTTATGAACTCTGTTTTACTAAAAGCAACTCTTCTGATTTAAAGCAAAAAACAAATTAGCTTAACAGTAGATGTGTAAGTAGAATCTTAATTCAAGAAAAATTCTTAATTGACAATTTCTTCCGTTCATTCTTTAGCAGTAATTACTAACATATAAGAATTTGTTTGCAATAAATGTGGCTGAAGATAAAATGGACCAAATCAATCAAAACAAATAAAACACTGACTAATTTGGTATTAAATATATTAATGAACAACTTTTCTAGTCAACTGTTGTGAAACAAATTTTAATTCTTTCTTTCCATTGAAAAAATTGTTTAATGTTACAGGTAATAGGTAAAAATTAGTCTTTAGAGCAAATGACAATAACACAACTTTGTGAAAGTAGATTTAGTAAATAAAAAGAATCCTATCAAAACTGAAATAATGCTTGAAAAATACCAAGAAGTAACAAATCATAATCATGTAATTTTATAATTAATGCATACTAGTTGTATCTGTATTTATTACATAGGTATTTGGGGGAGGGGGAATGTGAGGGGGAAGATGGCAAATTCCTGGAGAAGCATTCATCCATTTTTGCATCTTCTGATGTTTTGCAAAGGCTAAATATTTAAAAGCAGCTCCTATTCCAGATGCCAGTCTGGAAATGCCTTAATGTGATTTCAAAATATAGTGCAGAAATGTGTATGTTTACTTGGTTCTACAAATGAGCTTTTAGGGGGTTGAAGTGAATGGAGGATGTTGTTCCCACTTCTTCCTTCTGCTATTTGTCTGGAGACAGTTTTCTGCAAAGCTGCTTGAGAGGGATAGCAATACATTGACTTTTACTTCTAACTGGCTTCCTTAAAGGAAAACATTAGATGCTTTATTATATAGAAGATGGAAAATTTAGATTTTATCTTATACTTCATCCCTGCTCTTGGAAACGGACTGCTTTCCACCCATTCTGAATTTTCTCTCAATTTTAGAAAGTAAAAAACATTTAACACACAAATGAATATGTATATTACAATATCAAAAATAATAAGCATAATTCAAAAATATTTTTCTAAATTTGTCTAAAAAACCTAAAATCTACATATTTTGCAATGCAAATTTTCTCTTTTTTTGCTGTTATTTTAAAATAGCTACTTAGTTCTTTTTTGCTTTTTATATATTTCCATTAAATGTTGACCACTTCTTTCTTCAGGATCCCTAAGAGGCTATCAGTTACATTTTGTACCTTTAAACTTCCCATTTTTCTTCAAACTCCTCCTTATATTTCAACCCATATCACTGACATAGCCTCTTCTTTCAAAATTATCTCTCCTTGCACAGTACTGCACGTACTTTATAGATTACAGATAAGACCCTTGCTTCCAAGTAATTTATAATTTGGGTTAGATTTCAGACATGCACTGATTACCAGGAACAGCAAATGAGTCACAGTGATGTCATTACTAAAGAAATGAATTGAAAAAGTCTGACCAGTGTGCAACTGAAAAGGGCAGTAGGCAAAGATGAAGGAAGGTCAGGTAATGCCTTGAAAGTGAGAACCAGAGATGTCAGCTTGTACAGATGGACTAAGAGACAGACCTCTAACAGGGGAAGGTGGGAAGAGAGATTAAGAAAAGACCAAGAAGCAACAGCAGCTATCTTTGATGTGGCATTTTAGTAAATTTGATAGAAGGTAAATGAAAAATTGAGTAGCTAGGAATGATTATTAAATCATCAAGGAAAGAGAAGAAAATGGGCTGAATTTAAATAGTTAGCCAAAGAATAAGAGTGGGAAAAGAAAAGAAAGAAATAAAAGATAAATGTACCCGATTCTACAAAGAGCCTAGAATAGAGGTCTTGCTTTTAAAGGAGAAAGAGAACTAAGATGAAAATTGCATGGATACATGATGCACTTGAAAGTGGCTATTCAAGAAGGATGCAAGGCACCCATCATCACATACCTCTTCTAGACGGATTGTCCACATTCCAGAGTCCGGAGATACAAGCATCTCTTTTTTTCTCTCACTCAGCTTTCATTCAAATGCCATACTTTGATAAGAACCTAAATTCCACTTCTGAAGAATCTGACAAATGGACCCATGTCAACTTAGGAAGCTTTAGTCAAACTTGTTCCAAGGGACAAAGCAAAATCACTTTAGGGAATGATGAGAGAGAGAGAGAGAGAGAGAGAGAGAGAGAGAGAGAGAGAGAGAGGAGAATAGAGGAGTCTATAAACACATGAGTAAAGGGGAAAGAGTGAGATGAAATTACCATGAAAAAATCAAATGAAAGATATAGGGAACATAATAATAAACGCAAACAGGGAAATTAAAACAATTGCTGTGGCCAACACCTCTCTCCCAATATATTCTGCACCCAAATCATACTACCACTTCTCTTATCTCCTCCCAAAAAACTCATACTAATTTTTCAGTAGCCATCCCTGAAGTGTCTTCCTAAAAGTTCAGCCCTGACTATAGTAAATGAAACAGGATATTCAGCAAGGAGTGGGGCACTTGTAGTCTAACATGTTTTATTATGAATGCTGAAATTTTTATGTTCTAGGAACCTGCTTATCTTGAACTATAGTCCTAATCACACAATACATTGTACTCAAGGAGTATTTGGGATCTGATGCATTTTCCTTGTTGCCCATGTGTGAATGTTCTTATTGGATATTTCCAAAAGGTTTTCCTTTTCTTCTTCCACAGCCAGAGCCCTAGAGAGAATGAGGAATAATGAAATTATAGGAGCTAAATGTTGCAACTATTCCAGTCTCCCCAGAAATCTATTTTGCAGTCTTCTATGATGATTGAAATCTTTGCTCCCCCTCCCCCATTCTTTCTCTTTTCCTGCCCCAAATCCTTGAAACTATGGTTTCCATGCCAATATGTGTCAAACCTAACATAAATTCAGGTGTATTCTCCATATTTTCCAATCCAGACTTGCATGGTTCATTTAGGACTGAAAGGGATGTTGAAGAGACCATCTAGACTAACTCCTTCATTTTACAGAGGTCCGTTATCAAAAGAGGTAAATGACCTGAATAAGGTGATATATTTTTAGCAAAGAGCAGAGCCCCTATCTGTTTTTATTGCAACCCAGGGATTCTGGCTGCAAATCCAAAGGTCCTTTTACCACATCTTTTCCAACCTTATCTGGTAAAACATGACAGGAGACTAAAAATAATTCTTTGTCACTTTAATTAGTCTCACGAATTTAGAGATTATTAATTCATCAGATTTTAATCTAAAAAATAATTCCCCACCTCCTTGACCTATGACACACCCTTCTTTGTTCAGTTGTATAATTGATTTTTTTCCCTTCTTTTGATAATATGTTCAGAGATTTTCACACAAAATTAATTTTGTTCTGGGGGAGGGGATATTTATTTTTTTTTAATTCCACAAAACTTCTCAAAATAATTGGAAACATTTTAGAATGTTTAAACAGATTCTCTGCAGTATTGGGAGCTGCTATTCTTAGGTATCTTGTACTCAAAGATTAACTTTCTCTAACTTTATAAAACATTAACTAGATGGTGCAGTGGACAGAATGTCAGGAAGATGTATTTTCCTGAGTTCAAATTTGGCCTTGGGAACTTACCTGTGTGACCCAGGGCAAGTGACCTAACTCTATTTGCCTCGGTTTCCTCCTCTATAAAATGAGCTAAAGAAGGAAATGGCAAATCACTCCAGTGTCTTTGCCAGAGAGTTAGACATGACTGAACAACAACAAACTTTATAAAAACAATCCCTGGCTTGTAGCTCCCCAGGTTGTCAGATTCTAAAACTGACCTCCTACTCTAAATAAATCACATTTGGAGCAATATTATTGTTCCTGTGGAACTTAGTCTAATTTGCCATTTATTTGGTTTCATTACAAAAAAACCATTTTTTCATGTTATGTAGTAAAATCATAAATCTATTCTTAAAAGCTGTCTAATTCAACCATCTCATTTTAGACCTTAGGAAAATGTTGCCCAAGTTTATTCAAGTCATATCAGAGACAGGATTTGAACTTAGCTCTTTTGAGCTATCCCCTTTCTACTGTATCATACTACTTCTATTCTTGGTTGATTTTGAAGATCTTAATAAAAGCAGTCATTTTTAAATCTCTCTTTACAAGTGTCAGGTTTTTTTCAATCTACATGGAAAGATTGCAACTCAATTCAATTTAGAAACTATTTGTCCAGAACCTACCACATATAAGGCAGTGTATGAAGTTGTTAAGGTGATAGAAAGATTAGTATGCAGTCCCTACTCTTGCGGAATTTATCATTGAGTAGAAGAGAAGACAGGTACATAAAGAACTACAGTACATAATAAGATGTGATAACAGAAGAGAGAGGGAAATCACAGCCCTTTGGAGGAAATTGGAAAGGCTGCATGAAGTTTTATGTATGCTGAATCCTATACTGTAAGTAGAATTTGATCAGTTAAAGATGAAGCAAAAATGTCCTTTGCTGAAAAGCAAAATAGTATAATAGAAAGAATATTGACTATAGAGTGAGAAAAGACCTATCTTGAAATCTTACCTCTGATACCTTGTTATATGAAATACAGGCAAATCATAATCCCTCAAAGCATCAGTTTATTCATCTGTAAAGTGAATATAATAATGGCTGTAGTTCTTTAATAGGGTTATAGTAAGAACCAAATGAGATAAATACAGGTAAAGTGATTTGCAAACTTAAAATAATATGTAAATATTTAAGTAAATATAAATATATATAAATAATCAGCTATAGTTTTTGTTTGTTTTATTTTAGCCAGAATGAACAATTTAAGCTGAAGTGAAAAGGCAAGAAAGCAAAGGAAGTTCAAGGAATGATAAGTGATCCAATATGACTAGTATATATCTGTAGGAGAATCAAAGAAAAGTCTTAAAAGGGAGGTCATATTGGGAAAGGCTTTGAATACTTCTAAAGACTTCATTAAAATTTTTCTAAAGAAAATTGGGGGGAGGGGCAGCTAGGTGGCACAGTGGATAGAGCACCAGCCCTGAAGTCAGGAGGACCTGAGTTCAAATCTAGTCTCAGACACTTAACATTCCCTAGCTGTGTGACCCTGGGCAAGTCACTTAACCCCAATTGCCTCAGCAAAAAGCCAAAAAAAAAAAAGAAAAAAAAAAAGAAAAAAGAAAATGAGGGGGCACCTAGGTGGCACAGTTGATGGATCCTTAAAATCAGGAGGACCTGAGTTCAAATCTAGCCCAGAACACTTAATACTTCCTAGCTTTGTGACCTTGAGCAAGTCACTTAATCTCAAATGCCTCACACACTAAAAGAAGTCAGTGAAAATGAGGAGCCATGAATGGTTTTTGAGAAAGGAATGACATGATTAGAATTATGCTAATAGGCAGGTAGATGGATAAGTAGATAAATGATAGTTGGATAGATGATATATCAATATATATATTTATTTATCTAAATATTTAAATGCTATGATATATGGAAATTTTGTATTATTCATATAAGTGCCTATGAATAGTCCTGTCTTCTTTCTTAGATCTGACATCTTATTTCCTTATGTATTTAACAAGACTAATGGTTTTGATTATGTGTATAAGAGAAGTTAAACTTTAACTATGATAATTGTTTCATACTCTGCTTTAAAAGGCTAGATAGCTTCATACAAAATCATTTCAGCTGAACCATAGGTTCTTTCTCTGTAAAATAAGGAAAATGGATGTCATGAAGGAGAAATAGTAATAGATTTGAAGTCAAGGGACTGGAGTTCTAATGTAGCTCTATGTGGACAAATCTGAGTTCCCCCATTGACAAAATGGATTAAGTTAGATGATATCTAAGGTTTTTCTTATCTCTGACTCCTGTGATACGCTTGACTGGATAATCTAAAAGGTCCCTCCCAGCAGTAGCATTCTTTGATAACTGTGAGTTTAGCACATTTCCTGGCATATAGCAGACATTTTGAATGATTTTGTGACTCAGGGAAACTCTAGACCAGGTAAATATAATAAATAGTGGGTATTAATAGGAGGCTCATTCAACTACAATGCTGATTGATATTCTTGTTCTTTCCATCATGATAATTTATTGGTACAGTAGGATTTGGGGCAACAAGAATGTACAGAAAGGAATTAGTGAACTGAGAATTAACATGGTTTCACTTGCCAGTGTGCCTTTGAGTTCTTTGGATTTATTTGCAAATGAAGGGTTTGTCATAACTTGGCTTAGGAAGTAAGTGGCAGAATTGGCAACTCTTTAGGCTAGATTAGACAAACCAAACCCACTTAAGGCACAAACTTACATGATATCTCCACTGTAAAGCTAGACACCTTTTCTGTCTGTTTTGTTTTTAGTTTCTACTGGTATAAAATCACTAGAGCACTATGGGGAAATTACATACTTTATAATTCTTCCTTCCTCACTCCTCACTCCCCACTCCCCACCTAACTCCTTTGCCAGATTTGAACCTTTTCTTCTTATGAGTACCACTGTTCATTTGTTTAATGTCACCCAAATAAGACAGAATTTTAGGAACTGAAATTCAATTGGTCCTCTCTTCTCTCTCTTTTCTTAATGAATAATCAACTTTGTTCCATTAAAAATAAGATGCTATGATGAACCATTACAGAAACTTTTGAGATGTTTGAAAAGAAATGTCAGTGACCATTCATGACATGGATATCTTTGGTGGTGGTGATGTTATTTCTAATTATTTTCATTTTCATGCTCCCCTGCATCTGTGAGTTCCAAGCATTAGCAGAAATAGCAATGGTGAAATACCACGAAATAACCCCCTCCTGTAGTATATTTGGCCTAACGGGAAACAGGAAATACCAGAAAAGATCACAAGAGAGACTGTAATCATGAGATTTCTAGACTATTCTCTTGACGTCAGAGATTTGAAGAATTCAGATAAGCATCCTATGAACTCCGGAGTGCCTATCCAATTATCCAAAATGGATCACCAAACCTCTTGAACTGATATGTTATTATTTGACCCCTGTCTCACACAGCCTCCACAAACCCCCCCAAAATAGTCTCTTGAAGTTGTAAATTATAAATACTGTTTCCACATTATGAAAAGTAAAAGAATTATATACAGGTGTTCTGTAAACAAGAAAAATGTTTTGCAATGGAATTCCATTTATTCAGTACATTGCAAAAAAAAAATTGATAGATTGTTTCTTACTGTGATATTTAGAGAATCCATGATGCTATCATTATGAGTAGTCTCTCTACTTAAAGAGATCACAATGCTTCCACACATCTTGTCTCATACAATTTTTGTACCTCTTTCCATAAACCTGCCATGGAAGAACTAGCTAACTTAACACATTGTAGATCTTCCTCTCATTCTTTCCAAATCTCAAAAATATTAATGTACTACTCCAGTCACTCATCTGTTATATCTCATTCTCAATATATACCCTTCCCCTACACTTCCTGGTCATATGTAGCCTTGATAATGTTTTTATGCCATTTTTTGAATATGAACTATCATTGGTAACAAATGGTAACTAACTGATTGGTATTTATGCCCATTATGTAGCTTTCTATTAACCTCTGGTTATGTTTTTTATTGTAATTTTTCTGAGCTCATAGTGTTCTATGATTTATAGCCATATAACATCACCAAGAAAATATTGATTTTAAAGAAATATGTTTCTGCAACAGTTAACAATTTATAAGTAAAAGCTCTTTGCAATTTAAGTCTAAGCTCACACTTTTCCTCCTCCTCCCTTATTCTGGGTACAATTTAGATGCTCAAAAACATAACCATTTTTATTGACATATTCTATGATATGTCACAATCTGGGTAATGTGTATTTTTTTCATCCACTTAATTGAATAAAAAATATAGATGATTAGGAAAAATTTTATAATGTTTTAAGATTTTGGTTTAATTAGTGTTATGCTATCTGCAAATAGGAATATTTGGAAAACTTTATCATCTGGAGGAAACCATGCTTTATGTAAATACTGAGCAGATTATTGAACAAGATTACCTCCATATTCCTATTGATCATAGAATTTGTATAATCGTTAAAGGAACCTTCAGGGCTGCATTTTGTACTATACAATCAGATACTTCCTTAAAATCAATAAAAACTAACAAAACAGTATATTCTACCATATACTAGTTTATTTTACATCATTCATTTCAAAATACAGAAAACCAATACCTAAAAGTCTAAATCAAGTCAATTCAATTCAGTTCAACAAATGTTTTATTATTTCCAGACAAGGGCTTCCTCCTCTCAAGAACTTAAAATATTGTAGGTAAAATAAGACACACACAAAAATTGTTATACAAAAGGAAATATAATAAATGTACAAAAAGTATAAGCAAAAGGTTTTGAGAATTAAAAGAAATGGATTACACCTGGTAGGGAACAATCATGGAAAGGTTTGGTAGCTTGATCACTAATTTAGCATTGGAAAGGATCTTAGGGATCATCTAATTGTACCCTCCACCTCCCCACATTGGTAGTATACTCACCTTTTCCTTGAAATTTGTGTGCGTGTGTGACCTTCTAATATTACATAAACTCCTAATGGACCAAGGACTGATGGGTTCCTTTGGATGACTCCATATGGAGGATTTTTTAAAGGTTATTCCTGCATTAGTAAGGGAGTTGGCTAAAATGACCTCTAAGATGCATTCCAACTTGTGCCTTGCAATTTTAAGACTCTATGACTCAATTACTTGTTGAATCAAAATGCCTGAGATAATAATCTCAAATTAGTTTTTCATTTAAATTAAAAAATTTCCAAATTGTCTCTGAGCATGCCCCTAATTAAAGCTCCCCTTCCTACCTCACCCCCCACCCCTTAAAATTTTTCAGACAACTCAGGAAAATATTGGAAAGAATTCATGTGTTTGAATTTTAAAAATAAATGCTACAAGCAGGAAGTGTGAAGTGTAAAGATTCTAAATAGACTCAGGCCATTTCAGAACCACCATGATACAAAGATTTGGAGTCAAGTCACTTCACAGAAGCTAGTGTGCCTTTCATTCAGACAAACAGAAAATACTTCCAAAGGAACTTATGTCAAAGTGCGAAGAAAGTCACCAAAATGGTCCCAGCTGGTAATTTTCTAAAGGTCCAGGTTGTGTTAGAAAAGGAAAGAAGCTTTAGAGTTCAGTCTAACTCTAAACCAACTGAAGATCTTGCAAGATAAGGAAAGGAAGCTTGGAAAGCAGAATATAAAGATAGAATTAAAAAGAAACCTTTTAATTTGAAGAAGGCTAACATGAGAGGAGGTGAGGGGCTGAGGGAACAATACTAAGAAAAAGGGAGGCCTGAGTCAGATAATCACCCAAGGTAACATAGGCTTTGAGGTAGAAAATGATATCGAAGAGGAGGAGTTTGGGTGACATTGAAAAGACTAGCTCCATGCTGTATCTTTTCATTTCTGAGAATTGCATTACTCTTATCCCTTCTGGCTTGCCAAGGTCAGGATAAGGCATAGACTATCAACAATCACTGTACCCTCATATTATCACAGTCTTTCCTGCCTTTAGTTGAACAACCTTGCCCTTTCATTGGAAATTAACCTTGAATGGAGAGCAAATCACAAGGCAGGGTGACATAAACATACTATATATAATACTACAGCACTAAGAACTAGCCTGCTGTTCCTTTCATTCTTTGATGGTCCCTTTAGAGATTCCTCTCTATCTTTAGGTTTCCTGTTTTATTGCAAAGTTAAATGAATAAAGGAGAAAGTTACATGGCCCTCTATACTTTGCTTGTGGTAAATTCAACTTGGGAATTCCATTTAAGACATTTTGAATAGCAATATACTAGATCTTTACACTTTAATTTTATTTTGAATAGGTCTTTTTTTCCCCGTTTTTTTGGCCAAACTTGTGATTTCATTGGTAAAATGAGATCTAGGTGAGAAAAATCCCTTCACCAATGTCTATTCTTAACTGTTCCAGAATATATATAATCTTGAAGAGTTGCCTAAAAACCCTGAGAAATTAAGTAACACTTGCCCAAGTCCCACAGCCAGTATTTGTTTACATTAGGACTGGATGGGCTCTCTTTCCACTTGCCAGGATGCTTCCTCTTTGTTTTTTATAACAAGATTAACAAACCTTTGTATTTCCCTTGTCATATAAGTTTGGGAAATATTTCAGAAAATTAATGATTTTCTTCTACCAATGAAGATGGCAGTCCCTCTACATCTTGGTAGATTATGCTGGGGACAAAAAAAAAAATCATCCCCTGATGATTAACCTCTCTGATCAGTTTAATGAGATTGATTCTCATGTGGATTCTCTGACGTTGGAAATGAGAACTTTCTGGATTGGTAGAATGGGACCATAAAATTTAGAACTGTAAGAGACTTTAAACATGATCTAGTATACTCTCCCATTTGATAAAGAAACTGAGGGTCAAAAATATTAAGTGACTTACCTACAGCTACACAGGTGTTCAATGAGAGAACTCTGACTTAAACCTTTTGACTAAATATTCCAGAACTGAAACACCACTGACATGGCTTCCAAACCCAACCATAATCTATGTAACACTTTTCATTCAGGTCAATTTAATAAGTGTTTGTTAAGCATCTAAGCCATCTATGACTTCTGAGGAGAAAGTACTTATTAGAGGAAAATACCTTTTAGTATTTCATTTATTTAGCAAACATTTTTCAAGTACCTATTACATTCACTAGAGTCTGGCAAATAAAGAATGCTATCCCTACTCTCCTAAAGCCTAGGAAAGAAAGATACATGCTCAAATAATTGTGTTGTAAGGAAGACTGAGATGGATGCAAAGAAGAAGTTCAAGCATTTGAGGAGGAGGAGATTATTTTCATCTGTTAAGGAAGATTTCATAAGAGACTTTGGCTTCTGTTTTGGTTCATGAAGACCCAACTCTATCAACAGAAAGAGACAGAAGGGGGAAAGGGAATAGGTGGGAGTGGGGGAACAAGCCGTTGTAATTATATAGAATATTGCAAACAAAAGGACAAAGACAGGAGAAGGCAGAATGAGAATTGAGGATGGAGCATATCAGTTGAATTTAATTAAAGCATAGATCACACGAAGAGAGGGAAGATGACCAAGAGTGCTGGAGCCTAGCTCTCTGTGCTCTGAGGACAAGTATAGATAGAAATATAGTATTGTCAGCAACCCTAATTGAGGAGCACTTTATGAGTATCCAAGATCTTTATCAATGATAGATTCAAAATATTTAAGCAACTAGCCTCTTCCCAAAAAGACAGAGCTAACTAACTATTGGTAGATAACTTCCTTTGGTGGAAAACATAACCAGGGAAAAAAAAAAAAAAAGGAAAGAAATGAAGAGAGAGCAAGGGATTGGGAACGATTGATGCATGTTTTCTTTGGTGGTTTCCACAAGAATTCAGAGGAAAACACACTAGCCGATGTGCATATTCTTTTAAATGAGGTTTAACCTGAAAAGGTAAGGAAGAGCTAGCTGAACCAAATGGTGATTTATACAACAATGCAGTCTCCTCTTTGAAGGTGTCAGGTACTTAGACCCTTCCATACAACTATCAGAAAGTCTCTGAAAGTCAGCAATTGGAACCTACATAAGCCACTTTAAGGAAACATGAATTATGCATCAGCCACTCTGAGAAGTTGTTCAGAGTGAGCAGTGTTGACGTGTCACAGGTGACCTGTGTCTTGGATCAGAGGTGGTCTGACCATGCCTTCATTCTGTGTGGTAGGTGCAGTGTTTGGTTTCTAGGGCTGGGAGAAGACATAGAGATTGAAAGCAGACTTCGCTCCTGGCTCAGGCTCCTCAACAGCTCTATAATGTAATTATACAGAATTAATCAGATCCGAGGATGTGGAATCAAAAGGCGCCTTTTTATTTGCGATGCAGATGTAAACCTCTCTGTGTAGAGAAACGAGCCAAAATTGAGGCCACGGAGATTTGAGCTGGGATGGAACAATTCCAGGAATGAGCAGTAACTTGAAATAGAGCCATGCTTAAATACACTTGATTTAAGTTCAGAGTGGCAACTTCTCTCAGACTCTGTTGCCTTTGAACAGGAAAGGGCCTTAAAATGTGTCCATAAATCCTTAAGGTGAAATTTTGTAGACTCCAAGAACATCCTGATGGATTGGACAATATTCTAAAATCACCAAATGACTTCTCCCAGAGCCCACACCACTGAAATGTCCCAACTGTTTCACATTTCCAGAATCCCAGTCATAATTCCTAGCAGTGTAAATATATCAAGTGCTTGTACAATTAAGAGGCTAATAATTGTAAGACTTAATCAACTCAAGAATGAAAATGGTCACAAGAGAATCTGAAGTGCCAAGTACCAACAGAACTTGAGTCCTTATGTTTATTGTCTCTTACAGTGGTTCTCAAAGTATGGCAGGTCCCCAACATCCTTTCAAGGAGTCTGGGAGGTCAAAGCTATTTTCATAAATCATGCAGTGTTTTGATTTCTAATATAGTAAATAACCACATATATAAAACACATAAACAAATAACTTTAGAGGCACTCAATAATTGTGAATAAAGAAGTCCCAAGATTAAAAAGTTTGAGACTACTACACCATAAGTTTTACCCTGATTTCTTCAAAGTTAAATAAATCTAGTAGTCTTTTTCTTCATTCTCATTTTCAAGTATTCATTGAGACCCTAGAGGAATAGCAAGTTGTACATATAAGACACAATATTCCTCCTCAGAGAGATGAAAAATCTAGTCAGTAACTTAAGACATACACATGAAGAATTTAAGTAACAATATAAGAAAGTGTATGAATGACTCAGATAAGCATGCTAAGAGATCTTTTTTTGAAAATGAAGCTCATTGAGTATGGGAAAGATTAGGGAAGGTTTCCTGGAGGAAGTTGGTCTTGGAGGATGGAGAGAATTTGGTTGGAGGAAGAGGAGAGATTAGAAAAATAATTCCAGGATGCAGAAGGATGAAAATAAAGGTACAAATATGCCAATAAGAACTTATAAAGAGATCAGTAAGGAATGAAGTATGACATCAGGAGGGTGATATGATGACTTGCAAGTGAATTGGATTTAAGAGAGGCAGGGCTGTACAAAGTTGTTAACCTCACTCTCTCCTCGAGTCATCTGAGTCCAGTGGTAAGACATAGGTCAGGATGACTGCACAAGGGTTAAGTTTAGAAAGGAAGGCTAGATTTGCAAAGGATTTGTTTAGCCAGGCTAAGCAGTGGAGATCCATTGAGAGTTTTTGAACAGGAGAGCTGAATAATGCAAGTGGAATTTTATTAAGTTTTCAGTTATCACTGTTATTTCCATTATTTTTGATACTATCTTTCAGCCCCTCTTTTTAGAAACTTTCCTACTTGGATTATTGGGGTCTTTCTGTTCTCTGGTGTTTTCTGCATCTTTAGCTAACCCTCTTTTTTGCCACACTCATTAACTATTGCTCTATCCTAAAGGTCTTTGTTAGGAAGGTTTTTAAAAATGGATTAGAATTGATTTTTTTAAGTTATACAAAATAATTTAATTTTGTATGACATATATTATACATATATAATTATATATTATAACAAAACATATCATAGAATTTAACTTCTAATTCTATATCCAAGATACTTTTTGCTTTTAAAAGAAAATCATATAAATAGATAATAGCAGGTCATGATCTGTTTCCTTTCTCTCTCTCTCTCTCTATCTCATATATATATATATATACATATATACACACACATAACACATATTTATATTTTTCCCTCAGAAGCTTTCCTCTAGACCATTTAGAACAAATAAAGAAAATCTTACTGTTCACTGAGGACCCTTATTGAGTCAGTTTTGAAAAGTGCATTAGGCATCAGTCTCAGTACTCAAATTATAGATTTATATTTGCAGTATAATATTAGTAGTTGTAGCATATAAATTTTATATTATGAATAAAGTTTCATGTATAATTATCTTTTTATTATGCTATTTTATGGAAATGCTCATTTTATTCTATAAATTAAAAATAAAATAAAAATTTGAAACTAGTTAGCAATTTAAATTTGTTTAAAAGTTTCTTTGGCTTTGGAAAAGAAATTGGGGAATATTTTAAGATCTCAATAAATTAATGACATTAAAAATATCCCAAGAATTTGTCCTTGTCCTTGTAACACCACCAATATTTTTAATCAATCGCTTGAATAAAAGAATAAATGGCATATATATTATATATATATATATTATATGTGTGTATATATATAGTAGATATCCCAAAGCTAGGAAACATAATCAACAATAAATAACAAAGTAAGGTACCCAAAAATATTTCAGTAGGTTAAAATAATGGACCAAATATAATTTGATGTAATTTAAATAGAGATGGTATAAAATATTCCACTTAGGTTCAAAAACAAAGCAAATTTACAAGTATAAGATAGAAAAGTGTGTCTAAACAGTTCAAACCAAAAAAAAGTGATCTGAGGATTTTAACTAATTGCATACACAATTATGATTCTTTAGTCAACATGGGGACCAAAAAAAAACCCCCTAATTCTTTAATAATAGTAAGTGAGATATAATGTCCAGAATATAGAGTGCTTCACTGTATGCTGGTTAGAGCACAACTGAAGTGGTATTTTCAATTCTAGGTGCCACATTTTGGAAAAGATATGGACAAACTAGAAAGTATCCAAATGAGACTAACCACAATAATGAGGGATTTTGAAAACACAGAATCATTTAAAGGATTTGGGAGTTTTTAGCTTGGAGAAGAGGAGACTAAGTGATGTGATCATTGTAATTGTCTTTCAATTTTTAAAAACTGCTATGTAGAAAAGAAGTTAAACTTAATCTGCTTAGCCCTAGAGGAAATAACTTCTGATAATGTCTAATTTAATATTAAGCATTTATTATGCACCAACTATGTACTTGGTTCTAGAAATTACAGCAACAAAAGGAAAACAGTCCTGGCAAGGGGTGCATTCATTGTATGTTATTTTTTTTCCCTTATGGAATATATATACCTATATACACATACAAAATATATACAGAGTGGATGAAAAATATTTTTAGTTGGAGGAATGAGCTCTGTACCTAGTAGATAATAAATGCTTTGAAGTTTTACATTCTCTTCTTTAATGTTCTTTATCCACTCCCATTCCGAACTAAGAAAAGATGCTTTATTTTCAGAACTTTTTTATTCAGAAAACTCCTTTATCTCCAAAGGAAGCTAGTATGATTCTAGAGTGAAACTGATTACTGCTTTGTATTTCTTTTTCATCTTGCCCCCTGCTACTCCCTTCTTCCTCTTCTCAAAAAACAAAACAAGGAAAATTTTCATTGAATAATAGAATCTCATCATTGGAAAAAGCATCAATAGTCATCTGGTCTAATGCTTTCCTAAGAATCCCTAATTATTATCAATAATAATTAATTAACACATATACTTTATAGTTTGCTAAGTACCTTCACACATTATCTCTTAAATTGTATCTCAAAGTAACTTGGTACTCTGGAGGATGATCAGACTGTCAGTAAAGGGGAAGCCCATTACTCTTTTTTGGGAGTAGTTCTAATTGTTAGGAAATCGACTCTAACATTTGTTTATATTAATGTCTTTGAAATAAGTACCCATTGATCCTAATTCTAATTTAGGAATTAGGTCCTAATTCTAATTAGGTCCATTGGTCAGAATTAGTGTAATCCCTCTTTCACGCTTCAATCCTTCAAATACTTTAGAACAGCTATCATGACTTTCCTCTCCTCCCACCCAAATCTTCCTGTCTCCAAGATAACCTCTAGTTATCTTGGAGACAGGAAGACAAACTAAGAAGACAGGAAGTAACTAGAGGACAAACACCTCTAGTTACTTCAAATTATTCACATATTGTATCTTCTCCAATCTCCTTGCTGCAGAGCAAAGGACTTTTCTTTGGGAGTCAATAGGAAAGAGAAGTTGAATAGAACAAGTATCTAATGATCTTTTAATTAAGATTGATTTGGGGCACTCTAGGAATCCTGAAGCTTTTAGACCTAAGGAAGATTTCTACAAAACCCTACTGACTTCACCTCTCCAAAACTGTGGTAATTCCAAACAACAGAAGTAGAATCTCCTTGTAAAGTTTCCATAACTATGAGGTCCTAGGAATCTGGCTGTGTTGACTAGAGCAGAATTTTAATGGTAGAGTGGTAAGAACATATTTGGAGTCAGGGACCAAAGATGAATCCAAGCTAGACTGTTGCTATTTGTTTGATATAAAACAAATCCTATTTCTTCATCTATACAATGGACTAGACGACCTCTAAGAGACCTCCTAACACTAAACCTATAATCTAGTAATATTACCTATGCTAATGTAGTATAAAGGGCACCAACAAAGTCAAGAGAGATTGGTATAGGGCCCTTTGTATTGAATTCATTAGTTGTATGGATGAAGCAGAGTTGCTTAAACTTTCTGTGGCAGAAGAATAAAAATTATCCCATTGTTTACATATATATGTGTGTGTGTTTATATGTATATTTGTATGTATATAAACAATGACTATCTCTTTATACTGAACTTATATGCATGTTATTGCTCAAATAACAATTTTCATCATTATAATTATACCTGAAGTTCCATTTGAACTGCTACTTTTATGAGAATGGCGATGGTGACAAGATAAAATATTTCTCCAATCAAAACTGGGAACTCTTCACTCGTTGCCTTGTTTCTAAGGTCACAATAACCGACCATTATCCTAGCTGAAATTGCTTCTAATGCTACAGCTGTGTTGACACTGTAACTGTACAGGTGAAAAAACAAACATCTAAACAAATTGTTTCCAAAAAAAAGGAAACTAAGCATTTACTTGTAAATAATTTTTTTTTCTATGCAACTTGGATACATTCGGGGACAGAAGATTATCCAATTTAGAAACAAAAAAAGAGAAAGCTTTAGTTTTCCATCATCCTATGAATTTGGTGTGATGTACCCCACAGCTTTGCTTTAGGAAGGAAGCAGCTTGCTTCATGATATAAGGAAGGTTCCTGCAGCATATCCATTGCCAAATGGCTACCGTTCTGTGGCTCTTGACATTTTTTTGTTGTTCATTTCATTTCAGTCATGTCCAACTCTTAATGACTGCATTTGAGTTTACCTGGAAAAAATGACTGGATCGTTTTGCCATTTCCTTCTCAGATATTTTGCAGATAAGGAAACTGAGGCAAACAGGATTAACTAACACACAGCTAGTAAGTATCTGAGACCAGATTTCACCTTAGGTCTTTCATATTCCAGGCTTGGTACCGTATGCTTTGCACCACTACTTAAAGCATAACAAACAATCTTTTAAAGTAAGTGATATGCATATAGAAACTATATTTATTCTTCTGCCACAGAATAGTTAAGTAACTCTGCCCCATTCACACAACTAATGAATTCAATACAAAGGGGCCTCATACTATTCTCTTTTGACTTTGTCCAGGTGCCCTTTATACTACACTAGCAAAGGTAACCTTACTTGATCACAGGTTTAGTGTGATAAAGTACTTCAGAAACTGTCTAGTCCAAGCCTCTAATTTTACAGATGAGGAAACTGAAACTCACAAAGGTAAAAGGATTTATTTACCTTATGTTACACAAATAGCACGAAGTGTACCTTGAATTGAAATCTATGGTATCTGACTCCAAAGACAATGTTCTTAACCACTACACCACTAAAACTATGCTAATCAACTCAGCCAGCTTCCTGGGAACTATTTATAGTTAAGGGAACTCTACAAGGAGACTATACTATACCACAGTTTTGGAGAGTTGAGATCAGTATGGTTTTATAGAAATCTTCCTTAGGTCTCAAAGCTTCAGGATTCCTAGAGTGCCCCAAATCAATCTTAATTAAAAGATCATTAGTCACCTATCCTTTTCAACTTCTCTTCCTATTGACTCCCAAAGGAAAGCCCTCTGCTATGCGTTGAGGACAAAAATTCCCTTTTGTCTATTCTTACTACTTGAACCATTTCTGGATCTTTTCAGTAAATGAATCTAAATTGTTTATAGAGCAATTGAAAGATATATCATTACATTGTGCTTTTGAAAGTGTATGGAATTTTCTACAAGAAAAAAAAATCAGAGAAAGGAAACACAATGCAAGCAAGCATCATTAGAGAGCATGAAAATGTTATGTTGTGGTCCACATTTCACATCCCTCTCTCTGGGTGTATATGGCTTTCTTCACTGAACAATTGGAATTGGTTTGAAGCATTTCTTTGTTGCAGAGAGCCATGTCCATCAGAAGTGATCATCATATAGTCTTGTTGTTGCCGTGTATAATGATCTCCTGGTTCTGCTCATTTCACTCAGCATCAGTCCATGCAAGACTCTCCAGGCCTCTCTGAAATCATCCTGCTGGTCGTTTCTTACAGAATAATAATATCCCATGACATTCTTGTAGATAGGATTGTTCTTGCAAAACAACTTGTCAAGTATTTTATCATTATTAACATGTAGTGGACTTCCTGCCATCTAGGGGAGGGGAGGGGACTGGGGGTAAAAGTTGTAATCAAAAGCTTTGTAAAGATCAATGCTGAGGAACTACCCATACATATGTTATGCAAATAAAAAGCTGTAATAAAAAAAAGAAAGTGTATGGAATTTTGTATCATTTTGTGTGTTAGGACATCATCAAAAAAGCATCTGAGACATAATTTTGACCTTCTTGGCCAACTATCACAGCATTTGAAATGATCTATATTGTTTGCCCTCCTCCAGGGAAAAGAAAGAACAAGAGTCAGCCCAAAGTTAGATGTTGACATACTCTTGCCACTTTGAGTTTTCCCTCAGTTTATTTGAGGAAAAATGCTAAGCATATTATTATTTTTTCAATACAATCTCAAAAAACAGTCAATGAACAAGCATTTGTTGTTGTTCAGTCATTTTGTCATATCTAACTATCTGTGACCCTGTTTGGGGTTTTCTTGGCAAAGATACCAAAGTAGTTTACCATTTCTGTCTCAAGTTCATTTTATAGATGAAGAAAGAAAGTGATACAAGCAGGTTAAGTGGCTTGCTCAGAGTCATACACAGCTAATAGGTATCTGAGACCAGATTTGAACTCAAGAATGTGAGCCTTCCTGATTCCATGCCCAGTGTTCTAGCCACTGCTCCATGTAACTGCCCCAAACACTTACTACATCTACTATGTGTGAGGTGCTGTTTTAGCCACTGGTGACACAAAGAAGCAATCTCTACCCTTGAATAGCTTAGATTTTAAATAGGGAGAAATTAAGGCTTATGAATATGTTTCCCCAAACTACATTTTAAGGCAAGTTAAATAAAATAATAAATCAGGATAATGTGATGAACATAAAATCCCAACTTCTTTTCAGATATAATCATGAATAAATACTGGTCCCGATTGCATTGAATAAATTAATTATTCCAGCACAATCAGTATTGTTCTAGGGAATCTGAAAAAGTTCACATAACTTCTAAAAATGCTTATTTTCCTCATAGGAAATAATGAATAGAGAATAAATCCAAGAATTCATAAAAAACTTTTCTTTCTTTTTTACTTTTTTTTTGAACTCAGACAGTATGGCCTTACAATCAGGAAGGCCTATATTCAAACCCTGCCTTCCAACTTCCTTCTATCACTCAGTTTTTTTGAACTTTACTTTCCTCATCCATAAAATAAGGAGAATAATAGCCATCTCATTCACAAGGTAGTTTTGCTGATCAAATTAGACAATATATAGAAATCATTATATAAATGAGGGCCTTATCTATTGTTGCCCTTCAACTTTAACTGATGAGTACATTCAGTAAATGGCAATATTTATTAAGTTCAAGAAACTTGGAGTTATAGAATCATAGGTTGTTAGAATTGGGAAGAAAAGTTTGAGATCATTCTGCATTGTCATTTTATAGATTTTTTTTAAAAGGTGGGATTATAATCTAAATTTTTTTTACTCTGAATAAAGAAAGGCATCGTGATTCTGATCATAATATAAATTTGTGGAGGTGGGGGCAAGAAATAGTCCTTGAGAATAGCATTTGTCATCATCCACATAACATTTCAGAGTTAAGTACTATTTTATATTATTTCATGTTTTCTCATTTTTTCATAATATGAAGTTAGTCTTTCCCATTCTTTGAAATTGTCAGGATTTTATTGACTATTTTAATAGTCATTTCACCAATTTCACACTTGGCTATTCTAATAACTCCTTAGAAGGTTCCAGGAACTTTATACAGGTCTGAAGAAAAGCTTTATCTAGAAATATAGGTCTGTCTCTCCTTCCTGACTTTTGGTCATTCTTCTGTATTTTCTTGCTGAAAAAAAAAATCTCTGGTGTAACAGAGCCTTAGTAAACAGTGGTCAATGATGCAACATAGCTTTTATAGCAGAGGGCACTGATGCTGCTGCTGATAATTTGTTGAAACCTGGAGAATCTGGCTCTCAACAATCCCTCTGAACATATGTACAAACTGGAATTTCTTGTTTTTCCTTCTTTTGATTTCTTTTAAAAGCCATCTGTATAGGTTGAGTAGAGAAGGTGGAGTTGCCCTGAAATGAAGTAAGATAAAGATATGTTAAATTGTCTTTGCATATTAAAAAGCTATCATTTTCTCCCACAAGATGAAAAAGGATCATAATTGATAACATTATGAACATGGACACAGAAAAACATTCTCAAACTTTTGAGAAATGTAAAATTCTAAGAAAATTCTATATTTTGGAGAAGCTGACTACATCTAGGGTTTTTAGCCTGAGAACAATGAACTTGTTATTTTAATAATTTAATTGCTGTATTTCAATATAATTTATTCCCTGTATAACTCCTATATATTTTGTTTTATGATTTAAAAACATTCTGAAAAAGGTTCTGAATAAGCTTCATAAAACTGCCCAAGATGTCCATGATAAACACAAAAAGAGTTAAGAAACTAATTTAAAAGAATTTGGTTAATGAGGGCCACTGATAATTTGTGATGGCATATATCCTCATTGTAAAGATTCAGACTTACTTGGTCTACACTTGGGGGGGGATTTTTTTTTCCATTGTCATGACCTATGTAGACTCTATTACATTAAACAGCATGACAAATGGTCCCCAGATTGCAATTCATGGCATTGCTTGGCAACAGAAGAAACTTACAGTGGGTTATGGAACATTCATTTAGAACTTGGGAAATGTAGGTTTTTGTTTCTGTTCTGCCACTGAGGCGGTAAATGTGCTTGGGATACTCACTTTGCAGATTATAGAAGTTCAAAGCTAGAAGGGATTTAGAGCATCAAACTCAACCCCCTCATTTGAGAAAGGATAACATTATCTGTGTATTAATCCTCTCATGAACTAGAGAGAATGAGATGCAGTTAGGAGGTGCAGTAGGTCAGGGACCCACACTTGGAGTTAAAAAGACCTGAGTTTAAATCCATGTGACATGCTATCTTTGTGTCTCTGGGTGTGTCACAATGTCCTCATCTGTTAAGAGGAGATAATAATAGCACCCACCACCCAGAGTTGTTGTGAGGATCAAAGCCAACTTTAAAGTACTACATAAATAATAACTATTATTATATACTTATAATTTTCATCATATACCAGTTTATTCCTAGACCTCAAAAAGTGGCAGATGGCTCAAAACTTTCACTTTATAATTTTAACTTTCTTGTCTCCAGGTTAAATAATCCTGTTTCAAATTTTCCTTTTCTCATTGCATATATTTCCCAAATCTTTAATTATTTGCATGTTTTTCTTCAGTTATCCACATGTCCTTGAAATTCTGGGGTTCAAAGCACAGCATTCCAATTAAGACCTAGCTATGAATATTTCCAGTGCATTTGTGTAAAGCCATTCTAGTGTCAAATAGATATTTCCCCCCCTCTCTGGCCATTGGAAATGTTATAATTTTTTTTTTTGGACCAGCATTTTGCAGTGATACTGAGGTGGCTTCATTTGGGATGATTTCTTTGCAAGAAAGGTGTTTTTTAATTTGCTGGAAGTCAGCCACCAAGTGTTTCCCACATATCGAGTTGTGTTTTTTCAACAAACCTTGTGGCTCACTAACTGAAGTTTGCATAATACCGCAAAATTGCAAACATTCCTTTGAAATGAGCAGAAACACAATGACAGAAGATGGGTAGACAGGAGATCTTTAAAAAGTAAAAATAACTGATGGTAGAAATTTCAAATAATTTCTTGTTCCTGATTTGCTGAAGAAGAAAGGGAAAAAAAGAAAAGTTTATAAATTATCTGAGAAATGAATCAAATGGAAGTCACATTTATAATGTGCAGCAAGAAAGGATTTTTGACATAACTGAAATGAGTTCTCTGTGACTATTTTGGATATATGTTTTGACACCAAGAACAAAAATACATAGCAAGTGAATTCAAGGATTACTTAATCAGTGATACAAAGTGGCAGAACACACCTATGAATCATTTTCCCATCATGTCTAAGAAAACATATGTATCAATAAAGAAATATGGTTCATGATATTTCCATATGCATTTATTGTTGTTCAGCTGTTTTCAGTCATATTCAACTCTTCATAATCTCATTTGGTATTTTCTTGGAAAAGATACTACTAGGGTACTAATAGGTTTGGCAAGGATACTAGAAAATTCTCTAACTCATTTTCCAAATGAGAAATTGAGACAAAGAGGATTGTGTCTTATCCTAGGTCACACAGCTGATGTGTCTGAAGTCAATTTGAACTTAGTTCTTGTTTCCAAGTCTAGAACTCTATTCAATATATCACCTAGCTGTCTTTTCAATACACAAGACTATGCTCATAAGGCTAGAATCCTAGTCATTCACTGGGGAAGACTCCTAACAATGAAAATTATTTAGATTAAGAATATAAGTACTTAGAAATTTAGGAATCTGACGGATGAAATATTATCCATCCAATTTTTTTAATTTTATTTTTTTCAATTACATGTAAAAAAGTTTTAATATTTTTTCCAGATTTTTGAGTCCCATATTCTCTTCCTCTATCTCCTCCTCCTTCACTGAAAAGACAAGCAATTTGACATAGGTTATAGATGTGTAGTCATGTAAAATATATTTCCATGTGTGTCATGCTATGAGAGAAAAGAAAGACCAAAAAAAAAAAGAGGAAAAAATAAAGAAAAACTATCTTCGATCTGTATTAAGTAAGACTTTACCAGCTCTCTCTTTGGGGAATCTATCCAAATTTTTAAAGAAGTAAATATTTACCTCTTATCAAAAATTCTTAGAATAGACTCTGAGAATCTTTGAGCTGGAAGGAAATTTAGAAGTCATTTAGTCCAATCTGCCTTTGAGTAAAAGTTTCCATTACTAAATCAAATTAGTTCTCTGAAATAATGACAAAATAAGAAAGAAGTTCCTTTTTCCCTTTTAAGTAGATATTTTGATGCCAAATGGGAGCAATACCTGAGGGTGGATGAAGAGAGAGGAGAGGGAAGAAAAGGGAAAAAGGACAGAAAGGAAGAAATGCCTAAACATTTGGAAATACAAAGGAAATCCAGAACTATGAATTTACATAAAACCAAAATTTTAATCCTGACCAAAAAAGCCTCTGGGTTCTGAAAGAGATTTTAATCATCTCTGAGTCACTTTTTAGAAGTTTATCATTCACATAGTCAACTTGGACTCTGTTCAACCCATGAGATGAGGGTGATTAACCTGATAGTTATCACAAACCAGGAAGGTCTCTTTGAATCAGCTGCCTTTCTCAGCTTCATATTTGGTTGCGGGAATTCAGGCTGTTTCCTAAATAGAGGCCACTTTTTCAGCAATTAATTTCTTAATTCCACTTTGAAAAAAAATCAAAGCATTAAAGAGAAAGTCAGGCGAGATCCAAAATAAACTTGAAGAACTGACTAGTTGGATCTGAAGCTAATTAATTGATGCAAAGATTTTCTGGGTAGCCTCTGAAAGAATCCAATTAGACTTGGGCTCAGGCTTTAAATTTCAATAAAGCATAATATTCTCTTCCCTTGTGGCTAGAATTATTACCATTCTGCCTTGAGGTATTAGTGAAAATTCATTATAATTTCCACAATAGGATCTAGTAAAGTCTGTTCTTATTAATTCCTACTAATATCCACCCCAATCTGCCTTCAAAATTAATCTTTTCATATTTTACATAATTGTATTGCTGTTACTCTCAGAGGAAGAGTATTAACATAGAGTAGTGAATCGTAAATGCAAAAAGTGTAATTTTGAGAAGTTCAAAGAGAAATTTCTTTCAGAGAAAACACTAACATTTTGTTGTTACACAAAATAGGATCATAACTGATTTAGCCAGGATAGGCATTTCAGCCATTTAAGAGTGGACACTTCACAAAACACTATTTTGACAACTCTATTAATTTTGCATAGAAAATTCTTGTATCAATAAAAATGATCGCTAATATTTTGATTGTCCTACCCTACCATAAAAGACCCACAATAAGAAACTCTAAACTCAGCAAATGATGAGTTCAACTATTTGGGATAACACAAGAACCAAACCCAAAATTTGGCTTGAATTGAATAGCTGAATTTGAAAGTTTTGTTGAGGTTTACAAAAGTCTCCACAACCCCCACAAGTCTTCTACTTTTCTGTGTCTCAGCACTTCCCAATAAGCTGGATTGAGGAACTCTGAAATCCCTTGTGGGTATATGTTCTCCAAATATTCCAAACCCACGTTTGAACCAAGAAGCTCCAGGAATCTCATCAGAATTCTTGATCCCAGGAGGTTTCTAGTTAGATTTCCAAACCAGAGAGGTTTGGAAAAGATTATGTTGAACCTCTGACCTCCTAATGATTTGCCCATCAGTAATTTAGTTTAAGGATTTCACCTACAAGCACTAGAGTCTTTCATGATGGTCTGTAAGGTTTAATGTAGCCCTTTTTTCTCCCTATGAAACTTGGGTTGGGAGCAATGAAGACAGTTCCGTTTAACAGCCTAATAAATATATTGTAAATAACTAATGAAAACAATATTACAGGAACTGCCTTGTAGCTCTATTCCCTTAGTCTCTTCAGCTAACCACATCCTCCATCCCAACATTGCTTGCTACTCACGGACCATAAAAATTGGTCTTTTTATGATTCAGAGAGGAAAAGTAAAGAAAGGTATACATATTTTAAAAGTTTGGTTCCAATGTTTTTGATGTAAAACCATATACCAACTTTTCAGTTGCAGCAGTAATAATGAAACATTGGAAAATTACTTAGCACTGGTTGGTCCCTTAATTTTGTGTCATCTTCATTGTCTTTTAATCTTAAGCAAATATATATGTTTTGCCTTGACATATTTTAACTTAGAACTATACTGTGATTTCCATTGGAAAATATTTCCAGCACACTTGGTGGAGTAGAAAGGGGATATGAAGTTCATCTCCTTCAAATCAACAGCTGTTAGAGCTGTCCTGAAGAAGCCACTTCTTGACACATTCAACCTGGCTAGCTTTCACCTCATCATTCTGTTTCCTTTTCAGGAAAAGGTCACAGCAGTCTGTGACAGAGTAAGGTTGTATTTACTCTGAATCCCAGACTTTCTATTTAAGTCTAACTTTAGGCCAGGTTAAGAGATGGAAAGTGTCCTAGTTGCCATGGAGGATGGTCTCCTGACAACAGACAACATTAGTCAGATGTCCATGCTGGGTCTCTGAGACTTGTCAGCAGCCTTTGATAAGGATGATCTTCTGGGTTTTATTGACTCACCTGTGGATTCTGGCAGAGACAATAAAATTCCACTCACATTTTCTATCCTTATTTGGAGGTGTTTCAGAGGGCAATATTGCTTGTTTGCCGGATTTTTCTGAAAACTTTTCAGTTTGGTACTTAGATGTTTGATTTATTCTGTGATTCTGGGCAGCTAGGTGGTGCGGGATATAGATTACCAGGCCTAGAGTCAGAAGGATCCATCTTTCTGAGTTCAAATCTAGCCTCAAACGTTAACTATGTGACCCGGGGCAAGTCACTTAACCCTGTTTGCCTCAGTTTTCTCATCTGTAAAATGATCTGGAGAAGGAAATGGGTATCTTTTCCAAGAAAACCCTAAATGGGGTCATAAAGAGTTAGGCGTGACTGAACAGCAATGCAACACAAATCCTTCTTCCATATAACAGACCTTCAAATCATGTACTCCCCAAAGTTCGAACCAAGTATTCTCTTCTCCAGGCTAAACACCCCCAGCTCCTTCAACTTGCCTTTTTATGGCTGGACTCCATTTTTACCATGCTGATTTCCTTCCAGCTTTTTCATGTCCTTACTATGTTGTCCCAACTGAAAATATGACTCCAATGCTGTATAACTAAAGCAGAATACAATGAGACTATTAGCTCCTTATTGCTGGAGGCTCCTGATATAAATTAATAAAATAAGTCAGGGTTTTATTCTATTGAGCAGAATGCACAAATGGCAAACTAAATGGACCTTATTTAATTTCTTTATTTGTCAAGTAGAAACCAAAAAAAAAAGAAGACTTCCCCCAAAGAAAGTCACAGAAATGATGGAATTGATTAAGATTTTTCCAGTATGAAGAAAATTATTTCAAGTAATCTTTTTTCCTCTTCTTTTCCCCTCTATCCTTGACTCTTCAATCACATCTTTAGCAAAAATATATTTTTAGACTCTTAAAGTTGAATTGTTCAAAGGATTAAAGAAAGAAAAAAGAAACAGGGAAATTATCTTGACATTCTGTGACAGCTGTTAATATCATGTAAATTATTACTAATGGAGAACAATTACAAAGTGTTAGAAGACCCCCTCAAATTACAAATTTTCATACAAAAGAAGAAAGATGTTGGACCTACTATATCTCTGTAGAGCATCTGATTAAATCTCCTTTGTATATAACAAATGAAATATTGTAAAGATATCACAGTAGCCGCTACACTCTCAAGAACATCATGTTCCCAACATTTTCCCCTGTTATAGCAATGATTAGCACTGCAATATTGCTAACCTAGTTGTATGTGTGTGTGTGTGTGTGTGTGTGTGTGTGTGTGTGAGTTGTGCTTTTCAGTTGTATAATTATATGATCTGAAAACCTAATTCTGGGTATATTGTTGTGTGAGCAACCATTGGGAACCCTACCTGTAACATGACTTAACATTTCTCTTTTCTTTTTTCCTCAGTGAACTTAAATGTGAATCCTTTATTATTATTATTTTTCCTCTCTTTAATCTGCCCTTATCCTTAGGATACCATCTCTTTTTGAGTGGTAGCCATTTAAAGCAGAATTGGCAAAGCTAAGTGATAATGCTTCAAAAGGAGACATGAATAGATAAAAGCAGGAAAGGCATCTCTCAAAGATATACAAATTGTAGGATGCTTTCATTAATTAGCAGGTTAGATCTTGGTCAAGTCAGTCTCTGACTATGCTGTGAATATAGGGAATATAATAAAATTCGTTTTTGTAAGGATATAATAAATAGTTGAAAAGCATTTGACCAACATATAGGGCATGCTTTAATGTCTTGAATTTTTTTTAAATAATGGGACAAAAGTTTTCAAATATATTTGTAAATATCAATTATCTAAGTTTAAAAGAAAATTGTGTCTATTGAAACTTTCATCATTGCTACAGTGAGATTATTATTACTAGTATTTTAATTAAGTTTTATCAATTCTGGTTTCCTCTAATTTATTAATCCTCTTCATGCATCCCACAGAGCAACTGTTTTTCTTTTCTCCTGAAAAGCTGAGCTAATTAATGATAAATCTGTAAGAGGTTAGGGAGTCCAATATGGGAAGTCACATAATACTCACAGGGTAACATGTTTATCTGGCTATACATATCCTTTGATGTCATCTGAATCTGAATAAGGGTTAGGTATCCAAGAGCTGAATTGCTTATCTGCTCACTACAACACAGTTATCAGCTGCTAGAGAGAGGTCTTCATCCTTTTTTAGTGCTAGAAATCAAAGAAGAGCTGAATTTGAATCCTGACCCAGATGTATTGAATAGTTGTATTAACTTGGATAAGCAGGGGTGTTTGAAGCTCAAATAAGATAATGAATGTAAAGCACTATGTTCATGCCAGCTATTATTATTATCCACCTATCTGGTGGTTTCATTCCCTCAGCCTTTTACTGCTCTCTGATGAGTTCAAGTAATGTTTATAGAGCATTACAGGAGTATGCTGATAAATGTTTAAAAACCATATTCTAGAAGGAAAAATTTTATGCACATGCAATTTTAATTTTAATTACCATTATTAGTACTTTCTTAAGTTGAGAAATCAACAAAACAATAAATTAAGCCCCAATTTCTAACAGTTGTTAATTTCCAAAGTATAAATGATGGCAATCTTGTTAGAGATTGTTTCAGCACCCCTATATCAAACTATCCAACCTCCCTCAGACTTAATTCATCATCAGTGAAATGAGAATTGCACCTACCTCACAGGCTTATTGTGAAGATCAAATGAGATAATATATGCAAAGTGCTCTGTAAAACTTAAGCACTATAAGTGTGAGGTATTAGCTATCAGTATTATTGTTTTTGTTCCACTTTTATTATTTCTGGGAACTCCAGGAATGGAAACTTATCCTCTGATTCAAGTTAGCTACTCTTTGGTTACTGATAATCTTAGTTGCTTAGGATACTCAGAAGTGAAGTAACTCACATATCATCACACAGCTAGAAGATATTAAGAGACGAAACAGGTTTTCCTGAATCTAAGAGTTTAAATCTCTATTCACTATGAAATGATGCTACTGTCCTTTTGTATTTAATTGCTTTTTATAATTGGATAAAAGTATGTGGATGTCAATATATTAATAAAATCATTTATTAAGTGCCTACTATGTGTCAGGATGTAAGCTCATCTTCCACAGACTCATGGAACACATCTTCAGAACAGCTTCAATCATAGATAAAACCACAAGAATGACCCATACCTCATCTTGTTCCCCAAAACCACATGATTTTGATTTTTTCTGCTAGACTTCTATATTTTAAAAGTGAATCATTCCAAATAGTCTAAAAATTAGTAACATTCAGTATGACAACAGCTATTTAATAATATTGTTCTTAAACTTTATGGATCAATGTTGATTATGGGTGTATTGGGGTCAATGATGCTCTTGTTACAGGAAAAAATAGTTATTTAAATTTCAAGGATAGTTTGGTCTATGTACTTTTAATAAAGGAATTCGTCATCTATTAGGCTACATACAATGAATTTCTAGTGTGTAATATTACTCATTTCATTTTATCTTTTTAGGTTTTCATATGATGCAACATATTTATAGTCTGAAATGACAGTTTTTAGCATTTTCTTACATCACCTACAATTTTTAAGTCAAGATTCCTTAAGGGTAGTCTTTCTGTAATTTCCAGTGGTAGTGACTTGCTGCTCTATTTTTTTTTTGCTTTTTGCTGAGGCAATTGGGGTTAAGTGACTTGCCCAGGGTTGTTACACAGCTAGGGAATGTTAAATGTCTGAGATCAGATTTGAACTCAGGTAGTCCTGACTTCAGGGCTGGTGCTCTATCCACTGCACCACCTAGCTGCCCCTGCTCTATTATTTTCAAAATCCCCTCCATATCTGTAATCAAATCTTTACTCTTCAACACTGTTTATTATCATTGATGGTAGGGTATTTCATTATTATTTAGAAGGAAAGAGCTTTCCTCACAATCACTCTGTGAGGAATAATGAATATGAACATGGGTTCATAGATCTAGAAGTAGAAGGGACATTAGAATACAATTTCCTCATTTTGCAAATGGGGAAACTGAGGCCCAGAGAAGACACACAGAGAAGCAACAAGTGGCAAAAGCTGGAATTCAAAGTCTGCTTCTTTAACTTCTAAGTCCCCAAATCTTTTTATTGCAAAAAGAGAAAAGGAATAGTTGTTTCCCCCAGGATTTTATTTAGCTGTGCAACCCAAATTTCAAATAGAATGGAAATATCTATAACACAGCATGGAATATCAGAAGACCATAGAAATATGTAAGTAAAAAGAAAATTAACCAAGATTAAAAAGTTAATTAATCATTTAACCAAATGTAATTAAGATCAAATTACTCTAGGGTAAAAGAAAAAAAGAAGGGAAAAAAGGGATTGGGTTTTTATTGGTCTTTGTGGACAAAGCGCCATCTATACTTTTAAAACTCTTCCCTTTTTATTTACACATAACTTTTTTTTTGTAAAAAAGCAAAGAATGCACTGTATGGCATATAATTTAACTCATCCTAAACCCACATACTCTTTTTAAATTAAAGAAATGCTGTTATTCTTGCTATTCATACTTTGTTCTCAAAGAGAGCCATGACATCAGGGAGGTGATGCCATGATATGCAAGAGAATTGGATTTAAGTGAGGGAGAGCTGGGCAAAGTCACTTGCCTTTCTTTCCCCTCCAGAGCCATCTGGGTCCAGTGGCAAGATTTAAGTCAAGACAAATGGAGATAACTTCACTTCTAAGCAATGGGAAAGAAAATGTAAAGAACAGGAATTTCTCACACAGCTCCCAGAGAACTAAATTTAAGGGAGGAAACCATATACCCTTCATTTGAATAGATGAGCTTTTATAATACATTCTGAGGACACTGTCACGTATTGACTGTACTCTGTTCCTTCAAACCTTCTTTGTGGATGTGTTTTATATCCTGAGGGTTGTCTCATAGGACAGATGTTTTCTGGCAGAGGTCATCAAAAGGGCCTGGGATTTCAAGCATCCTTCTATATTTTCAAACTTCTTTGGAAAAGGTCAGTCCCATTTCGGAGATTTAAATCCCAGCTCCTGTGACAACAGTCATGATTCAGAATTCTGTCAGTGGGGTGAAGGAGATGGGCGTGGACAATTGTTCTCACCAATTCAGAAGACTTCCCAAAGAGCCAGCCATGGCTTTCAGCTGTTCATCTGACCAGAGCAGCTCTTTTCTTGACACTGCCTTCTTATTTTTAACATTTCACTTACCTCTTGTCATGGGAAGAGTGTGGGAGCTGGAAATGGAGCTGGAAGAGAGGATTCATCAGTGCCTCAGCAACAAGATGGGCCCCATACAGCATGAGAAAGCATTAAGAAAGTCCATTTGAAATCAAAATATAAATGAAACAATGATAATTAGAGAGCACCAGGCAATGCAAACTGATTTTGAATCACCCACTTGCAGTTTTAAGATTTTAGCCTACCATAATATAGCATTGACTGGGGGCCCAGCTTAGCTACAGAACTTTATGCTAGTTTGCCCTTCTCCTCATTTACAAAAAGTGAATTTAGAAAAATTCAGTTTGGGTTCCATTTCAATGAGCAAATAAAACTCATGCACCAACTCCAGCCTTATCCAAAATGATGTTGAACTTCTGAGGCCTGAGAAAATGACAATGAGAACAGACTTTTCCCCAAGATTTTTGATCCTTCCTCCTTCTAGTTAACCTGGAAGTGCCCCAAGAGTGATCTAGGGAAAAAACACATTTCAGCATCCTTGCAGGCCTAATGAGAACCTAGAAAATAAAGGTGTGAGGGAAAAATTTTAAATATCCTTGGGCTCCCACAAAGATTTAGCTTGAGGTTTTTAGGAAGACTTGGAATCATTCTTCATTTGAAGGGAAATGGCTCAACAGTTCTTGTCAGTACCCTTTTCATTGAGGGCACATTGGCCTGGCACAAAGTTTTCAGTAATTTTCTCTTTTAAAGCATTACCTTTGATAGGGCTAGAACCTTAAACAAGATTGTGCTAGTCTTTCTTTAAAGAAGTTTTCAGTTGAATTCAACAAATGTTTATTATTAAGTAACTATTGTGTGTAAAGCATTGTGCTAGTTGCTGATAGAGATATTGTATTTCAATAGCCTCTATCCCTATGATAAATAGACTCTTCATAATACATAATCTAGTAGGATAATAATCTGATAGAGTAGTGTTTTATCACTATTATTAAAATATGTTGTTAGATAAAATTATTGATAGTGTCCATTTGATTTCTGTACTATGTATGAAAAACTATTCTAAGTCTTTGTTAGTGGTAACTAAAAAGACTTAAGTTGATCTTTTAAAATAAGTCAATGTAGGGCAGCTAAGTGGTACAGTGGATAGAGCACCAGCCCTGAAGTCAGGAGGACCTGAGTTCAAATGTGATCTCAGACACTTAACACTTTCTACCTGAGTGACCTGAGGCAAGATACTTAACTCCAATTGCCTCAGCAAAATATATATGTATGTGTATATATATGTGTGTGTGTGTGTATATGTATACATATGTATATATATAAATTCAATGTTTATTCATGTTTTTTAATGCAGACTCAAGTTAATTCCCTATGACTTGAACTTGACATATCTGAAAAGTGCAAATCTAAGGCAGAATAAATTTTGCTTTTATTTGAATGCAATTCAGTTCAAATTCTGGAGACAAAACAAAAGTAGATAAACCAGGATCATTGTTCTGGTGTAGCTAATAGTTCACCAGTGACAAAAATTTTGGGGAGCTGGAAGTGAATGAGTTTGGAGAGGGAAGGTCATACTAATCCAAGCAATTAGAAAGGTTGCCTGATTGAACATCGATAGAATTTGAGTTGTTTTTTAAAGGAGAGGGAGGAATTCAACAGAGAAAGGGGGGGAAGATATTCCAGATATAAAGAATAGTAAGTCAAAAGCAGGTTTGGGGAATGGAATATTCTCCACCTAGCTCTTATGGAGAAGAATTCTATATGACAAGACTCGAAAGGTAGGACCAAGCCAGATTATGGAAGGCCTTGAACTCTAAACTAAAGAGTTAGAACTTTATTCAGTAGACAGTAGGGATTAAACAAATACAAGTTCTTATTGTTATTATTTTACTTTATGAGGGTGATCCAAAATGAAATTTTGGCTTAGGAAGCCCCTTAAGGCTTTTTGCTATATCATTATTTATCCTTAACACCCAATTGACGTCAATGGGAATTACACATGCATCAAGGATGTCACATTGAGCCCTTAAGTATTTATGACCAACACCTCACTGCTTAGGCTTACTCTGATGTTTTTTAGTTCTAGTTCCCATTGGACACTGATGTTGCTGTTACTCCTTGGGTTGCTGCAGTTACCGCTCTTGATGATATCAAACAGTCCCAGCTGGAGTGACTAGGGATCTGGGAGCAAGCATTTTTTTCTGTCTGTTCCACTAACCTATCAAGTCTTGCAAATAAGAGATTAATAAACTTGCACTGAATCATCTCTAAGGGGGGAAGGGAGGGCAAATAAATGGTATTACATGTTAGAAGGGCTACAAACCCCGGGCCAGCTATGGGGTTAGCCTGATGCTGGATAAAAATTAATGAATGAGGAGAGGAAAGAAGGTAGTAAAAATCCTCTGCTTTATGAAAATTTTGTGAACTTGGCAATTTACCAATTGCCTTACCTATAAATTAACTTTTTCTTTAATCAAGTTTTTTACATAACTAAAAATTATCAACTGAAAAACTCCTGTCTTCTTATTAATAAGATTCTCTGCATTTTGTAGGACTCACTTTCCCATCTGCATTTTCATTGTCTCTTTCTTCCATTCTGGCCATTCTTTCCCTGTTCTAACCCATATTGACATTCTTCTTCAATATTGACTTCTGTAGACAAGATTTATTTAGCTTCCACAGGGACAATCCCTTTGCAGGTAAGGCAGGCCTGAGAACAAAGCAAAGTTTTCTCTAAGATGCAAAGGAAGACTTGTCTTTTATCTTCAGAATTTAGGAAAATTCTTGGTTTGAAAATAAAAAGACCACAATGACTAGAGAGCCATCGCTGAATTCAGAAAGACTGGAACTGATATATGTGAACTGTGATACTCTGGGCAAATCACACAATTTCTTGGTGCAATAAGGCTCTACCAATACAGATTGGCACCTTCTTTGCAAAGAAAGATTCTATACCAAGAAAATCAGAGATCCATTCCTTAGCCCAATCATTCTACAAGCTACAGCTACCACATGTTGTAGACAAGAACAGCTGAATTTTATTTCTTGTTGAATTATTTTCCCATCTCTCAAAGCAGTAATGCCATTCATATAAAAACACTGTTCAATTCAATAGCTATTGATTGTTGTGCATCTAGTCTGTGTTTATTACTGTGTTAGAAACTATGGAGATTAAAAACAAGTCTAAGATATGATTGATTATTTTAACAAACATCCCAAAATTTTTTTCCCTCTGAGTCAATATGGAATCAAGAATTGCTGTCAAAGCCTCTGACACATTCCTTTGAAAATCCTCAGAAGTGACAAATATTAATACTTTGAGGGTGGATTTGATTTCTGAAAGCTGCCAGAAATCATTCATCACCAGCAAAGTTGGTAAAGAGGTTTGATGATTAAGCTTGGTACAATTGTACCTCCCCCCACAAAAAAGTCTACTATAAATGAAGGGAATTTTTTAAGGGAAGCATAAACTAATTTTGAAAGCAATTCCAAATGTTTTAAGCAATGACTGTATTGTTGGAATAAGCATATAGTTTCCCAGGGTGAATACACTGAAAACTACAATACTTGTAAGATCTAATGGGATCATGGATCATGAAAACTAGAACTACAAGGGACATTTTTTTAAATGTCTGATTGTTTATAGCTGGTTCATTCTCCCTGTATGCATATATATATAAACACAAATAGTATATAATATGTATATGTGTGTTTTTATGTATATATGTATGTGCATAGATGCTCATTTTATCCTCACAACAACCTTAATTGATAGTTGTATTTATTATCAGTATTTTTTTTACAGATGGGTAAAGTAAGGGAAAGAGAGGTCAAATGGCTTGCCCAGAATCATAGCTAGTAATTATCTAAGGCTGAATTTGAATTTAGATCTTTCTGAATCCAGATTCAGTGCTCAATCTACTGTACTACCTCCAGCAACTTGTGGTGTAGTTGGGATGAAACACTTACAAATATTAAGCTATTATATTTATGCAGATGATATACAGAATGACAGATTAAGTGATAAATTGAATGCAAACAAGTGCCAAATATGTAGGTCAGGAAGAGGAGAGATGTTGATTGGAAAACCTAGGGAAGACTTCGTGGAGATGAGTTTATAAAGGAAGTCTTACTTGAAATAGATCTTAAAGATGGTTAAATTTTGAATTGGCATAGATGTGATTGGGAGGGCAATCACAGCAAAGTCTGAGATGAAAACATACAACATATTCAAACAATTAATCCACAAGGATTTATTAGGCATATGTCATATACCTGGCATTGTGCTAGATTCTAGGGAAACAAATATAAAGAAATAAGAAGCTTATATTCTAATGAATGAAAGGAGTATATTTAGGGGACAATGAGAAAACCAACCTTGCTAGAGTAGACATGGACAATCATATGATTTTTTTCTTTAAAAAAATTCTTTAATTATATTTTATTTTTTCCCAATTGTAGCACTTAGATTTTTTTTCTGAAGTGTTGAGTTCCAAATTCTTCCATCCCTACTCCTTGTGACAATATAAGTCTGATATTGGATATACATATGCAATCATGTAAAACATTTCCATAAGGAAAATAGAGAGAAAGTGAAAAGGAGGGAAGGAAATGAGAAAGAGAGAGAGAGGGAGAGAGAGAAGGAGGAAGGGAGGGAGAGAGAAAGAGAGGAGAAGGAGGAGGAGGAGGAGGAGGAGGAGGAGGAGGAGGAGGAGGACGAGGCGGCAGACCTAGCAGTGGTATTGCTAGATCAAAGGATAGGCAAAGTTTTGTATAGTTCTTTAGGCAAAGAGAAATGAGCAGCCATCTGATTCTAAAAGCTGTTTAGTACTACCAATCTGGATACACTATTTAAGATTATGGGAAGGAGAAACTAAGAAGAAAATAAGCAGGTTGTCGTGCCCATGGATAGATAGCCATGAAATAGGACTTTTGGGGGGTAGAAAGTTTAGGGATTCATCCAAAATAAAATGGCTCTGGAAGTACACAAGGGGTCCATATTAAGGAGATTAGCAGGCAGGAAGGAATAGAAAGTTATCACAAGCCCAAGTTGACAGAGTCCAAGGGTTCTACTAAAGCAGAAGGGGAAAAAAAAAAACACAGGGATGGTAGGTAGAGAGAAGGAAGTTCCCAAGTCTCAGACATTAGTTATGGTAAGAAAGAATATGCAGGTACCTGAGATTTAGACTATTAGAAACTCAGCAGGAGTCTAAGAGGATTAGTTAATTCTAATCAGACAAAAGAGGCTATTTGCTTAAAATTGACCTATAATGGAGAAATCACTGGATCAGGACAGAGGATCTCTTTCAAATCCTTAATCTACTCTTTATTTACTGGATAACTTTAAGTAAGGTACTGTACTTCTCTCTCAGCCTCACTTTTCTTATCTGTAAAATGAAAGAGATTGAATTAGATGCCCTCTGAAGTCTCTTCCAGATCCAGACCCAATAAAACTAGTGTTAATAGGGTTCTATTAATTTTTTAAAATATATCTTTGTGGGTGGGCATGTTTCTGGACCACACAAGTGTTGACTGTAACTAAAAAGAAAACCAAGGGAAATTCTGCTCCTAATAGTTCAACCCTTTTCTAATTTTTAATGAATTTAACAGTTTTCAACAATCACAAGAATTTCAATATACAGAGAACAAGAAAGAGATTAAATAAGAAATTTGAATTTCTATTTAATTAGATTTTTAAGAATATTTACATAATGCACATATGTAATTAAAATTATAGCAAAATAATTCTATTTATGATTATTTCTGCACTTTTTTGTTTTCTTTTTTGTACACTAAAATTTTTTTCATATCCTCCTTGTGTATCTAGCATACCCACTAACCAACCACCTCCCTATCTCCAATAGAAGCCCTCCCCTCACCAAATATAATGTGAAAATAGGGAGAGAAATGCTTAAGATGAACTCACACTGAAATACCAGTTTAAAGGCTATTCAATTCAACTTTTCTTAAGTGCCTACTTTGTATAAAATCCTGTATTAAATATTATCTAAGTAGATCAAAAATTAACTAACCAACAAACCAGCCCCTACCCCTTAGGAACACATCTCTGAGGGCTAAAGATACATTTTTGGTAGTTATCACTACAGAATTTAAGCCCTGGGCGTTGAGAAGTGTATTCAAGTCCAACATCTCGCCTTTGCCATCCCAGGCAGAAAAGTTTCTAATGAATTATGATACACGTCCATATCTATCCTTCCTTCTATACTTTTGAGTACTTAAATGAATGTACTATTTCTGAATTAGCACATGAGGGTGCCATATGTATATGTGAGGAAGCAGACATTTTTGTGTGCTTATGGAAGTGGGTCTATGTATCTTTAAGGAGAAATTTAGTTGCCCTCTGTTTGTGGGAGAGGGGTAGATTTTGGAGCTCTCTCTGATAGGAATAATAAGCATTCCCTTTTTTCATATCAATCTTGCCATAGGATATCGATGTCATATACAAACAGCCTCCCCTGAAATCGCATACCCAGAGGTTTGGACAAGGCATTTCACACAACTCAAAATATGCAGTGTAAACAAACTGGGCTTTTTAGTATGAAGTGTACCAAATTAGAGAAACCAGACGCCTTGGTTGGCTTGGAACAGTCTTGGATTTTGATTGGCCTTCCTTCTGGGCTAACCATTTGCTTTGGGTTTTTTCCCCCTCCTTTGCCTTCCTTTAAAGAAAGATGCATTAGTTTTTCAGAAAGCTGCAAGCTCAGTTGGTGAGGAGCACAATTCACCCTAGTGTAAACTCTTAAGTGGTCTGTAAAAAATAAGGTTTTTAATTAAAATTGGCATGCCTGTATTTCTAGCCCATGGCAAACAGATTGCTGGAGATCCCATGTAAGAGACATTTAATCATACCTTCAGTGTGGTTCCTAAAATGTGAAGTACTCTTCTGTGAATGATTTTTTTTTGCTTCAACCATAGAACATTAAATGTTCCCATTTTTGCCAATTCTACTTTAATGAGAAAACACTTAGGAATATTGAAAATATCTTTAGATCCAAAGATTTGAACGTTCCTTATACACATTAACCCATCAATCTTCACAACACTCATGAGAGATGGGTCCAAACATTAGAAAAGGAAGTCTGCCTCACAGTGAAACTGAGTGGTTTCCCACAAGTTAAAATATGAGTCAGTGACCTGGCCTACATTAACAAAGGGAAGTGAATAACTTTGGCAATTATTTGTATAATTTATTCTCCAAAACCACTTTTACCTGAAGTATACAAATAATTGAGCTATAGCTTTTTCTCCTTGGAGTTAATGTATGATTACCTCAATTTTATTGCAATTTTTTTAGTTAGGAGAAATGTGGCCAGTAAAAATCAACCCAAGATCCTAGTACACTCCTCAAACTACTTAATGACATTATCATCCAGGTACATCACAGCTTAAGGGCAGGGACTATGATATATATCTCTTGTCATTCCCTACATCAGACATCTAGCTGAGTATTCCATACCCAGTGGACACTTAATAACTTTTGCTGCCTAGCTAAGCTCAGAAGATTTTTTCATCATTTTGAACTACAGTTCAGATATCTTATGCTACTGACATAGGGTTATAATATCATTCACATAGCAAATGTTTATTAAACATCTTCTATGTGATCATTGATATGCCAAGTTCTAGTAATCACTGGGGGAGTATAATTCATCCCTGGCTTCAACAAACTTATAGTCTAACAGAGAACACCAAACTAAACTACGATATATTAAAATGCATGAATTATTGTCACATTACTAATTTACTGACCAAAAGAGTTATGATTTTCTTTCAAAATTGCATAGTGTAGTGAAATGAAAACAGCTTCCTTATTTCTCTGTAGGCTCTTTCAAAACCTAGCAACCTCTCACATATCCCAATTGACAGACCTCAGCAATGAAAACACTACACCAGTCTCCAGGTTGAGTATCTTGTTTTGTCACCCGTCTAATCAAAGCATTTTTTGAAATGGGTATTCCAAGGACAAGAAAAATACTTCATTGGGTCTGTTGAGTTCATGATACTCTACAGTTATGCAGGAAAGAAGATTGAAAACAACCAAAATAAACCCACACTATGTCATTCTTTTAAAAAAAACTAATAATAATACATTCATAAAGTGATTTATGGCTTACAAATCTCACTTGGCCCTAATTACATCCTTGAAGGGTAAGTAGGCAGTGATAATGATTCTCCTGGCCACCTTCCTAGGCACCACTAGCCTTATAATTTCCCTAATATTTTCCATCTAGAACTAGGGGGAAAAACTGATGAACTGTTCCTCTCTGGAAAGTTCCTAGAAGTGACTTATAGAGGGGAAAAGTATTGGATATTCCTGTCTGTGCCTAGCCATTTTTCTTCCTGATTTTGGTTCATTGGAATATTAAAGAGGTTCTATGGTTTCACCATTCCTTCTCTATACTCCTGATAAATGGAAACAAGTTCCAGAGTGAGATAAAAGAGGAAATGTCTTCTCTAGCTCTCATTCTCAAGTTTTGATAGCCCCAGAACAATTTTTAAATGGTCTGAGGGGTATTAACTAATAACTCAATAAATAGCTGGAATAATTCAACTTCACAAAGCATAGATGTTACAATCTGCATCTTATAAACAAGAAAACTGAGACTCAAAGAATTTGCCTACCAGTGGTAAACATTAACATATCCCCAACTTAAATCTAAAGATAGTATTGCCTAGATTAGAAGTTTGTAATTGATATTTTTCTTTTAAGAAAAAAAAATTAAGCAAGATATAAAGGCCCATATTTGGAAAAGGGATTCAACAATTCTAAAACATCATTCATATAGTCACTGTGCCTGATTGGAGATTTATTATCATGTGTCTACCATATATGCTATCCTATAGTTATCCATTGGAGGAAGAACCCTTACCAATGAGTAACTTTAAAATATGGAATGGTCAAGAGGCATGTTAGTATGGTATAGTGGATAGAATACTAAATCTAGAGGGCAGAGAGACTTGGGTTCAAATCTTGCCACTGACACTGGATATGACCACAGCTAATGGATCCCTGAGCCATGGCCATCTCTTTTTAAGATTTATCTCATTTATAAAGTGATCATAGTCTGCAATAATTGAAGGACTTTCTACCTATGCATTGTACATAAAAATCTCAAGTCATCTATGGCCAAACAATATATCTGAAATTCCATATTGTTGCAAAAATCAGGGCATTATTTCTTATAAAACAAATTATTCTAAATGTCTCCCCCCCAAAAAAAATCTAGTCTCCCTCTTTAGATGTACAATGAGGAGTATTGATTAAATTGGGAAAAGAGGACAAAGGAAAGGATCTAATTTCAACAGTTGGTACTTTTCCTAATATAATTAATGTAATAACCAATATCTAAATCTCAGTTTTTAGCATTCACACTTTGCTAGGTAGAATGCCAGATAGAATGTTGGGCCTGGAGTCAAGAAGATTGGTGTTCAAATGCAATCTCAGACATTTCCTATCTGGGTGACCTTATGTAAGTCACTTAACCTTGTTTGCTTTGATTTCCTCAGCTATAAAATAGGGGTCATAATAGCACCCATCTCCCAGTGCTTAGCAGAATGCCTAGCATGCAGTAGAAGCTTAATAGATTTTTTTTTCTTTTTCCCCCTCCCTGGAAGTAAGATTTTCATACTTATAAATAAAAATAGTATCACACAGTCCAGCAGTTGTGATAGCATCTCAGTACTCTAAAGACTGAAGTTTCTCTCCTTCCATGTTAGTGATTTATTCATGTAAACTAGGGCCATTTAGTTATGCTTGAAGTTTCAGAATAGTTTCTCTCTTTTTTTTTAACCAAAACTGTGATTTCATTAGTATAGCCCAGTAAGGATATTACTTGGATCCCACAGCCAATGAATATAGATATAGAATTTGATCTCAGGTCTTCCTGAATATCATTCATTTTATAATCTCTTAAAAGTGATTCTCTTTCGGTGGAACCAAGTGAAAATTAACTAATAGAAGTAATAGTACAACATGTTATAAGTATATAAGATGTAAATCAGTGATTCTTTTATATCAGATTTTCCAAATATTTAACAAAATAAATAAAAATAATTATTAAAAATGAAAATGAGAAATATTTTGTGAAATAAATATAACAGTAGTTCTGAAAGCAATATTGTGAGTTTCCTGATATATTCTTAAACTGGATAGGTAAGTTCTGCGGTGGGTGGGTCAAAGCCAGTTTTAATACCTAATACTTTACTTTGCCTCAGGACTTATCAGCACTGTGATTTATAGAAAAATTTTAAAAGTACAAGATGAATAATAAAGGAAGGTAGAATAGTAGATAGTATGTTGGCTGTATAGCTTTCTACTTCTTATTTGACCTTGAATAGTGAACCAATCAGTCAACAAGCAGTTCTTAGGCATCTAGTCTATGACAGGCACTGGGCTAAATCCTGTAAATACAATCTCTTTCCTCGTGAAGCTTACATTTTTAATCACTTTTTTTCCAGACCAGGTTACTCTTTTTTTTTTTTTTTTAATCAAAACTGGGGATATAGGGACTACTCACAAGCACTATCCCACAGGAACTTTGACCTATTCAATTTTTTACCTATACCAACTTGTTCTTGTGTAGATAGTCTGGTGTTCCCTATGCCAAGGACTCCCCATGTTAATACCAAACTACTTGTCAGAACTCTGTCTGTCAGCCTCATCTTCCCTTTGGTTGAGATTACAAGTGTGGGCCACAATACTTGAAGAATTTGCATTCTAACATTTTTTTTAGTCCACAAATCTTATTTGAATGACAGCTACTAAAACAAGCTATATTCATCAGTTTAAAATGTACATTTAGAAGTCTATGCAGAATAAATGGGGCAGCTAAGTGGCACAGTTGATAAAGTAGCAAGCTTGGAATTAGGACTCCTCCTCTTCCTGGGTTCAAATCTAGCCTCAAATGCTTTTTAGCTGTGTGACCCTGGGGCTTAGCACTCTTAGTAAAAATATCCAGTGCTCATGGAAACAACTACATCCAAAACCTTCGCAAATCACTTAACCTTATCAGCCTCAGTTTCCTCCTCTGTAAAATGAAATAGAGAAGGAAGTGGCAAACCACTCCAGTATCTTTGCTAGGAAAACCCCAGAAAGAGTCACAAAGAGTTGCATACCACTGAAATGACTGAACAATAATAATAACAACAAAACAGAATCAATATAAGGTAATTAAACACAAGGAAGAAAAGATATTTAAAGTGAAAGGGAAGATTAGTAAAATATTTACAGAGAAGTCATTTAATTTCTTTGATCTTGTGATTCCACTAAGAATCATAATTTCTCTGAATCCTTACATGGTTATTGTTCAATTATGGATCCTAGCATACCAATACTGCTCATGGGGTTTTTTTTGGCAAAGATAATGGAATACTTTGCCATTTCCTTCTCTAGTAGATTAAAGCAAACAGAGATTAAATGACTTGCCCAGAGTCACATAGCTAGTAAATATCTGAAGCCAGTTTTGAACTTAACTTAGGTCTTTCTGACTTCAGGCCCAGCACTCTAGCCAGAGCCACCTAACTGCCTCCTTACACTACTCAACTATAATTTGAATTTCTCTCCCAATACAAGGCTTAAAAAATTTCTCTATTAAAACTCTGATCAGAGTTACACTCATTAGAATTTAACCCCCAATAGACTATGAACTTCTTGACTGTCTTTATCTTCCTTCATGCCCCCAGTGCTTAGCACCAGACCTAACACATAATATATACTTAATAAATGCTTATTAATTGACTAGTTAGAACTTGTTAGGACAATCTGAGAGCAATTACTAATATCTCAAAAGCAACGTTAACTTTTTGTTGGCTAACATTTCTTTTTACATAGTTTGAGCCTCCCAGTTCTGAAACAGGAAAAGAAACTAGTTCCATAGCTCTACCCTGCTATGTAGTACAATTTTCAGTAAAAGGAAGGGAGGAGATCTCCTTTTAGTAGGAATTGCACAGGGGTATGACTCAGGAAATTGTTTTTATGGCCTGTCTTCACATATGTGTGCCAAAAAGTCCTGTCCTGGTATTAATCTGTTCTGGAATTTACAGGGAGTTGTGAAAAGTAGAGAGTTAAACTTGAGAGTAATATAGGCTTGTTTGCTTGTTTTGTAATTCTTTAGTGGGCTAAGTGTTGAAAGGCTTAATTCTCTGTATTACTAACCTTATAGCTGGTTGAATTGATTAACAGACATAGAGAGGATAAAAATCATTATCTTCAACTGAAAGATTCTCAACTCAGCAATTTGAAGGTGGTTGTGCTAAGACTGAAAGTGTAGGAAAAAAGGCAAAATTGACAGCACATTAGAAGAAATTTATAAAACCCTCACCATTTTTTGAGGTGTGAGTTCCCCATCTTCTCTTTTTGTGTTGAGAATCGTTGTGTCATTTATTTCCTCTTCAGTAGTTTTAGACCCATTTTATTTTTTTTTCGTTTCACTATACAGTCATCCCTTCTACTTTGTGACTTTCCCCATCAAGGTTCCAATATATTATGGGTAGATATAAGAAATTAAATGGAAATTTGGGAGGAGTTCTGTGGAAGCCACAAATGACACACAAAGGCCAGCAGATAACAGGGACAAGCTAATAAACTCAGAAATGCATAAAATATATGTATAACATTATATAATATAAACATAGTTCATCTTTTAATATAGTAATTCAGACTTGTTATCTGGCATGAAGAGAAGGGCAAAAATTTTACATGTATTTTCCATATCACATGGGGCACTGAAACTATCATCCCCATGATTTGGAAAAGGTAACTGTAATTCATTTATTTACCATAAGGCATTTATTGGCTATGTTAGTACTGACTATGTTAGTCCTTCCAGTGAGAGTAGGTGGTTATGAAACATGACATAATCTCCAAAGAATCAAAATTACAAACAGTGGAAATGACATATTAACTGTGGATCACATTCAAGATGTAGCCTAAAAGATAATATCCAAGAAATGCATGATAAGAAATGGATTTAGGTCTTTCATGTAAGAAAAAGGGAAAAACAGATGCACCGTCTAAGCAATGCACTGATATTCACAGAATATTAAAAGACATGGAGAAAGACCTCTAACCCCTGGGGAAGGCTCTCTATGGAGAATATATGGGAGGATATGGACAAAAGTCTCATAGGATGGGAAAGTGTGGATGGGAGATCCCACAGCATTGACATCACAGAGCTACTGAAAGAATGAAGTGTAACACTTACTATGGCAGCCGCATTGTCCACTGAAACAGTTGCCATGGAAGGAATCTGGCACTGCTCCTTGGTGTTTGGCTAAAACTCTATTTCAGAATACAATCATATGCTTTGCATTTCCTTAATGTGCTCTGTTCTGGAATTTTCTATAAGAATTATTTGTTTTGTTCTATACCCCTTTTACTTTAACCCTATTTCATAAGATGTTACCCTCCCTAATCAGTTTCTGGATTATTAATAATTTTTTTCTCCCCAATGTGTTTTGGATCTTAGTCCAACATTATCTTTTACCTTATCATCATCATCATCATCATCTTCATCACTAACATTTATATAGAATTTTAAGTTTACAAAATCCTTTATAAATATTATTTCATTTTATTCTCACAGCAAGTCTGGTAGTTAAGAACTAATATTGTCCCCATTTAACAACTTAGAATTTATACATTCTCATCTGAAGCAATTCATGCTTGAACCATGTCCATATAATTGAAATGTTCAGCTAGATTGCCATCAAGGACTGTAACTCACACAGTTGACCAGTATAAACAATGCTTATCAAACCTGTTGGACTCAGAAAGATGGTGTTCAAATCCTAGCTACCATATTTACTGACCAGACACATAGGAAAGTCAATCACTCTGAGCTTGATTTCCTCATTTATAAAATGAAGGCATCAGACCAGGTAACCTCTATTGTCCCAGCTATAAAATTATATGAGTGTCTAGTGTTTAACTAGCACTTTGACATGAATAATTTAAAACTCCAATTGCTTCCTCAATGGCTCTTTAATTTCCAAGTAGTAAAAAAAAAAAAAAAAAAAAAAAAAAAAAAAAGCATTGAACCAAGAGTCAGAGAGCTTGGATTTTCATTTCAGCTCTGTGGTAAATAACTACGACCTTCAATAAATTACTTAATATATCTGGGTCTCAGTTTCCTCATTTATAATATAAGGGGGTTGAACTGCCTGATTTCTAAGGCTCCCTTCCAGTTTTAAAATTCTGTCATCCTACTACACAGCCTGCTTCTTTCCATTATTCTCCTTTCATAGCCATTCTACCTCCATTTATATCTACTCATGTTATCTTTCCCTATAGATACACATCACTTGATTATCATAGGAGGGAATGTACAGTAGTGTGTCATTTTCCAAAAAGCAGAACAATGGGTGGCACTTTTCATATGCTCTTAACATTGATATGATGAAAAATGCAAAAGAATGCCTAAATTCCATTTTAGACTGACTTTTATTTGTACTTTCTTTAGCAAAAAAAATGAAAGATAAATATTTTGTAGTTTTCTTATCTGTAAAATGGTGATAATAATAACAACTACCTCCAGAGTTGTAAGGATAAAATGAGATAAAACATACAGAGCTCTTTGCAAACCTCAAAGCGCTATATATGTGCTATTGGAATTTAAAAGAAAAAGATTCACCATGGGAGACATTCAGCAGCAGCCTGATTGTCTCAGCAGCTAAAATCATAGACAAATGATACTGGTGTGGCCAACACAGCTGCTCAAGAAGCCAGCTGTTATTCCTGTTGACATACAAGTGCAAGGCTTATCACTGCATTGATGCCATGAAATACTGGGGAAAAGATCCATGTAATAATATATATCAATTGGAAATAAGTCATTTTATGTCATTGCCAATGTAATTTTATTATTTTTATATAATTAGTTTCATTCTCATTCTCCAATCATGGGAAGGAATGATAAATGGAACAAAAGGAAATACACCTTCTTATTTTATTTCATTTTGTGATGTCAAATATTTTCATGGTCTTGAAATTGTGATTATAGGACAACTAAGTATCCTGTACTGATTAATGACACATACATAAATAAATTAAAGCAAGTTCTGCAGGATGCCTAATTCACTAATATCCCATCTAGGACAGCTAATTTTCCCAAGTCTTTTAGCTGAGCACCAGAATTTTTTCTAATCATTTATTTTATTTAATTTATTTATCAAGTTATTTATTTGGCTTTTTATTTATTAAATATCTGCTATATATTCAGGTGTTATGCTAAGCTCTATATTATCTCATTCAATCCTCACAATCTCCCTGTGAAGTAGATGCTATTATTCTTTCCATTTTCCATATAAGGAAACAGAGACAGACAAGTTAAGTTTGGCCATAGTCATAGAATTAGTAAGTGTCTAAAGCCAAATTTGAATTCAGGCCCTCCTGACCACAGGTCTAGAACTTTATCCACACCATTTGGCTACCTCCCTATCTTCTAACAAATCATTTTCTCTCTACTTCAAAAACAGCTACTGTTTTTTAAAAAATATATTGTGGCCTGGGCTTACACAAATTAAATATCTATTATTTGCATATCAATGTACTAGACACTGTGAGGGATGGGGGCAAAAGACATAACAAGCTATTTCTGATATCAAAAAAATTATAATCCAGTGGGGAACAAATTATGAAAAGTTTAAAAAAATACAAAATCACATTAGATAAAATTGGAAAGAGATAACAGATAAGTGGAAGAAATAATAATCAGTCTAAATCATACTCTGATGGATCTAGAATTTTATTGTGGATACTCTTACCCATAATACAGATTATAATCCAGGGATGCCTTTTCTGCCTGTGCAACATTTGTCCAGTCCCTCCTGTTTTATGTCCTAATTTTTTTCCCTTAAAATAACTCATTTAATTACTTCTCCTATCTCACACTTCCCTCACCTGCCAGCCTACAAAGGGAGCTCTAGAATGGTGTTCACACACTCAGAAGCTGTGAAATGAAATCACAAGCCTCCAGAAAAGAATTGTAATGGCATATCCACCCTCTCAAACCCTGACTAACTGTAAGGCTTCAGAGATTTCCAGTCCAGTCCTAAGGGCATTGTGAGCTCATGAATTATTGTCCAGCCTACTTTCTAAACAAAGGAGCTTTAGCTCACCATTCAGATGTTTGGATGAAAAAGCAGGCGCCTTCTGAGGTCTTCTCGGAACAACAACAACAAAAAAAAGATTGGCACGAAGTAGGTCTTACAACAGGGACTGGAGCATTTATAAAGTTCTTCTTTTTGACTCTCCTTTAACCAGCCAATAAATAAATGGTTTCATCCTATTAAAAATATGGAGGGAAAAAAAAGATGAATGCAAACAGTAACCGCTACCTCCATTCTCCCCTGCTGCCTTCTCAGAGAAAGATGCAATTGTGCACTTAGTCCCTGGTGTCCACAATATTTTCCTTGGGTCCATTTTTTGAATATGCTTTCTGCACAAAGTCAAACTAATGAATAGGGAAGTTAAAAAATATAATCAACATTTTACATTTATGCTGTTGTAGATTTTCCAAACACAGGGAAAACAAGGGATGGGTGAAAGGAAGCAAATTGGCCAAAGTGAACATTTTTTTTGCATAAAACCAATGTAAAATAGGACTGTGGATCTCTATTTGGCAAAAACTAATGTGGAAAAAGTTATTTTTGAAGGAAATATCATCATCATCAAAACTAAATAATATTTCTTGAGCACTTTATATGCAGGACTTGTACTTGGTACTTTATAATATCTGCTTTCTAGCTTATATACTAAATAAATACCTTTGTTCTTTTGGGTCCCTCCTCACATTTAATACTTTCAGTAAATATATAAAAATATTTTTAGCTTATCCAATTGGATTATAAATATTCTGTCCAATAGAAACTTAACAAAACTTCCATTTCATTTAATTTTTCTACCTTGAAACTAAATTACTATCCAAACAATAGTGAGTAGTAAAGGCACAAATGTGCCCAGCCTCATCATACATTGTAAGAAACCGGTTAGGATTTGCCAATTGAGAAATCCCCTGTGATGAAAGGACACTAACTCAATGGACACTTAAATTTAGAGAGACCTTGGTGTAAAATCTACCTCTCCCACTCCTCTGTAACCATGGGCAAATCATTTGCTCTCTTTACTCATCTATAAAATACTTGTGGTTATGCAGCTAGGTGGAGCAGTGGATAGAACACCAGCCCTGAAGTCAGGAAGACCTGAGTTCAAATCTGGTCTCACATACTTAACATTTCCTAGCTGTGTGACCCTGGGCAAGTCACTTAACCTCAATTGCCTAAGCAAAAAAAAAAAAAAAAAAAAGAAAGAAACTTTAGGGGCAGCTAGGTGGCGCAGTGGATAGAGCACCAGCCCTGAAGTCAGGAGGACCTGAGTTCAAATCTGTTCTCAGACACGTAACAGCTGTGTGACCCTGGGCAAGTCACTTAACCCCAATTGCCTCAACAAAAAAAAATAATAATAATAAAATAAAAATAAAATAAAATAAAATACCTGTGGTTACCTATCTCACAGAGTTGTTAAAAAAAATTAAACAAGATGCTGTATGAAACACTTTGTAAAACTTTAAAATGTCACATAAATGTCAGTTACTACTGAAAATCTTTGGAATGACCCCAATATTTTTATATCAAACTAAAATTGGCTTTGTTCTGAAGCAAGTTGTCATTTCATACTACTAATTTGTACTAACTTGATCTGATCTTTCTCCAATCTAAGATCAAATCTTTACTTCTGTGGGAATCCATGAGAGTTTAGGGCCTAATATCCCACAATTTTAGAGAACAGAAACAGTAGTGATAAAGGAAAAGTTAGCCTTGCATAAGATTTCAGAAGGAGGCCATTGCCATGCAAAAACCAGAAAAATATAGAGTGATACCTAGTGCTTTTTTAGAGTGAATCCTAATCTGACTTATTAGAAATTAAATGTATTTTTAGAGGACTTATTTGTTTGTTTGAAGTTTTGGCATTTGTATTTTTTATTATTTCTCTATAAATCTAACTCTAGAATGTTACCATTAAAGTGCTCTTTCTTTGGGCCTTATTTGGCTATGTCATCCTAAACATAAGCATATTTTATTACCATTTCTAAATTGGAACTATTTATAATATTGGAACTAGTATATTGTATGGCACATTCATTCAGTGCAGATGAAAAAAAAACACACCAAGACCAGGGTCTTCACTGCCATTTCAAGGATCCTAACCTGGTCACTCTATACACCATTACCTTTATCTCTGATTCTCCTCACTTTTTGTTTCAGCTTTTAAAAAGTCACCACTTTTTCTACACAATTTCCCAATTTTAACTCTGTGCCTATATAAAACATATATGCAAATGTAATCATAACACATGTGATAATATACAAGGGATCATAAATTCACAAGTAGTTCAGAAAGAGAGAGATTATTCCTTGCTTGGAAAATCAAGGCAGTTTTGAGACCAGCTTTGAAGGAGAAGTATGCTTTCAACAAATGAAGATGAGAGAGCATGGGGTTAGTAGTAGACAATGAAGAAAGGCATGGAGACAGCAAAGTCTGGTTCTGGTGCAACATTCATGAGGGGAGAGCTTGTGTCTTATCTGTACTTGGTATCTTCCCTGGTGCCTAGCACAGTGCACTGCACATAGCAAATGAACTTAATAAATATTTGTTGAATGAATGTAGTAATTCAGATTGACTGGAATCAGAGCCAGGACTCAGGGTAAGCAAGGTAGGCAGCTTCTTAAGCTGCAAAATAAAAAAGGAGTTGTTCAATTAAGGCCACGTTTTAATATCATCTCTAAAAAATGCACAAAATACCAGTGTCAAAAAAAGTTTCCTCTGCCCTACAGGTATTTGTTTTGTCAGAAGTCAAATCCTATGTGTTATAATGATGCATATGAAAACTCCAGTAGGAAGCAAGAACCCAGGAAGCCTAATTTTCAAACACTGGGGATTGTAACATTCAAACACTACATAAGGGGAAGTAAATGCTTTGTATTGGCTCTGACTAGAGTATGAGGGCAGAGGACAGAATGATTTTCCTGTATGTCAGACTATTTAGTGAAACATTAATTAAATATTTTTGTTTTTATTTTGACCAAGAGAGTGGTATTAGATATGCTCTAAGAGGATTAATCTAGCAGTAATGTAAAAGATGGATTGTAATGAGAGAAAAGACTTTTGCACTGGAATTCCCTGCCTGGAATATAAATAATCTTTCCTTACTTCTGACTCTCAGAATTCCTTTGTAATTGTTGTTCAGTCATTTTGGTGATGTCTAACTTTTCATGACTCCTTTTGGGATTTTCTTGACAAAGATACTGGAGTGGTGTGCCATTTCCTTCTCTCATTTTAGGAAACCAAGACAACCAGGGAGAAGACTTGTCCAATTTCGTACAGTTAATAAGTGTCTGAGGCAAGATGTGAACTCAGGAAGATAAGTCTTCATGACTTTAGGCCGGACACTCTATCCATTACACTATCTAGATCCCCAACTAGGTATAAATACCACCTCCAAAAAAGCCTATCCTGATTTTCCTGGCTATTGATGTCTCCCCCTAAAAATTGCTCTGTACTAGTTTTGTATATATTTTACAGAAGTTAAATTTCTTGAGACCAAGGAACATATTATTTTTGTCTTTGCCTAATACAGTCCCTGTCACATAGTAGTCACTTCATGCTTGTTGATTGATTGGTGAATGGAAGGGACACAGTAAAGTGGTTGTGCTAATATTCTAAGTAGGAGGTAATAGGTTAATAAAGTAGGATGGTGGCAGTGATACAGGAAAGGAGGGGTTGGTTAAAAAGACTTTTTAGAGATAAAATCAACTGGACTTGGCAACTGATTAGATGTATAGGGGATGAAAGAAGCATGAGGAGCCAAAAATGACTCAGAGATCTCAAGCTTGTAGACTGGGAAAATGTGTTGCTTTTAATCAAAACAACCAAAATGACCAACACTGGAGGAATGGTTAAATGAATTGAGACACATCAATATAAGAAAAATAATAAATTATAAAGCTTGATCTATTATAAAGAAAAAAATGTTTTAAAAATCTGGAAAATATATAAGAATAATCCAAAGAAAGCAGACAAGAACAGTATATATATTTACTATAACTAGACAGACAGACAGGTAGATAAATAGATAGATATTTGTGTGTATATATGTCTAAGAATATATATATATATATATAAGGAAAAACATATATAAATATATAATGCTGAATGGGTAAAAAGAAAATTTAAAAGTTGTTTAGTCATATCCAACTCTTCTCAACACCTCTGGGAGTTTTCTTGGCAGAGATAATATTTGTCATTTCTTTCCCCAACTTATTTTGCAAATGAGAAAACTTAGGTAAACAGTGTTGAATGACTTGACCAGGTTCACATAGCTAATTAAGTGACTGAGATTAAATTTGAACTCAGATCTTTCCTGCCTCCAATCCCAGTGCTCTATCTATTATACCACCTAGCTGCCCCAATTAAAGGGATACAATATATTTAATAAAGTGCTACAAGTATTTTGTATAATGAAATTTGTGCCAAGTGTGAATTGCTATAGAGTATGTTTAATGAGTTCCACTGACGTTTAAAATTAAGCTAACAGTAAATATATTTTTCTTTTAAAAGTTTTATGGCAAAAGAAAAAGAGAATAAAAAAGGCCTGATAGATTGAGGGGAGATTTTTTTATTTTATTTCTTTTTTTTCTTTTGCTTCCTTTTTGGATTTAGTTTGGTTTTAAAATCAGGAAGACTTGAGTATTTTATACTCAGAATGGAAGAGACAGTAGAGAAAGATTGAAGACTTAGGAGTGAGAATAGTCAAAAATGGGGAAAAGTCACGTAGGAGAGAAAAGAGATATAAAATCTGGACTATAAATCCATCAAAGCCAAACTACCTTCTGTACATAAAACCTTTCCCAAACTCCTGATTGGTAGCATATTTCCTATATTTAATTTTTTATATGTATATGTATTTATTCTGTATATATACAGAATATCCCAAAAATCTTAGTGCAGTTTTAAGCTTTGATACCTTCAGAAATATAAATGCTAGAAACTTAAAAATTTTTGAAAGATTAATTATTTAAATTTTTAAATATCAGTTTCTGATTAAAATTTTGTAATTTAGTAAGAACTTTCATTAGATGCTCTTTCAATGACAAAAAAAGGATTGCATTTGTAATCTGAGCCATAAAACCATGTAAATAATGAGGTTTTGATACATGTACAACAGTGTTAACATCACTCCACATGAAAATGTCTAAGGGAGAAAGATTGGGTGACTAACATAACCATTGGAAAGAATTTTTTGCAATACACTAATCTGAGAAAGTGTTGTCCAGAAACAGTTGCCTAAGACATACTGCCCCATCTTGTTAAAATGAAAAAAAATATTTAAAACCAAATAAATGTAAAAGAAATATACATAATTAAATTTTCAAATTATATTTTTGTTTGCAGAATTTGTACTGCTAAAACTAATGGAGTTTAAAACTGCACTATGACTTTTAAGACAGCCTGTACTTAAATATTGCCTTGTTGCCTTATTAGAATTAAGAAAGTAAGAATTGTTTTGATCTTTATAAGGGTTTTCCCAGTAAGGAATACAATGCCTGTCACTTACTAAATACTAGTTGAGTGACTGATTGATATATGTATAGATTGTCCCCTCAAATTGGAATTAAGATCTTTGAGAGAAAGACCTGTTTCTTTTTTGCCTTTATTTCCCAGTACTAACAACGACTATATTAAGTGCTTAATAAATAAATGCTTGTTGATTGATGAGTGGAAAGGACAATATGAACTAGAAACTAGAAAGAAAAGTGAGGAAATGTGGAGACATTTTGATGTGTAAACAGGGGAAAGTGAGGGAGCTTTATCGATTTCCTTTGGAGGAAATCTGCTAACAGTGAACCTAAGGACTAGGGGCTTAGAAGAGCAAAAGATTGGAATAGCCACTGAGCGTAATATGATAGGGAATTAATGAGATGAATGAGAGGACTGCCAAGAAGCAGTGAGGTCTTAGCTAAGGTTAACTAGCATGAATTTGTAATTGATCCAATGAGCCTGGTTTGGCAACTTTTTCCAACAGTGCTTGGAGGCCTGGGAGAGCAGAAAACAGAAAGTGGGAGTATCCAAGATTCAGGACTGGCAAGGCTGATATGGGGGAAGATCAAGAGGGTGACAGTTTCTAAAGTGCTGGATAAAATCTCATTGATATGTCTGATTAGGAGAGGGGGTCCAACAATAGGTGGGGAGGTAAGTAAAATCAAAAGGGTTCTGATATGCTGGGAAATTAGGGAAAGGATAATAAAATGGAGGCTACGATGAGGTTGAAAGGAAAGTACAAACCAGAATAAGGGGAAAGTAAGGTTATAATTCAAAGATGGAATTTCAGTTTGAGATCTCAAAGGTTAAAGTTCAGAGAGATGACAAACCCAAGTTCAGTGAAGAACAATGTAGTTAGGCAGGCCAAGAAACTCTGAAGTCAGATTGTTAGAGCCCTTTATTTCCCTAAATCCAAAATCCTGTTTGTCAAATCCTTAATTTGAGACCAAACTCTGAATCCTGAGCTTCTTGATGGGAATTGAACTGGAAGTAACAGACACTATATAATATAGAATGACCTCCCTATAGAGAACGTCAAAAGTTGTTATACAATTCTACTTTTTTTTTTAATACAAAATAAGCCATTTTTTAAAACTGCAGACACAAACTGAGCACATTATATTGTTCTTCAACTTTACCATTACTGATTTCACCTTGCATATTGCATGGGAAATTCCCCTTCCTTAAGGAATACAAGTTCATATGTTGCAAGAGATTAGAAAAAAATGAAAACAATGATAGAAAAGTAATAAATGACTAATATTTTTGTTTGTTTCTTGATAATATTAGGCAGGAGAAGGAAAGGATGATATTCGGGGTGGGGGGTTGAGGCAGTTGGGGTTGTCTCTTGTCCAGGGTGTCATAGTAAGTGTCAGATACTGAATTTGAACTCAGTTTCTCCTAATTTCAAAGCCAGTGCTATATGCACTATACTTCCTAGCTGCCCCTTTTTTCTTTTTATTTCCTTTTTTGGGAGAGAGGAGAGAAAGAGGAGAGGCTTTTCATTATTTCCAGTGGTAGACACTATGAGGGCCACCACAATTATCTGGGTTGTGCTTAAATATAGAAAGAAAGAAATCTGGAGCATAAATTCTCTTCAACTGCACTTATATCTATAGGAAATAACCACTGGCAGCAGAATCTTTGGATATTCAAAGACTACTTTCAAGACAGAACTTTTTCCCTCTCAAGTCATTTGGCAACATCTAACTTTTGCCATGATTTTACATTTCCTCAAATTTGTAGTTACCCATTACATTAATAAAAGCATTTTATCACCTCTCCAAATTATTTCAATGTGTCAAGTGAGTTTTCAATTCCATTTATCATTCATAAGGACAAATGCACATAAATGAGTTGGCAGACCTGAATAAAATTCATTTATTTCTTATGAGGCAAAGGGAACAATGAGAGGAATTGCTACCTTAATTCTGACCAATAAGAAGAATTAATTGAAGCATGGAAAGCACTGAAAATGTCAAAGAAAATGACTATGTCATCTTAGAGTTTTTAACAGCTAAAAAAAACATTGAAGCAAACATGGCTCAAAAAGCTACATTATTATTTTTTAGATCATACATCATCTAGTTCAACCCCTCAAATATTACCAGTTAAGAAAAGAAGCCCCAGAGAGATTAGATACATTCTGACAATACAATGATCGAGGCCCCGATAGAGAAAATAAAAGAGAAAGTATCTAAAGAAAACAATGTGACTACACAAGAAACTCTTTGATGAGCTTAGGTTAAAAAAAAAAAAAAAAAAAAAAGATCTACAGAAGAGAGAAGGCAGAGAGCAAACAATGAATAATATGAAAGACTGCACAAGGCTGCAAGAACAGTGCCCAGAAACTAAACTTGGAAAGAGCTGAGGCTTGACAGGTATACTAAGCACAATTTTTTAAAAAAGTTCCCTTTTTAGTGATACTTAATGTAAGATGGATAAGAACTGGACTGGAAAATTGTCTAAAGAATATATCATAATGTTAATAGATGACAGACAATCCTGGATGAATCACCAAAAAGAATGGCTTTCAAAATATGAAGTGTAAAACAAACATGATGAAAAAGAAATTGAAGCCCAAGAGAAACTAAACCAGAATAGAAAAGGACCCAAGTCTTGGTCAAGGAAACAGTTTACATGGATTACATACAAGCCAGGGTGCTGAAGGAACTGGCAGGTGGGATTGCAGAACTGGATAATCTCTGAGAATTCATGGAGCATGCATAGGTGCCAAAAAACTGGAAAAGGGCAAAGGTCTCTTTTTTTTCAAAATAGGAGAAGAAATGAACTCTGAAAACTGCAGACTGGTAAACTAGATATCAGTGCCTGGTAGAGTTCCAAAATAGATCTGTAAATTGATGTCTTGTAATCACCTAGAAAGAGAAGTTATATTACCAGGAATCAGGACATATTCACTAAGAGTAAGTCATGCCTAACTGACCTTATTTCTTCTTTTTGATAGAATTATCATACTGGTGTGTCAGGGGAATACACTAAATGTAGCATATTTTGATGTAAGTGGGTAATTTGACAAAGTATCTCAGATTAGCTTTATAGGGAAGATGAAGTAGTATAGACTAAAAAACAGTATAATTAGGTGGAATTGAGTTTATTAAAAGTATTGAGTAGAGTCAATCTTTAATTTAAATTTAATTTAAATAATACTTTGCAATACACTTTAATACATTATTCCATTTGATCTTTACAACAACCCTGTGAGAATAGAGCATCATTATTATCCATTTTATAGATGAGTTACATATAGGGTTGTATACATAATAAGTTCCTAAAGAGGAACCCAAATTCACATCTTCCTCATTACAAGACCCGCCTTCTATCTGCTTTGACACATCTGACAGTTTCCTGCCACAAGTGCTTGTCCAATAATTTTTGATACTCATCAGATTTATAGATGACACAGAGAGAACTAAAACATGTTTAATTTGGATAACAATCAAAATTTAGTTATCCAAAAACCAGTAAGATCAAATGTAGTACTAATAAACGTAAAACGTGACAGTTTTAAAATATGTATATATGTATACATATATATACATCCACATAGAGAGAGAGGAGATAAAAAATTTATGTGAAAAAGATCTGGAGATGGGTCAACCACAAGCTCAAAATGAACCAAGGACATGATTAATTTAGCTTAAAAAAATTTGTCAACATAAAGTTGAATTGACAGAATAATTATGTCATCAAACAAAATAATAGCCCCATCATACTCTCCTCTGGTATGTCACATATAACTCTAATCATCATAACTTAAGAAGGAAACTGGCAAACTAGAGAACCATGGGAAAACAGGAAACTATATCATTTAAAAAATTTAGCCTGGAGAAGTCTCATTTTAGCCTGGCATTACCATATCTGTCTCCAAATATCTTAAGAGCTGGGGAGAAGAGGGACTAGATTTATTGTGTTGTTCCAGCAGGCAGGAGTAGGATTGGGTAGAAGTTACAGAGAAATAAGCTTAAATTCAATGAAATAAGAATTTTTTGGCAACTAGAGTAGCTTAGCTATGGAAAGGACTACCCAAAAAAGTCATCAGTTCCATGTAGAAATAATCAAACTGGGTCTGGATGATCATTGGCAGCAATTCTGTCAAAAGAGTTTGGATTTAGGTTGCAAGATGTGCTAGATGCTCATTGAGTTCTATCCCAACTCATAAAATTCTAATTTAAATGTATTACTGGCTAAGAGTTATATGTTGGTTTTCCCTTTTTCTGAAAAGCAAACACTTAGACCCTTAAGCCTCGGTGCCATATAGCAGAGGTGACCCACCATGAAAGTTCTAGGTTCCGGGTTCAGTAAAGCCTCCTTCTATTAAATGTGACTACCCAACAGTATTTCTTCATTCTTCAAACTTGGCTAGGCAGTCTTCTGAGAACAGGCTCTCTCATGGGATGTGGAGTATTTCCTGCTGCTGATCAGCAACATCTTTTCTTGCAGTATTTTGGCAGGTTTGTCCTTGTTCCCAGCCAGAATCAGGAAGTTCAGAAGCACATGAAAACAAACAATACATTTTAAAAAAAAAGTTTCACTTGATTTATTCAAAGTTCAAAAAACAAGAGTTTGTAATTCTCATTTTTCCTAACTAATTATACCTTATATGACAATTCTTTTTTTTTCCAGCTGATAATGTTTAGAGCAGCAGTTTTGACCAGGCTTCAGGTGAAAGAAATAGGCAGATCATTAGTGTGTTTGCAAAAAATTTACAGATGATTGACTGTATGACTTAGGAAGGTGGTTTAGCTAATGCTCAAGTTATTTTTATTTTTGTTTTTAAGATTTTGATTAAGACTGGTGTTTCTTTACATAGAGCAGTTGGCAGAAATGGAGAGAAAGGATAATGAAACCCTCTAATCTCAGGGAGTCTGTGGATAGGATTTAGGGATCCATGAACTTTAAAATACATCTTTATTTCAAAATAATTGGTTTCCTGGGGCAGCTAGGTGGTGCAGTGGATAGAGCACCAGCCCTGAAGTCAGGAGAACCTGAGTTCAAATCTGGTCTCAGACACTTAACATTCCCTAGCTGTGTGACTCTGGGCAAGTCACTTAACCCCAATTGCCTCAGCAAAAAGCAAAAACAAAAAAAAAAAATGGTTTCCTTTGTAATATCATGTGTTCATTTTATGCACTTAGATGCATTATTTGAAGAAAGAATCTATAGACTTCACCAAATTATCAAAGGAAAAAGTTAAGAACTTCTTGCTATCTGAAGCCATTCCAAAGTTCCAGGTAGCTATAGCCATCCTATTAGCCAGAGATCTATATTCCCAAACCATGAAAGTGCTTTTAGGCTCCTTAGAACTAAGCAGGTGAGGATGAAATACCAGCAGTTGTTAGTCCTTTAAAATTGTTACAAGCTTTGCAACTGAATAAGAAACAATGAGGAATTGCCAATAAAAGAAGGCAAACCCAGGGTGAAACCGACCATCTCCTCTCAGAGGTTCATCTAACTAGTTGGTCCTCCAAGATAACAACCCCCACATTCACTGTGATTTCATTCTATGCTCTCAAAACTACGCTAATGTATACAACCTGAGCCAAGAAACACAGTAGCCCAACTATGCTTACTCTAGGTTATTAAACAAATGTGAACACCCAATAATGGAATCCCTTTGCTCCCATCTCAGTTCTCCCACCAGAAGAGTAGAAAAAGGAAACAGAGTCACAGGAATAATCATCAGTTATGCATATTGGATGACAATCTGAAGAATCATGGTGTTAGAAAGATGTCTTAGAACAGGGGCTTAGGCAGGGCAGGGATATTCTCCTTACTGGTGACAGAGAAGAAATTAAGTATGCTCACAGAATTAAAGTCAGGGATTTGTTTTGAGATTAGTCTGATGTCTTTGTCAATACCTTAAGATATAATTCACATTCCAAGAGGTGATTTTTTTTTTCTTCTCTCTTTTTCCTCTTGTCCTGATCTCCATAAAAGAACATGCCTCTATGTTCTCCTGAGCTTTTACAATTCTTGGAACTCTCTTTAAGCATTCCTACTGCTCTTTGTTCAATATCTTTTTATTAGACTCCTGCACTCTCAATGATTGAGGCTTATTTTTCTCTCATTTTTCCTCTCAAAAAAAAAAACATTCACTGAAGAAAAGAGGGAGGAGGGAGAGACTACCTACTGGCTCTGAACTGAATTAGAATTCTTCTTACCTGGCTTAGAAAAATCTATACCAGTTGAGGGCACAGCTCTCTCTCTGATTCATTGTTCTGATCCATATACCTGACCCTAAATGCACTTAAAATCATTTATACTGCCCAATTTAATAAGTCAAGATGTTGGTTTCAAGATGATTTTCTATTTTCTCCAGTCTTTCTTAACTTTGTGAAGTGTTCTCTTTATCTGTGTTTGAGTTTAAACCAATATTAATGGTTTTTTAAAGTTATTTAAAAAAAAAACATTTCACATGCAAGGAAATTATTTTGTTCCTATCCCCAATAGAGTAGGCTCTGTGCTACAAGCACGTAGTTTTTCTTACTGCACACAGAGTTCTCTTTGAAAACCTGGGAGCATAGCACTGATGGAAATCAGACAGAAAGACCTGAAGCTTCAGACTCAGCTTATTCAATAAATAATCCTCAGTGACTGGGCTTGCTCACCAAAGTGAAGGAGGTTTCATGTTTATCTGGTGAATTCAAGACAATCTAATCAACCAATTTAAATAGTAGGAAAAAATCTTAGTCCTCAAAGTCTGTCTCAATTATCTGAACCAGTTAACTAGACTATGCTATAAATTCACCAGACAATTAAATTATACAGCCCTCCTCTTTAATTTAGCTGAGTAAACCAGATAAAGGAAAAGAGATCATTTTGCAGGCCTTGGAAAATGACCAGCTAGAATTTACAAAGTTGTCAGTCTAGGAAATGCCATGTATTTTAAGGATAGCTTATACTTACATAATATTCTATGGTCATGAAGCACTTTTTGTAATGTTGTCTCATTTGATCCTCCTAAAAGCGCCATGTGGCATATAGAATTTTGGCCTGAAAAGCAGAGGTCAGATTATCTGTCCATCACTATTTAAAACTTTTACAGAATATGCCTGTGAAATCAATGATTGACACATAAAGCTCAAATAAACCTATTTCCTGTGAACCCTCTCACTTCTGTCACATTTGTCCAGTCCCTGTAAGATTCCATCTTTTTGACATTTACCACCACTAGCTTATTTTCATTCATCCTGTTGAATTTTAGTTTTATCTCCTTTACAATCAGTATATATTGAAGTATTCTTTACCCTTCATTCCACAAATCCAGCTGGTACATGGTAGTAACTGGTTCACCCTTCTCTCTGTCTCTCTCTGTCTCTCCCCTTTCTTCCCACCCTGAAATGACCTTGACACTATGGTTATAGTCAGGTCCTGGTTCTTGTCATGTGGCTGATATTTCAGCAACTGTAAGTTGTCATCACAGCCACAGTCTCTACTCTCACTGACAGTTACATAAGAAGCCACATAAACTTCTGTTACCTAGTACAAGCTTTTATTAAACAGAGACAAAGTGAGATGCCAAGTGGGCAACGGATCCTTGCAGGGAAATATGTCCCCTGGGAAGTCGAGTGACTGCCTCTAGTTCTTTGCTATTCTAGAAATGCAGCTCTCTGTATGGCTTTGCAACATTAAATATTTCAGGGTGATATGTTGTGAATTCATTCTGAAGGGGCAAGAGAGAAGCAGCCCTTTCAAATTAAAAATTTCTCTGCTGTTTGTTTGATTTTGGAACACAAGTAGAGAATAAGGATATGACTTTGGGCTGTCAACACTTCCTATCCTGCTCCCACAGAACCTTCCTTTTGCCAGAAAAAAGTCACTTAAGTAAAATAAGGTTTTAATGAATATTCAGAACAATTGTTTAGCTTGGATCTAATGCCTTGGAGAAGTAGATGGTTAACTGTGAAGGTGAGCCAGTGAAATCCTTGTCCCACTATTTAGATATGAACTCGGCAATTGCTTCTTTAGGTAATAATAAGTAACATTTATATGATGCTTACTATATGCCAAGCACCATGCCAAGCACTTTAAAATTATTATCTCATTTGATCCTCACAACAGTCATGGAAGGTAGGTTTTACAAATGAAAACATTGAGGCAATTGTTACTAAACAACTCCATTCTTTTGGGTTATTAAAGGTACTTAAATATTTAGAGATGGTTCATGAAAGAAAATAGACATTAAACATTTTCAATACAAAACTCTGCTACTTAGAAAGGCGATTGCATTACTTTCCCTACAATAAAATTGTGATAAACTATAATATTCATATAACAGGGAATTCTAGTTAATTTCATTTTTCTTGTTGGCTAGCAGAAAACCAGGTTTACAGAATTTTTTCAACTTTTTTTTTCAATTTTTGTTCTTAAAAATCTTTCCCACAATGAGGATAAAAGACATTTAACCAAAAAAATAATAATAATAATAATAATTGAATGGATCAGTTCACTTAGTAAGGAACAATAAAGTAATCACAATTATTTTTAAAAATTGGGACCTTTTGGTGCCCCAGGACTAATACTGAAAAATAATCATCTACTAGAACTTATTTCTAGTAAATATTGAATGAATAAATGAATACTCATACTCAAAAGATACACAAAATTAATATAGTTCTATATTAACTCTGTGTCAAACCCTGGAAGCTGTTATACATATATATATATATATATATATTTACTTTTTAAAGTCAGGTCTAATGTAACATTTGTTTTGAAAATGCAAATTTGTTACAATGCAATTGATATATTAGGGAGCTACTTAAGCATAATGTGAATTTAATGTTTGCATATGTTCAGTATTGTCCACAAGAAACAGTAAATGAGGTATAGAAAACTTCACCCAAATTAACCAAACTACATAGAAATAAAAAAATGCAAAAATATCAGGTATGTACCTGAAACATTTGTTAGCTATCTTGGTTTATTGTGTGTTTCTCTACAATGTTGATTCACTATTCTTTCATATTTGTGAATTTCTCTATGTTTAAAAAAAAAACACTCATTAAACATCCTAAACATATCTCATTATCCTGGTTCAATTAAGCCACATAGTGCCTACAAATAAAGTTTTCTACATTGAGGAGAATCTTAAAATAATGAAGTGTTTTGAAAGTAATGAAAGATTTTATGATATCTCCTGAGCAACAGGCACACAGGAATGCACATTGGAGACCATCAAAGACAATGCCACAAAAATAAATGGCTAGAAGGGATGTCCTCCCAACTCCATTTCTCCCATAAGCCCTTTTGGTTTTTATTGTGCAACTTTGCATAATACAATAATTTTTAACAACGTGTCATGTTATAGCAGAAATAACTATTATTCTGCATAGATCATGTATATGCACAACTAGATTCATTAGAAGCCCTCAAAAGTTCTACCATGTTAGCTCACTGTGGCAAGTGATGTTGGGTTCTCAAATCCTGAGATTAAGCCTTTCCAAGCTAGAAAGGCTTTGAGTTTGGTGTTGGGCCAGACTGTCTGTAGTCTTAGAACCAGCCTTGCTAAGAATAAAAAGATTTGTTACCACCAATCTGACCTCCATGTGATGAACTGCTATAGTTACAGTGATCCATCAAATTCATAAAACACAGTGTCTTTCAATCCTGGCCAAACAGTCAATAAACATTTATTAAGTACCTACTCCATGTCAGACTAGGGAAACAAAAGAAGCAAAAGGTAGTATCTCCCTTCTAGAAGCTTACAGTCTAATGAGGCAACAAGCAAATATGTACAAATAAGCTATATATAGGATAAGCTGAAAATAATTGAGAGGAAAAGTACTAGAATTAAGAGGGTTTGGGAAAAGCTTCCTGTAGAAGATAAGGTTTTAGTTGGGAATTAAGGGAAGCCAGGAAGCAGAGATGAAGATGCAGGTCATTCCAAATGTAAAGGACAGTCAAATAAAATAGTGAGATCCAAGACATGGAATGAATGTCTTTTTCATGAAGAGCAAGGAGACTGGTGTCACTAGATCAAAAAGTACATGGCAGGGAGCAAAACTGTATAGAAACTAGAAAGGTAGGAAAGGACCAGGTTATAAATGGCTTTGAACATCAAACAAAAAAGTTTGGATTTGGTTCTGGAGTCAATAGACAGCTAGTAGAATTTATTGAATAAGGATGAGATCAAGGAGGATTTACATGGTCAGACTTATGCTTTAGAAAAATAACAATAGTGTCATATAAAGGAATAAAACATTAATAATAACATACTTTTTAGACCATTTATAAGCATTCATTTCATTATTGATTCTCTTAATGGGGTCTGTGGGTTTTCATAACTCTGTTGTGAGGGTCTTTTAATACATGAATTTTGTTCGTTACCCAAAAATCAACATATCTCCAAAAAACCATATCCATATTGATATACTTGTTATAAATAAAAGCAGAACACATAAAAAAGTACAGTTAAGCCAAAATTTTAAATTAAATTTAAATCCTTACAAGTTCTTCTTAGAGAAGGATTACAAAGGAACTGAGAAGATTAGTTGAATTATGGGTCCACAAGAAATAAGAACACCATTTTATGGGACATTTTGCTCTCTCACCTTATAATACCCATAATGATTATAACCACTCCATGGTTATATGAAGATAATGGTAGTTTATGTGCCAACATCCATAGCAGAAAATGAAGTATAGAAGAATTTTCTGAAATACTTAACAAGAGTTTCCAGATTCAAACAACATATACTTTAATACTTGTTAACTACAAGAGAGAACAGTAAAAATGATTTTGAAAATATATAACTTGAGACAAAGAAATGAAAGAGGTACTGGAAATGTGAAATGAACAAAAATAAAAACAATGACTATCACTATCATTCTCCAGGAAATTTAATTTATGCAAACAAATGTTCCAATTGGGGTGTAAAATGATACCTAAAATCCAACAAATTCCTTGACAGAGACAGTAAAGACAAAGGCAGTGTTGGTTTAAAGTACAAATACATTTGCAAAGCTTTGCAGAATTTTATTCTTCAATGCCCTTATCTTTTGAGACCTTTGCCCTTTATCCTTTTGCCAATATTACCTTGCCTCAGCATTGTATTACTCCCACCATTCACTGCTTTTACACTTAATCACATGCTAATGAACAAAACTAGAGAAAATCTGGAAAACCTACTGATTGGCTAGATTTACTAAAAACCATGCTACTTAATTTCAGCTGGGCCCTCACTATGGCAAACAATTCTTTCATGCTTCCCTTTTCACTATTTCATTCTCTCCAGCAGTTTTTCTAAACCTTTTTATATCTCCTCAAAATCTCATTGTCTTTGTCCTTACACCTCTCAGCTCAGAGCATTGCCTCAAATTTTACTGAAAAAAAATTTGAGGCCATTAGTCAGAGCTTCTGCTATTATCTTCTCCTTCACCCCCATATCACACAAAAAAGTGGGTCTTTTTTGCCAAGGCAAACTCATCTATGTGGATAAGTGATCCTATTGCATCCCCTCTTCTCCACCAAATTGATTCTTCTATCAATCTATCCTCTCACAATCTCTACCACTCTACTGGCTGTTTCCCATTTGCTTATAGGCATGTCAATATCTCTCTTATTCTCAAAATTCTCACTTGATCCATCTATTCCAGCTAGCTACTGTCTTCCCCTCCCTTTCCCTCTCTCTTTCTCCCTCTCCCCCTCTCCCTCTCTCCCTTTTCTTTCTTTGACACTGTCCATTATTCTCTTTTCCTTGATAATCTCTTTTCTACATTTTTGTGGCATTACTCTCCTGGTTTTTCTCTCACCTATGGACTTCTTCTTGGTACCTTTGATCTAGTGATCAATCTACAATCTTTGATTGTAGAATGCTACATTAGTAGTTCAAAATACTAAAAACACGGACATAGGTTTCTAAAACTTTGAGTGATCCATCTCTAGAAAATTTCTAGAAGTCATTGAACAGAATCACATGGGATGAAAATACATGAAAGGAACTAAAAGACATGAAAGGATACTTCTTTTCCCTCCAGATCTTGAATGATGAGGTCACAGAATCAATGAAATATCATGGTGTCTATTGTTATTTGTTTAATTGCCCTAAAGAAGTATTCCAAAAGGATGTTCAGCTTAATTTAAGGTTCTGTTATATGTAATCCTATTAATAAAAGGTTCAATATAAATTTTTATAATTGTTTTCCATTGTTTACTTAAGATTAAAAATCAGAAGATGCTTTCTTGATTATTTTTCCTTATCAATATAGGAATTTATTGTTTGTCACATATATATGTTTTATCAAAATCAGAAGATGCTTTCTTGATTATTTTTCCTTATCAATATAGGAATTTATTGTTTGTCACATATATATGTTTTATTAATCAACCAATCTTCTTGAGCTTTAGCCTCATCAAAGATGTAGGTAGGAATGGTATTCATGGAATTCCAGAAATAGTACTAAATTGATGACTAGTTTATTGACCAAAAACAAACAAAATTCACACTGAACAGGAATTAAGAGCCAATAACAAACAGGTACTTTCTCTGTATGCATAAATGCATCAATTTCTTTCTTGTCCATATACATAGGGCACAGAAGAAGGATAAAATTCTTATTGTAAAGTCAACTTTTATAAAAGCATTCCATAGACTATGAAGAGTGATACACATAATAAGGGAATGGTATTTTTCATTTAAATTTTGGTAATGGTGAACCAATTGGATTATTTTAGACATAAAGAAACTTTTTCAACTCCCTCACTTTATAGATTTAGGAATTGAGACACAGAATTTTCTTGACTTGCCCTGTTGAAGGTCACATAGCAAATCCAAAGTTAGAAGTCAGATTTCCTAGTTGTCATTCAGTATCATTTCTGCTACATCATGCTTTGTTGTTCATTCAGATGTGTGCAATTCTTTGTGACCCCATAGACCACATAACATATCAGTACTGTCTATGGAGTTATTTTGGTAAAGACACTGGGAGTGGTTTGCCAGTTCCTTCTCCAGCTTATATTATAGATGAGAAAACTGAGGCAAACAGGGTTAAGTGAGTTGTCCAGGGTTACATAGCTGGGAAGTGTCTGAGGCAGGATTTGAACTCAGGTCTTCCTGACTACAGGCCCAGCACTCCATTGAACCACTTAGCGGCTTCCACTACATCATGCTACCTCCCATGAAATTTTCTATGCAAAAAAAAAAAGACAAAAGCAATTAACAACTTGCTTGGAATTTGCTTTAATTAATTTTTAATTCTAGTTATTTTTAATCAGAAAAGGCTTCTTGAAGAAGGATTTAAACTAAATTATTATAAAAAGCTAAATTCAAGCCAAGAGATATTTATGAATTATTGATTGAGTACCTCCTGGACAAAGAGGGAAAAGTCAGTAACAACTTGGGAATACATTTAGTTGTTAATGAAAAAAATAGCATTTTCCCCAGGAGATGAGGCAGAATGGATGTACCTGGATGGGCTAGAGAATGCACAGAGTGAATACTTCCCATATTTCAACCATGAATTCATCAAGAAGGTTTGAGTAGCAATTTGACAATGAACTATGTACTTAGCTAATATAGCTAGGGAGGGAGGGAGGGAGGGAAGGAAGGGGAGAAGAAGGAAGATATAGAGATAGATAGCTGGATAGATGCTCAGTTGTTTTCAGCCAAGTCTGGCTCTTCATGACCCCATTTGGCATTTTTTTGGCAAAGATACTGTGTAAAAGGATTATACAGTAGACAGACAGATGAAGAAAACATCTAACATTCTTTGAATGTTAGATATCCTTTAGTGAAGTAAAAATGCTATTATAAGGTTCATTTTAAAGATTTAAAAACACCTATTTTACTAAAAGAAAGCATTCTGTTGGCCATTAATTCAGAATACAGGAACTGTTTCTCCTTCCCTATATATGTGTGAATATTGGGGGGAAATTTTTTTGTCTTCATTATTTATTGTGAAAGCCTAGCCCATAAGTGGTAAGAAGCTACCTATAACATACTGTAACAAAAGTCCCAAAATTGGAAAAAAATTCTTGACCACAGGCATTCTTACTTTCCTGATTGAAGTAGTTTGTCATTACTTTCTCCAGCTCATTTTACAGATGAGGAAACTAAGGCAAACAGGATTAAGTGATTTGCCAAAGATCACAAAGCTAGTAAATACCTAAGGCCAGATACGAACTCAGGAAGATAAATCTGAACTCATGAAGATGAGTGTCTCTGATTCCAAGCCTAACTCTCTGTTCTCTGAGCTATCTAATTGTCTACATAGTTACATATATAGATGCTATTTATTTTTTTTTGTTTTTTTGTTTTTTGCTTTTTGCTGAGGCAATTGGGGTTAAGTGACTTGCCCAGGGTCACACAGCTAGGGAATGTTAAGTGTCTGAGACCACATTTGAGCTCAGGTCCTCCTGACTTCAGGGCTGGTGCTCTATCCACTGTGCCACCTAGCTGCCCCATAGATCCTATTTATTAAGGGCTTACTATGTAGCAGGCACTGTACTAAACACTACAGTTACATGTACAAACAAAGAAGACAATCCTCATCCTCAAGCAATTTAAATACAAAGGGAATTAGGAGTACGGGAAAAGAAAACAACCACATAGGAGCAAGTGAAGATGGATGATACTGGACAGAGACAGGGTATAAGTGAAATGAAGAATGTCCTGGGAGGTTTTTTTTTAAGATAATTATCCTGACTGGGAACTGAGTGGTTGCCCATAAATTGGAGAATGGCTGAATAAGTTATGGAATATGAATATAATGGAATATTACTGTTCTATGAGAAATGATCAGCAGGATGATTTCAGAGTCCTGGTGAGACTTATATGAGCTATTGCTAAGTAAAGTGAGTAAAACCAAGAGAATATTGTATACAGCAACAGCAAAATTGTGTGATGATCAATTCTGATGGCTCTTTTCAACAATGAGATGATTCAGACCAATTCCGATAGGCTTGTGATGGAGAGAGTCATCCACATCCAGAAAGAGGACTATTGGGACTGAATGTGGATCACAGCATAGTATTTTCACCTTTTTGTTGTTGTTTGCTTTTTTTTTCCTTTCTCATTTTTTTTCCTTTTTAATCTGGTTATTTCTTGTGCATCATGGTAAATGTGGAAGTATGTATGAATTGCACATGTTTAAAATATATAGGATTGCTTGCTATCTGGGGGAGGGGGTGGGAGAAGGGAAGGAAAAGGTTTGGAACGCAGGGTTTTGCAAGGGTGAATGTTGGAAACTCTTTGCATGTATTTTGAAAATAAAAAGCTATTATTTAAAAAAAAAGATGATGATTATCCTGAGGAGAGAGAGTTATCAATCATGAATGTAGATTCTATATCAGAGATTTCTCAAGGCAACAGTATTGCAAGTGAAGAGTATAAGTCTAGGCAGATTCTAATGTATATATTATAGAATATATGTAAAAAATTGAGAAGGCTAAGCAAAGAAAGTCACTTTGCTCTCCCTGTTTCCCCAATTATATCTGCAGTTGAAGGAAAGTCTTGAGCCTCTTCTGCCACTTCTTTTGAAACAATAGCTTAGATAACACTCATAAAGGGGTTTTAAGTTAGTCTGGAGAAAATATTTTATGTTTGTTCTAGGTGGGGCAAAATTCTTCTGGTCAACTCTATACAGAGTATACATTGGTATAGATGCATATGTGCATATGTGTATATGTACATAAACTATTATCTTCCATATAGACATACTTATATGTATGTACACATAATACATACACTGAATAAGTTTGATACATGAATATAATGGAATATTATTGTCCTATAAGAAATGATAAGCATGTTGATTTCAGGAAAGCCTAGAAAGATTTACATAAATTGATGATGAGTGAAATAAGCTGGACCAAGAAAACATTGTACATAATAACAGTAAGATTATGTGATGATCAAATGTGATAGACTTGGCTCTTCTGAGCAATACAGTGATTCAAGACAATTCCAAGAGATTTGTGATGGAAAATGTCATTCGCATCCAGAAAGAGAACTATGGAGAATGAACGTAGATGAAAGCATTATATTTTCACCTTTTTTGTTTGCTTGCTTACTTGCTTTTTATTTCTCGTGGTTTTTTTTTCCTTTCTAGTCTGATTTTTTCTTATACAACATGACAAACATAGAAATATGTTAAAAAGGACTGTACATGTTTAACCTGTATCAGATTGCTTGCTGTCTTGGGGAGGGAGGAAGTAAGGGAGGAAGAGAGAAAAATTTGGAATATAAAATCTTACAAAAAATGAATGTTGTAAACTACCTTTAAGTGTATTTGGAAAAATTAAATACTATTAAGGGAAAAAATTAAATGAAGAGATTGGTACCTGGGCGAAGGGTGAGAGGAGATAGGTGTGATTAGGCCAGATCACTCTAGCACAGGGAGCAAGCTACCAGCACCTGAGCCCCCAGTGCATGAAGTCAGTGACTAGACTCTTGGTTCCCAAGACAAGAAGTTTGGGGCCATGCCCCCTGTGTCCCAACTGCAGAATTCAACTTAAAAAGCCATGAAATAGGCTAAAAAAATGAGCAAGAAGTCAAAAAGCCCTAACCACAGAAAGCTATTGTGGTAATCAAAAGACAAACTCAAAGACAACAATGTCAAAATGCCTACATACAAAACCTCAAAGAGGAGTATGAATTGATACCAAGCCCAAAAGGCCTTTTTGAAAGAGCTCAAGTGGTATTTTAAGAATCAAATAAGAGAGGTAGAAGAAAATTTTGAGAAAGAAATGAGGGGTATGCAAGAGAAAGTCATTATCTTGGAAAAGGAAGGATTGAAGAAAACAATTGCTTTAAAAATGCAATTGACTTAAACATTCCCTAGCTGTGTGACCTGGGCAAGTCACTTAATCCTAATTGCCTCAGCAAAAAGCAAAAAAAAAAAAATGCAATTGACAAGAGCAACTAGGTGGTGCAGTGGATATAGCACCAACCCTGAAGTCAGGAGGACCTGAGTTCAAATCTGACCTCAGACACTTAATACTTCCTAGCTGTGTGACTCTGGGCAAGTCACTTAACCCCAACTGCCTCAGCAAAACAACAACAATTATTGGTCTACCTGAAGGTCATGTTTAAAAAAAAAAAAAAAAAAAAAAAGAACCTGGACAGCATATGTCAAGAAATTAACAAGGAAAACTTCCCTAATATCCTAGAGCCAGAGGGCAAAAGCAAAATACTCATTGAAAGAGTCCTCCAATCACCTCCTGAAGAGATCTCAAAATGAAAACTTCAAGGAATATTGTAGACAAATTCCAGAATTATCAGTCAAGGAGAAAATACTACAAGCAGCTATATAGAAATATTTCAAATATCAAGGTACCCATAGTCAGGATTACAAAGGATTTAACAACTTTTACATTAAAGGATCAGAGGACTTGGACTTTGATATTCCAAAAAGCAAAGGAGCTTAGATTATAACCAAATATCAACTACCTAGAAAAATTGAACATAATCTCTAAGGGAGAAAGATGGATATTCAGTGAAATAGGGGACTTAAAAATTTTTCCTGATGAAAAGACCAGAGCTAAACAGAAAATCTGATCTTCAGCTATAACCCAGTTTCTTATACTATGGTTCTGTACTCCACGGTTGTAACTGAATGTGGGGGTTGGGAAATTTTGATTTATTATCAAGAAATGTTTTTATGTTTATATGCATTTTATACTTATATACAGCAGGTCACAAAAGAATTTCTTGGGCCAAAAGGGATCATAGATGGAAAAAATTTAATAAGCCTTAAGTAAATATAAGACTCAAGAGAAACATAAAAAGGCAAACAAGAAAGAAAAAAAAGTAAATTGTTTATATTCATGCATGGGAAGATGATACTTGTAATTCTTAAGAACTGTATCTTTATTATAGAAGAGATACACATAGTTAGAGGATGTGGGTATAAGTTGACTTTGATGTGATAATATAAAAAAATTGAGGGGTGAAAAAAAGGATTATACTAAGAGAAGAGGAAAGGGGGAGACAGAAGAGAGTAAAGTATATCACATGAAAAGGTTCAAAAGACCTATTACAGAAAAGGGCAGAAAAAGGTTGGTGAACATTGCTTGAACTTTGTTCTCAAAAGATTTGACTCAAAGAGGGAACAATATACACATCCAGTTGCATATAGAAATTTATCTTTTCCTATAGGGAAGTAGGAGGGGAATGGGGAAATGAAAAGTGAGGGGATAAATAGAAGGGAGGACAGCAGCATGGCAGAAGTAGGAGAGGGGAAAGGGGGAAAAAAGGGGGTTGATAGAAGGAATGCTTCATGATGCAATAAAAATTACATGCAATAAAGTCATGGAAAGATAGATTAAAATTTAATAGGAAACTGCATAATCTAATCCTAACGAATAAGTGGATCAAACAACAAATTATAGAAACAATCAATTATTTCATCAAAGAGAATGACAATAATGAGACAACATAAAATTTATGAGATGCAATCAAAGCAGTACTTAGGAGAAATTTTATATCTCTAAATGCTTACATGAATAAGATAGAGAAAGAAAAGATAAATGAATTGGTTGTGCAAGTAAAAAAGCTAAGGAAAAAGCAAATTAAGACTTTAAATTACATACAAATCAATGCTCATTATCAGTTGGTGTAAATTACACACTAAGAGTTTCCTAGAGCAAAACTTCTTAAACTATAGGTTGTCATCCCACTGTAACTGAATGAAGTTTATGAAATGGAAGTTCATGAAATTATATTTTATTATAAATAAATATTTGATTTGTATACTTTATATACCTACATAACCAGGATCATGTAAAAATTTCTCAGGCAAAAAAGGGTCATCACTGAAAAAGTTTAAGAAGTGGGGCACCTAGTTGGTGTAGCAGATACAGCACCAGCCCTGAAGTCAGGAACACCTAAGTTTAAATCTGGCCTCAGATACTTAACACAGCCTGAGTGTGTGACTCAGGACAAGTCACTTAATCCCAATTGCCTCAGCAAAAAAAAAAAAAAGTTTAAGAAGTCCTGCTTTACAATAAATTAGGAAATCATCTTTACATTTAAGGGTTCTGATAAAGGTCTCATCTCTAAAATATATAGAGAATTGTCTCATATTTATAAAAATTCAAGCCATTCTCCAATCAATAAATGGTCAAAGGATATGAACAATTTTCAGAGGATGAAATTAAAACTATTTATAGTCATATGAAAAGGTGCTCCAAATCACTATTGATCAGAGAAATGCAAATCAAGAGGTACCACTACACACCTGTCAGATTGGCTAAAATGACAGGAAAAGTTAATGATGAATGTTGGAGGGGATGTGGGAGGGCTGGGACACTGATGCATTGTTGGTAGAGCTGTGAACAGATACAGCCATTCTGGAGAGCAATTTGGAGCTATGCTCGAAAAGTTATCAAACTGTGCATACCCTTTGACCCAGCAGCATTTCTATTGGGCTTATATCCCAAAGAAATCATAAAGGAAGGAAAGGGCCCCACATGTGCAAGAATGTTTGTGGCAGCCCTTTTTGTAGTGGCTAGAAACTGGAAATTGAATGGATGCCCTTCAATTGGAGAATGGCTGAATAAATTATGGTATATGAATATTATGGAATATTATTGTTCTGTAAGAAATGACCAGCAGGATGATTTCAGAGAGGCTTGGAGAGACTTGCATGAACTGATGCTGAGTGAAATGAGCAGAACCAGGAGATCATTATACACGGCAACAACAATACTATATGACCATCAATTCTGATGGACATGGCTCTCTTCAACAATGAAATGTTTCAAAGCACCTCCAATTGTTCATTGAAGAAAGCCATATACACCCAGAGAGAGGAATGTGAAATGTGGACCACAACATAACATTCTCATACTCCTTGATTGATGTTTGCTTACATTGTGTTTCCTTTATCTGATATATCTTTTGTGTAGATAGATTTTTCTTGCACAACAATGATAAGTTTGGAAATATGTATACATATATTCGATTTGCCAATATTTTAACATAATTAACATGTAGTGGATATCCTGCCATCTAGGGGATAGGTGGGGAGTTGGGGGGAAAAATTTGTAACAGAAAGCTATGTAAGGGTTAATGTTGAAGAATTACCCACACATATGTTATGCAAATAAAATTTTAAAAAATTAAAAAAAAAGTCCTGCTTTAAAGAGAAGAAATCATGTCAGAAACACAAGAGTTTTCAGAGATTAATGCGATTTTTTTTTCCTTCTCATTTATTAAGGCTATTTATTTAGGTTTCCCAGAGAACCTACTTTTTCTCTTCAGGAATAAAGCTAATATGGACTTTTCCACTTGTCTTTGCCCTTTGCTTAGTCCTGTTTTCCATAAGCTATTATTTCCTTCAGGAGAGAGTGTGGTTTAATGAATAAGAGAGTCAAGAAGACCTGGCTGCATGAACCTACACAAATCACTCAGTCTCAATGTTATGGAGATAGTTAATTCTTTAAGATCTGAAAAGTTGCTAGTCTGTTAGTCTGCACTGGTAGGAGTTCCAATAACCCAAGAGTTCCCTATACAAATAAAATTACAAGTTCAGTCCCTCTTATGTTCTTTTGGTTCATTATGTAAAATAACATATTAACCAATACAAAGAATTAAATTATAAATTTAAAGACAATACAAATTTGAAACAACTAGTAAATTCATAATAGAGAAAAACCTGGCTCTCTGATTCATGCCTTTTAGCTCTATAAAGTCATATATTCATGTAAGATTTTTTTTTCTGAGGCAATTGGGGTTAAGTGACTTGCCCAGGGTCACATAACATATAAGATATTTAACAAAGAACAGTGGCTGAACTAACTTTTTTCCCCATTGTTGAGTTCTCTGTTGGTATTCTTATCAGTTTGCTTATGGAAGAATCTGAGGTGATCTGAGCAGAATTCTGGAGAAGGGGAAAGATAGAAGAAATACTATTGTGAGCAAATGTGAATTTTAATGAAAAGTGAAAAATTCAGTTGACAACAATCATTCTTTCAGAACAGTTCAAATATTTGACACCACAGAAGAGAAAGACTTATAGAGGCTTTGTATCTGACTAGAATGTTCAGGGTGTACATTCTGTGAGGGAATGATCCTCATTCTGAAAGACAGTCTGCTAAAGTAGATATACTAGATTTTGATTTAAAAGGCCTGGAAATAAATTCTGGTTTCACCTCTCTACTTCTCCATTTTGTCATCTGCTAAAAGAGGATGATAGTACTTGTTCTATTTAGTTTAAGGATTGTATGAACTGCTATCACCATTATTTGTTGGGGACCATCATCATCATCAAAACTATTTAATAAATGTCTCTTTGCATTCTCTAGATTGTATTGGTTAGAATTTGGCTTCTTTGGCCTCTCCTGTTGATGCCATTCACCTAACAAGTTGCAGCATTTGGGGAGTGAGAGTATATGCCCTTGGCAGCATTTTCAAACATTTATCTTCTATTTTCTAGGAGATGTACGAATAAGAGGTCAGACAGGAGTTCCTGCGGAACGCCGTGGCTCCTACCCATTCATTGACTTCCGCCTTCTTAACAGTGAGTAATTAAACATACCTGGAAAGAAAGAAGTTTTCTGTTTTTAAAAAAATTTCATAATTTTCCTCTGAACTTCAAAAGTCTTTTGAAGCCTTCCGTCCTTAACTTCCTTCCTTCATCATATATCTCCTCCCAACCTCGCCTTTAACTTTATTGTGTCTATTTCCTACTCTGACAATAATATTACCCTACCCTAATTCTTAATTGTGTGGATTAAATAAGGTATCAAATGTCAAATTACTTGTAAAGGTTATAATTCTACATAAATATAAAAATGACTATTACTACTACTTCCTTGAACTCCTGAAGAGATGTGAGGCTATTATTACTTTTAAAATCCTACAGAGAAGACATTCCATAGCTTTTTCTGATAACTCATCAAACTATTTCCTAATTTGACTTCTCTGTCTGAACCAGATTCTCTTATTAAGCCCATGCTTGCTTTGCACAGAAAAACCTCATCACTATAGTTGATTTATATAATTTCACATCTATTCACTTCCTTCACTCTGACAATCTCAGAAGATTGACTTTCTTCTCTCTATTCCTCATTTTACTACTTCCTTTGGAATTTTGAATTTCTCCCTCCTCCTCTGCTTTTACTTCATAATTTCATCATTTGCTGGTTCCATTAGGTCACTAGTCATAGTTCTACATTTGAATATCTTCTTCTTCAAACAACTAACCTTAACTTTAAGCTTGAGGGGGAAAAATAAGATACATTTCAAGTTTTGCTTTAACTGATGCAAAGAAAAAGCAAAAACATCATCTTTTCTCAATGATCTTACATTCTAATGGGAGAGACGACAATAAAAAGTGAATGGAAAGTAACCTTTGAGGGAGCTAGTAGAAACAAGAAAATCTTCCATGAATTGTTACTTGAGTTGAGTGTTAAAAAGGAAGCTAGGAGCATTGCAGGAATGGGGAAACAGCTGTTACAATGTTATGGCAAAGGGGAACAGTGTCATGTTTAGGACTAGCAATTGGAACATATTATTAGATCATAATGTTTGAAGGAATGGAGAAGGAAACAAGCATGTATTACATGTAGGCACTGTGATAAGCATTGTATAAATACTATCTCATGTGATTGTCATAATAACTTTATGAGGTAGGTGTTTTATGATACTAGTTTACAATTGAGATAACTAAGATAATTGGCTTACCCTGGGTCATACAGTTACTAAAGTATCAGACTGAATTAGAACTTGGGTCTTCTTGATTCCAAACCAGCACTCTATGCACTTTGTGACTTAGCTGCCTCCTGTATATGGAAGAGAGAGTAATACAAGAGGATTGTGAAGGTAGGCTGGGCTAGGTTATGAAGATTTTTAAATGTTAAAGATTTTGTGTTTCATCCTGTAGGTAATAGTCATTGGAATTATTAAGTAGGGGAATGACAAGGTCAGACCTATGTTTTAGGAAAAAATATTTTGGCAGCTGATTTGGAGAATGGATTGGAGTAAACAGATATTTGAGTCAAGGAGACCAGTGGTAGTCTTAAGATACCAAGGGCTTTTGGTGGGTGTATATGAGTATAGAAAAGGCAATATATATGAGAGATATTACAGGGAGAAAAATTATGAGATTTGGCAACTGATTGAGTAGATAAAATAAGTGAAGGAGAGTCCAGGATGATATGAGAATGGAAGAATGATAGTGCCTTTGAAAGTAATAAGGAAGTTGGGAAGAGGAAAAGGATTGGCAGGAGCATAATAAATTCTGTTTTAAACCTATTAAATTTGGGATGCCTATGGGACATCCAGTTCTAAATGTTTAACCATCAATGTGATACCAGGGAAAAGTTTAGTAGAGAAACCAAGGCTGCATATATAAATATGGGAATAATTTGCATATATGTGATCATAGAATCCACAAGAAGCAAGCACAGAATCAATGAAAAGAGTATATAGAGAAAAAAGAAGACCTAAGAGAGAGCTTTGTGGAACACCTATAGTTAATGGGTGCAATGTAGATGAAAGTCCAAAAAAGAGACTAAGAAGGAGTTAATCAAGCTGATAGAAGAAGAACCAAGAGAAAGCAGAATCACAGAAAACCGGAAAAAAGAGAATATCCAGGAGGGTAAGGTGGTTAACAGTGTGAAATACTAAATAAAGACTCAAAAAGATAAGCAGCTAGAGCTCATTAGATGTGATAATTGAGATAACTTTGAAGAAGACAGCTTCAGTTAAATAATTCAGTTGGAGGCCAGATTATAAAAGTTTAAAACCACGTATGAAGAAATGAAATAGGAGGAATTAATATTGGTGGGTTGTTGTTTTGTTTTGTTTTGTTTTCAAGGAGAAGGGGAAGATATAGGATAATGGCTGGGAAGTATGGTAGTATCTAGTTAGGGATTTTTTTTTCAAAGATAAAAGAAACTGAGTATGCTTCCATGAAGCAAAGAAACTGATAGATAGGAAGAAAATGAAAATTAAAGAAGAGCTGGTAGGAGCTACTCTGTTGAAAAAAAGATGGGGGGGGCGACAGAAGGGGTGGTAATGGAATCAAGGATATGTGTAGAGAGTTTATGTAGTCAAGAAGGACCATCTTACCATCAGAGACTGAAATGAAGATAGTAAGGGATGATAATCAGAGGAATGTGAGCCAGAGAACAGAAAATAACCTCTCAGCAAATGTGATTCATATGGACTGTGCAGTATATAATGATAGAAAATAGTTTTTTGGAACATAAATCAGGTTACAGGTCTACTATTTCTAAGCTATTCATCTTCAAATGAAAAAAAAATTGATCTCAAAAGCCTTACATCACTGGAATAGTCTAAGGGACCTGGAATCCATGAATAGATTTCAGAGTTAATGAACATGGATGGGGGAAAGAAATTACATCTTTATGTTTACTAACCTCTAGTTAAAATTTGGCATGTCTTTCAGTTAAGAATTTTAAATATAGATTAGGTATATGCACACATATACATGTGTGTGTTGTGTGTGCAGGTGTATAGGTTTCACCAGGCTGCCAAAGGATCCATAACATGAAAACAGTTAAATTTCCCTGGGCTAGAAAACGGCTGGAATTAGTTCATTCCAAAGTAATTTTGAGGAGTAAAAAAGGAATGAAAAAATAAACTGACAAACACTTCACAACCATTCACAACCATTAGATGTAAATCCAAGCAGTTCTCTTCTTGTTTTTCAAAATTAGCATGATAACAGAATATATGATAATATTAAATAAAAGAATTAAATAAATCCCATATGCACATTATGAGTAGTTGCAAAGATCTCTAGAGTTTCTTTTCACATTTTAAAATTTTAAAAATTAGTCACTGATATTTGTCATTTTGTCAAAAGAAATATGGTGATAAAAATAAAAAGCTATGGATAATCTTATATAAAACACATACATATAATAATATACATTTAATATTATATATGTATGTTTGTATGTATGTGTATATGTTATAAGTTTCTAGAAGACAAACTTTTACACAATGCACATGATAATAACAATCCAGATAAAGGAGCAAATGAACACAGGCTGACCCAAAAGTGATCTAATTAGTCAGTGGACATACTTAACCTATTTTCAGATTCTTAGTTCCTCCTTTCATGCTAAATTTTAATGATGTGTTGAGTGTGACACAAGTAATGGAAAGTATATGTTATACCTATGTCCCATAGGATCTAAGTCCTTGTGATGCAGGTCATTATGGGTCCCAGTACAAATGAGTATCTCTATATGGAAGATGTGTGCCTCTGTGTTGTCCAAGGATACATTTGAATCTTTTTTCTCTATGAGATTATAAACTCCATGAGAGCAAAACCATGCTGTATCATTCCCAAGCACCTAATAGGTAATTAGGTGGCAACAATGGACAGAGGACTAGTCCTGGAATCAGGAAAACCCGAGTTCAAATCCAGACTCAAACATTACTTGTGTGACCCTGGGCAAATAACCTAACTGTCTGCCTCAGATTCCTTATCAATAAAATAAGGGCAATAATAGCATCTACCTCACATGATTATCATGAGGATTGAATGATATGATATTTTATTGGCTTAGCACAATGATTTACACATAGATGTTTAATAAATGCCTATTTCCTTCCTTCCTATACAGAGGCATGCAGTAAAGTACATCATCGGATCCTTTGGTTCTTTGTATAAGCATTTCCTCCACTTAGATTGCCCTTATGTCCCCACCTCCTCCAAATACCAGTTCAGAAATAAATTCTTCCAGGAAGTCATCCCTAATTAATCTTACACACTCTGTTCCCTTTTTCATTGCAGTTACTTAACTGTTGATTTAGTGCTGTTTTAATTTAACCCATTTACAAATTGGAAAGATCTTAAGTCTTTTAAGGAGTATATTCTATACAACTTCATGAAGAAGTATTTTCTGTGCAATTCCAACTAGAGTGTCAGGTTCTATAGATCAAGGAACCTTTATCTTCCATTTCTATGGTTATGGAGCCCTTTTATAGTACTTAGTATATTGCCCAATAAGTAAATGCTTAGAGTTGTAGAATCTCAGGGATGGAAAGAACTTCAAAGGTCATCCAGTTGACATCCATTTTGAGTGAAAATACATATACTCTGCAACATCTCTGACAAGTCATCATCCAACCTCTTCTTTCAATATTTCCAGTATTAGGGAACTCAGTGATTCCTGAAACAATCCATTCCAGTTTAAAAAAAAACACTTTGTTAGGAATCTTTTTCTCATATGTGATCAAAATCTGCTTCTTCACAATTTCTGTTTATCGCTCCTCAGTTCTGCCCTTAGAAGCTAAGCAAAATAATGCTCATTTTTCTTCCAAAATCTACCCATCCCCAATCCCCCTGCAAGACGTGTTCCAAACCTTTTACCAACCCAGTCACACTTCTTTTCTTGATACTCTCATTGGTAATGATATTTCCTCTCATATGTCACTTTGTTTCATTACCTTCTAATTCATTTTACATATATTATTTTTATAATTTTCTGTTTCTCTCTTCCACTAAACTGTAAATTGAAGAAAGATTGTGTCTAAAAAACTTCATATGCTCTTCAACACCAAATTAATGTTTGTACATAGTGCTTTAAAAATGTTAATAGCTGAATATGCTCCATTTCTTTAGAAAATGTTGCCATCCCAAATTGATCAAAATAATACAGATATGCCTTGATGAGGTCAACAAGATTATCTCATCCTTTGTTTTGGATACTTGAGTTCTTACTAATACAACCTAAATCTTATTAGCTTTTTGGGCTACAATGTCATGTTGACTAATTTTAAGCATGAAGTTCACTTTTAAAATGCTTTTTTCATATTGACAATTATTAACCAATTAGGTACCCAAAAAGCCTAAATGACATGGAGCTCAAAAACCTTCAGTCTCTGGTTATTAACCAATGTGATTAGATGGGATTGTCTCTAAGATCTTTTTCAGATCTAAAATGTCATACTTCTGTGATTCCAAAGTAATTTCCTAAAGTTTTCCATCTTTTTCGTCACTTAGATCTGTTTTGAACTCAGATCTTCCTGAATAAAGGGCTGGTGCTCTATTCACTGAGCCACCTAGCTGCCCCACTTAGATCTGTTTTAATTACCTTATTAGTAAGAAGACTAACTGATGCATTACATGAAAAAAATAGAGTATTTACAAGGTAAGATCCATTATGTTCCAGGAGGATAACTGACACCAGGCTATTCATTTATTTAAGGGATCAGTTTGGCTTCCCACTCACTCTTTGAAAATTTTGACAAATTATTTGTGTGTGTGCATATCCAGCCATACATGTGCAAAAATATATGCATGCTGCTAAAAGCATCTCTTCTAGTCCCAAACAGCTATGTTTCAAGGATATTTTATGGCATCACTTCTTGATATATGTACTGATAGACAAACCAAGTATACTATCCCTTCAAGCTGCATAGCTTAGTTTGAACAATGTGCATTCTTCATGGACAGATTCTCCATATGAATAAGCCAGACCCAGAACTGAATAAGAGGAAAAAAGAAAACATTTGAGAAATTATGAAATATTTCCAAAGAATCCAAGATGGTATTTCCAACAAAAACCTATATGGCTGCTAATCTTGGAATAAATCAATTTACAAGTATTAAGTATCTACTCTGTGCCAGATATCATATGAGAAACTAAGAATACAAATATGAAAAAAACTAAATAATCACTGCTCTCACAGGGTTTACATTCTATTGAGCAAGACCACATGTCCATAAATAAGCATATACAAAATAAATGCAAAGTACATGGGAAAGAGGCACTAGCAGCTGGGTGAACAGGGAAATCTTCATACAGAAAATGGCATATAAGGAGATTTTTTTTTAAGAAAACAAGGGATTATAAGCAGTGCCTATGAGGAGGGAATGCTTTGTAGACATGAAAGACAGCTAATACAAAGTCTCAAAAATGGGAAATTAGCACATATGATGAATAACAGAAAGGCCAATTTGACAAGACTCTATAATCCTCTGGGAAGCAATGTATAAGATTGTAAAAATACATTGGGTTCTACTTGTAAAAGGCTTTAAAATCCAAACTAAGGAGTTTTTCTGATCCTAGAGGTTATAAAGAACCATTAAAGTAGTGGGCAGTGAAGTGTCTATAATTCAGGGATATCATTTTGACAGATATGTGGAAAATGGATTGAAGAAAGCAGAAACTTGAGTCAGGGAGACAATTGGGAGACTGTTGCAATAGTCCAAGTGAAAACTAACAAAGGCATGAACAAGAAAAGTGGCTATGTGAATAAAAAATAGATAGGACAAATGCAATACATGTTATGGGGGAAGAAATGATCAAACTTGGCATAAGATTAGTCAGTCAGTCAACTAACATTAATTACCTTTATTTGATAAGTTCTGGAGATAAAAAGAATTTCTTTGGAAGAATTATGGGGTAAAAACTTTAGTTTGGACAACCTATAGAGTTTACATCAGTATGACAAAGAATACAAATGGATAATGAGTTAAGTGAATAATAAAAGAGATGTCATCAGAAAAAAAATGTGATAGGAAAAGAAGATAGTCGTGTAGTAAGGGATAAAAAAATTAGTTCAAATGTTCCGCTAGTTGTCAAGAAAAAGCAAGGAAGGCCTTTAAGTATGTTGGGAAGACTCCCTAAAGCAAATTTATGAGCAGGATTTGAGCAACAGTTATAAAGGTTGGGTGGTCATGCATGGGTTACTAGCTGCATCATTAGAGCTCATAAATTGATGAGATTTCAAATTCACTTAAGCACTGAGTACTTGGTATGATCAAGAATCACACAGGATAAGTAAGCATAGATAGATTGAAATATAAATCCCCTGGAAGCAGTACCCACAGAGAACCATATATTTAGAATTGAAAATGCATCCTCTAATATGTTCTAATTTTTAAATGAGTAAACTAAGCCCCAGTGAAGTGAAGTGCCTTTTCCAAGACATAGTAAATAGTAAATGACAGAGACAGAATTGAAACTTAGTTTTCTGACTCCAAATTTAGCCCTATGCAACCTCACTAATGAAGTTATCAATTGATTAAAGGTTTGATACATCAAAGTAAGCATGATGGAATTAATGTTAAAGAGTAAGTCATAGGACAAAAATGTAATAGATTATTTTTATAACATGCTAAACCATTTTCCAAAGATGTATTGAGATATATTATAGTCAGAATGATGACTTATGGTGGATTCATTGTATTTACTCTCCTTTATTTGTGGCCACCTTAACTCAAGTCTCACTTCAGTATCTTATCCTATCAGGGAAATAATTTTGGGTTTCTGAAGATTATGAACACAACATTAGGCAAGAAAGTATTTCAGCATAGGCCCTATAAATGTGCTAGCATTTTATCTGATTCTCTATTATAGATCTCCTTCCAGGGCGATAACAACAAGTTTAACACGAATCTTTGTAACTGGTCATTCAACCCAGTTCTAGATTCATATAATTGTACTCTGGCTGAAATGGCTTCATCTGGTTGTAAAGGATTCTCCCAAAAGAACATAAACTCCTTGAGGGCAGGACTATTTCGTTTCTATGTTAGCATGCACACTGCCTGATATAATGCTTTGCATATAGTAGATGCTTAGCAAATTTTTGTTGAATGGAATGGGATGGAATTGTATTTAGGTTCATGTTGTATTCTTTCAGTAGAATTTATATTGTGGACAGCTTTTACTTTTTCTATTCCCACTGTCTTGCTCAGAGTTTCATACATAGTAGATATTTAATCAATGTTTACTGGATTTAGTTAAATTGAATTATATTACTGAATATGAAGTTTAGTGATGGATACATTTATATGAAAGCCAAACCAAGATTTTTGGAGTGTGCTGTTGAAAGTAGCTTGCAGGTTTTAAGGATGGTATTATTCCATGAAGTTCTGTGGTTAAAGGTTGAGGCAAAATCCATACTAAATATCTTGGTACAAATTATGTTTGGTCCAGAACAAAGATTAGTGGTAAATTAGTTATCAACCTAGAAGGAGATATCTAGTAAAGTGCCATGGAATTATATAAGTAAAAATACAAAGTTTATACAAAAGAAATTTTAAGACTCAAGTAATTTCAATCTCAAATAGGAAAGCTGGTGGAGAGAAGGAATTAAAAAAAAAAAGACCTCCAAGAATTTCAAGGGGATTAATGAAAAAAAAGGCTGACGATGGTGGACTTGCTGTACCAGATCTAAAACTATATTATAAAGCAGTGATCATCAAAACCATTTGGTACTGGCTAAGAAATAGAGTAGTTGATCAGTGGAATAGGATAGAATCACAAGACAAACTAGGCAATAACTATAGCAATTTGGTTTTTGATAAACCCAAAGACCCCAGCTTTTGGGATAAGTATTCACTATTTGACAAAAACTGCTGGGAAAACTGGAAACTAGTGTGGAAGAAATTAGGGCTTGACCCACATCTAACACCACATACCAAGATAAGATCTAAATGGGTTCATGATCTGGATATAAAGAGTGATACTATAAGTAAATTAGAGGAATGTAATATACTTTACCTCTGAGACCTATGGAGATGGAATAAATTTATGTCCAAAGAAGAACTGGAACTCTTAATTGAAAACCAGATAGATAACTTTGACTATATTAAGTTAAAAAGTTTTTGTACAAACAAAATCAATGCAGACAAGATTAGGAGGGAAGTAATAAATTGGGAAATCATCTTTACATTCAAGGGTTTTGATAAAGGTCTCATCTCTAAAATATATAGAGAATTGTCTCATATTTATAAAAATTCAAGCCATTCTCCAATCAATAAATGGTCAAAGGATATGAACAGACAATTTTCAGAGGATGAAATTAAAACTATTTATAGTCATATGAAAAGGTGCTCCAAATCACTGTTGATCAGAGAAATGCAAATCAAGACAACCCTGAGGTACCACTTCACACCTGTCAGATTGGCTAAAATGACAGGAAAAGTTAATGATGAATGTTGGAGGGGTTGTGGGAGGGCTGGGACACTGATGCACTGTTGGTGGAGCTGTGAACGGATACAGCCATTCTGGAGAACAATTTGGAGCTATGCTCAAAAAGTTATCAAACTGTGCATACCCTTTGACCCAGCAACATTTCTATTGGGCTTATATCCCAAAGAAATCATAAAGGAAGGAAAAGGCCCCACATGTGCAAGAATGTTTGTGGCAGCCCTTTTTGTAGTGGCTAGAAACTGGAAATTGAATAGATGCCCTTCAATTGGAGAATGGCTGAATAAATTATGGTATATGAATATTATGGAATATTATTGTTCTGTGAGAAACGACCAGCAGGATGATTTCAGAGAGGCCTGGAGAGACTTACATGAACTGATGCTCAGTGAAGTGAGCAGAACCAGGAGATCATTATACACGGCAACAACAGTACTATATGACGATCAATTCTGATGGACATGGCTCTCTTCAACAATGAAATGTTTCAAACCACCTCCAATTGTTCACTGAAGAAAGCCATATACACCCAGAGAGAGGGATGCGAAATGTGGACCACAACATAACATTCTCATACTCCTTGATTGATGTTTGCTTACATTGTGTTTCCTTTATCTGATATATCATTTGTGTAGATAAGATTTTTCTTGCACAACAATGATAAGTTTGGAAATATGTATACATATATTCGATTTGCCAATATTTTAACATAATTAACATGTAGTGGATATCCTGCCATCTAGGGGAGGGGTGGGGAGTTGGGGGGAAAAATTTGTAACAGAAAGCTATGTAAGGGTTATTGTTGAAGAATTACCCACACATATGTTATGCAAATAAAATAAAATTTAAAAAAAAATAAAATAAAATAAAAAAGACCTCACATAGGAACCATGCCTTAAAAGAAAATAGAAATCCTACAAGATAGTAAGAAAAGAGAGAGAGAGATGAGAGAAAAAAAGACAGATAGACAACGAGAGAGACAAAAAGAGAGAAACAGAGAATATTCTGGAAGTGAAAAAAGTCCCTGCAACAACCATAAAACGGAACCGAAAGGAAATAATATGAAATAAAACTGAAAAGGTAGGAGCCATATTGTAGAAGGCATTAAAATCTGGGGATTCAGACTTTAAGAGGTGATAAGGGAACCACTGAAGATTTTTGAATAAGGAAGTGACATGGTCAGATCTTTGTTTTATTTATATTAATTTTACAGTCATCTATAGGATGAAATGATGAGAGGGGAGGCTAAAAACAGGAAGATCAGTTAGAGGGCTACTATAATAATTTGGGCAAAAGGTGAAGAGGGCCTGATTAGAAATTATATACAAGAATTACAAGGGAACAAAATGATGCCTCATAGTTTTATTAATTTTACCCAATGTATGTTATCAATAGGACAGCTATTCAACATACTTGGCGGCCCACCAAAATTTATTCATATCCCAAAAGTCTAAAGATACATATAATCTGAATCATGATGCTATTGATTAATATTAATATAAACACATTAACATTCATATTCAGATTTTTTTTAAAATCACAGATTCATCAAACAGAATTATCTTTTGTCTTTCAAATGAAAATGAGTGGCCTTAAGCTTCTTCTTAGGTGAATATGGGGAAAAGACAGTGCATATAATCTGATTAGGCTACAAAATTCAAACTATTGGCCTCGGACAAGTTTTATGCATGGGAGGCATGTTGTTCAACTATAAACTGGGTCTAGATTTGGGTAGGACTACGAGAATGTATTGGATTGCCTGGGGAAACTAAAAAGTTCTATTGATAATCCCAAGATTCTCCCTAAAACAAAGTCCTAGCTTTTTAATACCAATATAATTCTGTGGCTAAAAATAATATAACAATGGTATTCAAAAAATTGGGGTTGCCAATCACACAAAGGGAAATAGAAAGGAAAGGAAATAGAAAAGGGTGTGAACAGGCTGCTTCTAGCTCATCATAAACTTGAAAATGTACAGAGAAAGCACTGTAAGGAATGTCAAAAAAATGGATTTGGGAAGTTCAACCCACAGGCCAAATTTATATTATATTTAAATTGCATTTTTAAAATGTAAAAACTACTCTTAGTTCACAGGCTATGCAACCAAATAAATAAAAGTAGTGGGTCAGATTTGTCCCTTGAGCTGTAGTTTGTGACCCTTTTCATAAAAGAATAAATAATTTCAAAATTAAATTTCAAAAAAGAATAAAAGGAATAAAAAAATAGTATGGTTAAATTGCAGAAATGAAGGAAAACCAATGGATGTTCTGTATATTATCAAGGAAAATATACCTCCTCCTCAAACACTTGGTATATTACCTAGGAGAAGAGTTACATGGGTTGGTAGGCCTGGATGGGGGAGGCAAGCTATATTATCAGAGGGACCCACCAAATAAATAATATTACAAATCTATTTGGAGAAACAGAATGTTGAAATTGCTTATGAACCCTAGCTAAAACATAAACACAAGCATCCTAAGATCCACAACAAAATTCTATATTCACCCTTGTAACTTCAATTTGATAAGCAATGTGGGATAGGAGAGAGGTGACCTCAGATTCAGGAAGATCAAAATAAACAGTGGAAGAATGAGGTAACCCAGTGGATAGAGCACTAATCCTAGAATCAGGAGGACCTCAATTCAAATGACCTCACATGCTTACTAGCTGTGTGAATCTTGAGCAAGTCATTTAACCCTAATTGCCTCCTCCCCCAAAAAATTTTTTAAGATTCAAAAAGAAGGATTTAAATCCTACCTCTGACCACCTGGTGTATATATAACCCTAGAGAAGTAATTCAGCCTGTCCTTCCTCTAGTCAACTTTTTTTTAAATCTGTAAATTAAAGAGAAGGTATACATTTTTATTGGAAATTCTTCATAGAGGACATCCTATGTCCATAAAATCATATGTATGGTTAAAGACAAAAAAAAAAGAAAATTAAAACAACCAACCTTAGTCAATAAACATTAAGTATGAACTATGTGCAAGGCATTATACTAAGTGCTGAGGATACAAAGAAAGACAAAAGATAGCCTGCACCCTTGAGAAATTCATAGTCTAATAATGAAGACAACTAAACAAAGGATAAATTGGATATACTCAGCTATGAGAAGAAACTAGTTGTAAGATCAAGAAAGTCTTCCTGTGGAAGGTAAGATTTTAGCTGGAACCTAGAGGAAGACAAGATGAGAAGGGAGATTTCATGAGGGACAACCAATGAAAATAGAGTCATTCTATTCTAGGAACAGAAAGAGAGCCATATCACTGGATTACAAAGTACATGAGGAGATATAAGTTGTAAGGCTGAAAGGGAGGTCTGAAATATGTGAAAGAAGATTATTTGGCTTTGAATGCCAAACAAAGGATTTTATATTTGATCCTCTAGATTATAGGAAACTACTGCACTTTATTGAGGAAGAAAAGAGACCTGTGCTTTGATGAAAAATAACTTTGCAAGCGAAGTGGAAGATGGACTGGAATTAGGAAAGACGAGACAAGGAGATCATCCAATAGGCAATTGCAATTATCTGGTCATGAGGTGATGAAGGCTTGCACCAAGGTGCAGAAAACAGAAAGGGATATGTAAAGCAGATGTTACAAAGACAAAATTGGTTGATAGGCTTTGGCAATACACCAGATGTGGGGGTAAGGGATAGTGACAGTGAGAAGTCAAAGATAGCATTTAGAATGTGAGCCCATGTGACTGAGAAGATGGGAATATCCTTGACAAATAATTAGAAAGTTAGAAAGAGGTGAGCATTTGAGGGGAAAGAAAATGAATTCAGTTTTGGTTATGTTGAATTTAAAATGTCTACAGGGCATGGTCTTTAAAACTAGAACAAAACATACATTTAAGGAATTTTTATAGTGTTTGTTACATTGACCTATTTAAGTCTTTGGTCAAAGAGTTTTCCAGTGAAGAACAGCATTTTGTTTTATGCAACAATGGAAACCTCAAAATAATATAAAGCACTATACTGAACAAAGAGTTTTCATGACTCTTAAAGGTGAAATTGATATAGTTCTGAGATTCACCAGCTCCTTATTCTCATTGGGGGAAAAAAAGACACTGGAATTGTCAGATTCCATGATGTACTACTCATTCTGTTCTATAAAATGGTTTAAAACAAAACAAAACACCTTGCCAAAAGAGGAACACAGTGAGCTTGCTTATTACCTAAACAGAGTATGATATGAGGATCTTTCTGAAGTGAAGCATTTGATGGGCATAACCTAGACCTAGTCAGAATCATCCTCGGATAGAGCATTTATTTGGACTTTGAGAAGAGTTGGAGAATTAAAATGGAAAACAGCGCTCTCTTTATTGAGAACTGGAACAACTTAAGTTTGTGAAATAAAAGAAGATTGTGGCAGCTAGGTAGTCAGGGGATAGAGTGCTAGAGTTGAGAGAATCTGAGTTCAAATTCAGCCTCAAATACTTGATACTGTGTGACCCTGGGCAAGTCCCTTAATCCAGATTGCCTCACTAAAGGGGGAAATAAAAAAGAAAATAGAATTTATCCTCCTATGGTGACTATTATGGTAAGTGCCTTAACTGAATTCATTGTTTATTTTGAAGAAACATAGAGGGTTTTTCATTATTTTGTCACCCTAGTTTCAGACTGCCTAGAAAATTTAAAAAAAAACATGTATAGTGATCAGCAAATCTAGCTTACAAATTAAAAGAAAGTCTTCCCTTTCTTATCTCTAATTCACACTGCCAGTTGAGAGCAAAATTATCCTTCCAACTAGCAAGGCAAATTACTTTTGGGAACCTTTGGCAATTTATTACTTAAGAGTACCTTAGGCAATGGTGGAGGGACATCAGGGTAAGGTGACACCAAAAAGTGAGGAAATCTCACAGGAGGAGTGATTTAACAGCTACAAAAGCTTTAAAATTAAAGTGTTGTTTTTAAAACAAGCATTTATTAAGCATTCATAATGTTCCAAGCCCTATACTAAGTACACTTTATAAATATTATCTCATTTGATCCTCACAACAACTCTGAGAGGGAGGTGCTATTATGAACTACATTTTAAAGATGAGGGAACTAAGGCATACAGAACTTATGTGATTTGCCCAGGCTTACACAACTAATAAGTGTCTGAAGTTGAATTTGAACTTAGGTCTTTATAATTACAAGTCCAGAACTCTTATCTACTGCACCACCTAGCTGCCACTTTTAAATCTTTCAAACAAAAAAGCCCATTTTCAGATATAGACACCCGTAAATTAAGACCAACTAGCTGGTAGCCTGCCAGCAGTATGCTAGGTTTCTGATTGACTGTCATACAGTCATGATTTGGAGGGCAGGGCATGCGAGGCTGTGAGCTCTGGTTTTTATTGCATCATGGTTTTCACTAAAGTTTCTAAGAACTTGGATCCCCATGGAAAAAAATGAGAAAACAGTGCAGATCCACTGACAGTGACTTTTGAAAGATCAAGAGAACAGTAAAAATACCAGAACATAGTAGGCAGCAATGCTGTCCAAATTTTCAAAAAGGGAAGACAAATAGTCTTCCTAACAATATGAGCAATCCAAAGGTAACAATAATTGCTAATGTTTTTATAGTGCTTGGAGGTTTACAGAGTATTTTTGGTACTATTTGGTATTTGGTATTATTTCCTCTTGACACTGTAACTCCTAGCTATGTGACAATAATTATCTTCTATGAACCTATTTGTTCAACTAGAAAATAGGAAAAATAATACATGTACTAGTTACTTCATAGCGTTATTATGAGGATCAAGTGAAAAGCACAACATAAGGAAAGTATTTCTTTGCTCAATGAAATCCTACTCTAATGCCCAATCATGTTATTTAAAAAGGTCCCAGGTTCCTAACTTTAGAACACAGAATTCAGACCTTCACAGATCACTGTGGTTTAGGGGAAAATCCTTGGATATAGAGAGTCAGGGGATGTAGGTTCAAATTTCCAAATGTGCTAGTTACTTCTTTTGTAGATCTTGGACAAATCCCCTGATTGCTTTACACTTCACTTTTCTCATCTAAAAAAAATGAATGTTCCCCAAAAAGATTTGGATACTAGGGTAGAATCAAAGGGAACCTTGGGAAGAAGTGGTCATTACCTCCTAGTATGGGTAACAGAGCAGAAAAAATATTTATAGAGTTTGACATACACCCTAGTTAGAACAGAGAACATTCTAAAGGGTTCAGAGAAAGAATAAGTAACTAAAAGCTGAAATAAAAATCTATAGTGGACATCAGTACAGAAAAAAATAAGAAGCTCTCAAACATGATGTTTCAAGTCACAGAGAGAACTAATTCTCCTGAAGAGAAATCAGAAAATGATATGGGATATATCTGATCTCTCCAACTGAAATTTTTAAAAGACAGATACAGAAGATGAAAGCAGGACATGTAATAGAAAAGTACAAAAATATCATCCAGTCCTGCAAATACAGTTAAGAATGGCTACAACTCAGAACAAGTTAAGACTGATAAAGCCAAAGATAACAAAAAAGGTAGTTTTTAGCTATTTGGGGAAAAAGAGGAAGAAAAAGAAGGGATGGGACAACAGCCCAGGGTGAATGGGACTATGATTAACTGAATATGAAGAATAGGTAGAGCCACTCAGCACTTTGCTTCTGTAATCTTTATAAAGAAAATTATCTTTGGACTGAAAAAAAGATTGGGGGGAAGGTCTGACTAATAGATAATTGATCTACCCAAAAATTTAGGAAAATAAGAGCATCTCACCACCTTTGATCTGTTTAAATCATCAGATTATGGTGAATTCCACTTGTTGAAAGGACTTTTCATATATAATTGTTGATCCACTGACAATGACTTTTGAAAGATCAAGAGAACAATAAAAATACCAGAACATAGTAGGCAGCAATGCTGTTCAAATTTTCAAAAAGGGAAGACAAATAGTCTTCCTAACAATATGAGTAATCCAAAGGTAGCAATAATTGCTAATATTTATATAGTGCTTAGAGGTTTACAGAGTATTGTTTTTGGTACATTATCTCATTTGATCCTTCTAATCCAATAAGGTAGGTGCTATTATTTCTTTTATAGATGAGGAAACTGAGACTGAGAGAATTTATATGATTTGTTTAAAGTTACACAGGTAGTAAGTATTTGAGATAGGATTCAAATTCATTTAATTCTAACACCATGTCTTGTGCTTTGCTATACTATGCTACTTAAAAATGGGATGCTTTCCGCCAAAGACCTTTCAAGTTGAGAGTGGATAACCACTTATCCATTAGATGAGATTCTTTTTCAAGCACAAATTGAATTAGATTAACTCTAAAGCCTCTCCAAATATGGAGACTCTATATTTCCTTGAACTCTAAAGATCCCTTCAAGCTCTAAATCATATAATCCTAGATTGTACCAAGCCAAAAAGGCTTTGAATTTGAAATAACATTAGTTTATGTGTTTCTTGTCCAAGAACCAAAGTTCGGAAGATATTCATCATCACAGGGTTGAACACTTGAATATTTTTAACCATATCAGTTCATGAGACAGTTAAGGCATATGAAGATTATTACCAGAATCAGTAGAAGGAATATACATAGTAATAAAATTCATGAATCCTTTGAAATTAAGTATTAATAAATTCTACCTTGCAAAAAATAGCTAAGTCCAAGTCATTTCATCTCTTAACTCTAAAGTAGAACTATATCTTTCTGTTGACTGCAAGATATGGATCACCAATAAGACTGGCATTGCCAGTCTTTCGGGATAGGAGGGAGAACATCTCTTCTCCAACTTCTGGAGCATCTTTTTTTACATATCCTGGAGTAGATAATACAACTAAATTTTCTTATTAGAGTTATAACATAGCCAGAAAACACTAAATCCCATCAAAGAAAATAGCCTAGGGGCAGCTAGATTACACAGTGTATACAGCACCAACCCTGAAATCTGGAGGACAGGAGTTGAAATCCGGCCTTAACATTTACACTTAACACTTAACATTTACTAGCTGACCAAGTCACTTAATCCCAATTGCCTCACAAGAGAAAAAAAAAAAAAAGCCTGAAATCAGTAAGAAATAAGATCAACAATTCTGATGGACATGACTTTTCAGTAATGAGATGATTCAGGCCAATTCCAATGATCTTGTGATTGAAAGAGCCATCTACACGCAGAGAGAGGACTGTGGGAACTAAGTGTGGATCACAACATAGCATTTTCACTATTTTTGTTGTTTGCATTTTATTTTCTTATTTTTTTTTCCTTTTTGGTCTGATTTTTTTTTGTGTGTGTGGCAAGATAATTTTATAAATATATATGCATATATTGGATTTAACATATATTTCACCATATTTAACATATATTGGATTACTTGCCATGATTAATATTGAAAAATTATCCATGCATATGTTTTGAAAATAAAAAGCTTTAATAAAAAAAATAAAGGAAAAAAGAAATTAGATCAAATGATGAAAAAGTTCCTAAATATAACAGATAATGAAAATGGACTCTCATTCCCTGGAAATTGTTGAAGTTAGAGCAGCTATATCTGTCCAATGTGGCTTATCTGATATCTTACTTATAGAGGCAAAAAGAAAAATTAGATCATGGATTCCACATATATGCTAAAGTATATATGTATATTTATTTCCCCTTTCCCTCCCATACTCTAGTGTATTAAAGGGTAGCTATCTTCCTGAAAGAAGACATATTACCATCAACTGTTGCCAATGAGGGCAGTCACATGTCTTTCCCTTCCTTAATCCTCATTGTATGTTGACCTATTATCAACAGGCACAAGTATGGATACCCACTATCAGCTGGATGCTAATTTATTTATTTCTACCTCTGCTGCAGGTCTCCCAGATTCTCACTCTAATCTTGGGACACATTATTCTCTTGGTTGGGGACCCACAAGGTCCCCCAGGATTCCAACACTTGCCATCTGCTCTGTTCCTTTCCTGGTGTCTCCATCTGCCATGCAATAAATATTAACATGAATCATTTTTGATGTGCTATCTCTCCCATCAGAACATAAGCTCCTTGAGAAAAGGGACTGTATTGATTTTCTATTTATAGCCAATGCTCTTAGCACAGTGCTTTGCCCTTAATAAGTACTTAATAAATACCTTTTCCATTCTGTTCCATAAAATCTATAAAAATTTGCAACATCTCACCCCTGGTATTATTCCTTAGGCAAAATGGTGGAGTACAAATTAAGTATATCTTCAATACTTTCCTAACTTCTTTTGGAACAATCCCTTCAGTTATCAGGATCCAGTGCTTTTGTGATACCTACAATAGACTTGAATTTCAACAACCTTACTCTTATGGAGTCACACAGTCTTGGAGTGAGAAAGGAACCTTAGAGACTACCCTCTATACCCATACAAAAATCCTTACTACAATGTATCTTAGCTCTTCTCCTCTCATTCAAATCTGAGCTCAGCTGATTACCTACTATGCTCATCAAAGATGTATGAACTAGTGGACTAACTAAATGAATTGTCTATCCAATTACCTATTTGAGAATATATACATATTATGCAGGGGTGGATCTTTCATTTTGTTATTTTTTCCCTATAAAAATGACTGTCGACCCATTTTGATTGGTCATGGGGCTCACAAAGATGACCTAGAAATATAGCAGGGGCTCAATGTGATTATCATGCCCTCTGCAAAAAAGGATCACACAGCTAATAAATGCCTGAGGCTAGATTTGAACTCAGGTCTTCCTAGCTCGAGGGCCAGTTGATGGTTTATCTACTTTGTCACCTATAGTTTCCATATATGTGTGTGTGTGTGTCTATACACACATATATATACATATACCCATTTATACATATAGTATACATATATCTACTATACAGAATGCATATTTTGTCCTTGTAAAAATCATGAACAATATATTTCACATACTGTAACTTTTCATATACTGCAATTTTTTGGAGTTTCTTTAGATTATACAATTTTTACATCATTTTGATATCTATTCAATATTATCACATAAATATTTCTATAATTTAATAAAAAAAGGTATGAGTAATTTCTGAAATAACTAAAGAGGCTTTGGCTTTTACAGCATTTCAGCTGCTATTTTGCAATATTCCTACTTCTTGAGCAGAAGATGCCAAATTGTTCATTTTGTCACCTGACCTTCTTTTCTTTGATTTTAAAAATGCGAAAGAGTGTGCTGATAACTCTAAGTAGACTTTTCAGCTATGGCAAAGAAAAGAGTGAGAGGGAATCTCTAATGTGATAAATGAAGTTAGGTTTGCTGTTGTTATGGGTTACTTAAATTTTCCTCAAGGGAGAGGTGATTATTTCCCATCATGCAAGTGGGTTTTCATCCACCAGCATGTATTTATGTGCAGTCGTTATAAAAATAACCCACTGGGCATCCACCAGCAGAGTGTTTGTCTGAATAAAAGGAGCCATGGGTGCTGAAAATGAAGTTTTAGTCATAGGCAAAAGAATGTTGTTTACTAGGCAGGATTAAAACCAGAATGGAAGCTCTCAAATTCGTTGTTTGACAAGGACTATATGCTATATCTCACACTGACTGTGCTTTTGAGATGAAAAATCTCTAGGAGAGCAGAGAACCACAGAATGTCAGAGTTGTGAGAGACTTTAAAGTTCCTCTCATTCAGTAACCTCATTTTACATAGCACGTACTGGAGCTGAAAGAGATAAATAGACTTATCCAGAGTCATCAAACAAAGTCAGAGTGGAACAAGGAGACAAATCTAATACTTCTTTGCTTTGTTTTTAAACAAAAGAAATAAGGAGTCCCTTTTGCATTCAACCCAGTACTGTAGAGAAGGAGGAAAAAGGCAAGATCAAGAATTTTTGTCCATTCATCATTTAATTATTCTTTATTTCTTATTCTTTAATTCATTATTATTTATTCAACAAGCATTAAATTGGTCTATCTTTTGCACAAAACACTATTCATGGTACTGAAGATACAAAGACACAGTTCTTGCTTTCTAGCAGCTTATGGTGCCATCAGGGAGATGACACATACACCCATGTGCATGCTTCTGCACACACATACACACAAACACACACAAATTTTAAATATGAAATAGGTCATAAGAATATAGCAATAGCTAACATTTACTTAATACCTTAAGTTTTGTAAAGCACATTATCTTATTTGATCCTCAAAAAAGCCTTGTGAGATAGATACTATTATGAATACCCATTTTACAGATGAAGAAATTGAGGCTGAGAGAAATTAGGTTAAGTAATCTGTCTAGTGACACATAGATGGTGAGATTCCTTATGAACATCAAATAAGATGAAGTACAGGGAAAAAAACAGAAAAGTATGAAAAATTGTTCAAATGTAAAATAAAATAGACCAAATTAACATAGTTTTATAAATCCTTTTCTGATTTTTGTATATTTAACTCTACTTTAGAATACCATTTTGCATTAAAATATAGTTTACTTCAAACCATTAAAGAGTAAATAAAACCTACTTATCTTGATTTTGTAATTACATTTCCATTAGTTAAAAGTAATTACATTTCCATTAGTTAAAAGTACCAAAATTATGTGTCAAATTGATTCCTAAATTACTTGTAGCACTTCTAGGTTTGCAAAGTACTCTACAAATATTATTTCATTTTATACTCACAACACCCCTTCATGGACTTTACAATCTACTGGGGAGACAACGTGTCCATAAAAGATGCCATAAAGTAGCATTTTTGAAAGCCAAGCTATCCTACTTCTAATTACTAATGCACCCATTGGATGTATTAGAAATGTGGCGTTATGATAGTGAGCTACTGAAATAATTAGAAATTTTACTGGGCTAACCAAATTTCTATAGATCTGAAGGTAGGCAACTATTTTCTAATTCTGCTCACAGTCTGAAGCCATTACTGCAATTGTGTATGTAGTTGTTATTATTACCCCCATTTACAGATGAAGAAAAGGAAGGATGAATGGTAAATTGATTTGCTCCCAGGATCATAGAGCTAATAGCTATCTGAGGTCACATCTAAACTCAGGACTTCCTGAAAACCCACTATGCCATCGGCCTTCATATAAGATCATGTCAAATATTTGGAGTCACAAAATCTGGAAATACAAGGAACCATTCTAGAAACTTGGAATATCCCACCTTCATGAAGTTTATAATCCACTGAGAAAATAACTTGTTCACAAATACCTATGACATAAAGTGAGTGAAGGCGGGAGGAAGAAAGCATTTATTAAGCACCTTTTGGGTGCCATATGCCAAGCACTGTGTTAAGAACTTTACAACGATCTCATTTGATCCTCACAACAATTCTGGGAGGTAGGTACTATTACTATCTTCATTTTTATAGTTGAGGAAATTGAATTAAGTGGAGGTTAAGTGACTTACCCAGAGTCTGAGGTAACATTTGAATTCAGGTCTTCCTGATTTCAGTCTGAATGCTCTATCTCCTTATACCATCTAGCTGCCTCTACTAACAGCATGGGTTATTAATGCATGCCAGTTGATAATCCCTACTTCTGTCCTATCTTCAAAAGTCCCATATTTATGCAAAGTCACAAAGCCTGGAGAGTAATGGTTCCATTTCCAAAATCAAAACTACCAATCTCTCTTTTATTTCCTAAGCTTTCCTCTGTAATATTCAGAGGAAGTATAGGATGGAGTAAAATTCTAAATAGGTTTCTACAGGGAACATGGTTATCCCTATTGCAGAAGATGGTTTGACCCTCAAAAGGGGTAGGACAAAGCGGAAAATTGCCTAAAGAACAAGAAGATTAACAAGGAAGGGGCTTCAACAAAAACAGGAAAAAAAAATAAAAAAACAAGACCAAGAATCATCAGCATGAAAGTCCATCTGACTCCTTTATGTTCTCCAGTATAGGAAAGACAACAATGAAAGCTTCCAGCTCATCCTCAGGAGAGATTCCATAATACTTGTTCCACTTCTACTTCAAAATTACTGACTCCTTTTCTGGAGATAAAAGTTTGGCAAAAGTAGCATCAATTGTAATGCTTTCCATTTTTGAAAGAAAAAAAATACTAAAGCAGAAAAAAAACATTCTTTTCCTATCCTTTCTTGCTGAGTATTTCTTGTCCATTAAACAAATTCTTTTTAACATATACTAAATTGTCCCTTGATAGAAAAATGAAAATGTTCACATTAAAATAAAAAGCTCAACTAAATCAGTGGCATCTATTCACTTGACCGCTTAGCTCAACCTTGTTTGATGAATTTTGTTGTTATTGTTCAGTCATTTTTCAGTCATGTCAAAATCTTTGTAACCCATTTGGAGTTTTCTTGGCAAAGATATTGGAGTGGTTTGTTTCCTTCTCCAGCTCATTTTTACAGATGAAGAAACTGAGGTAAACAGGACCAAGGGACTTGCCCAAAATCACACAGCTAGTATTTGAGGCCAAATTGAACTCACTAAGATGAGTTTACCTGACTCCAGGCCCAGCACTCTACCTACTGTGCCACTCAGCTGCCCCATAACTGAATCTAGAATTTAGTTAATAACAGTGCTTAACATAGTGCATAATAAATAAATAATAAACAAATGGTACTACAGCATCATACCAGTCCATGTACACGTCCTTCTATCACATTGAATTTCTTTAGCTCATATCCCTATAAAGTGCTAGCTCCTGAGATGTAGGCTCATTATACAATCATTCCTCATGACAATTCCCAGTAATTCAGATAATACACACATGCATATTTATCAGCAAGGCATCCCAGGAGGCTGAAGTTTCTGTGACAACCTTTTATTGTTTTTCTTACAACATACATCCCTCTTACTTGTAGCATTAATCCTTAAGATGTAAAGGGCACACATAAAGGTTAAAACTATTCTAACATGCTCACAGTGTCAAGATATATACTTTATAAATCATCTCCACAAGCAAAAACTAAAAAAGGTTTGTTTTAAGGGAGAGGGAGGTTAGGAATTGAATCCCTTAAAGATATTCATCTAGTGAATTGGTTGAAATGTAATAAAAATCTCATTTATCCAAACTGTTAGAGAGGAGGGGACTACTCTAGTTACCTGAGTATTATTTTAAAATAAGTATATATACTCTATAAGTTATCAGTAGTTTTCAAAGAGTAGTCATACAACAAAATATACAGCATTTGACCTACACTGAAAATAGTTTTTAGCCTTTTTTGATGATTTCAAAAGATCTTGTGATACCCCAAGGCCATCATGATGATCATTGACTATCACTGACAAGTAATGGAAGGAAAAAGCTAGTTATTTTATGTTTCTGGTTGTTGCAGATTACTGCTACATACACAAACCTAGACAAAGAGACAAAAACAGAAAGAGAAACAAAGACAGAGAGATGGAGAAAGAGACAGAGGAAAAAGTAGAGGAGGAAGAGAAGAGGAAGAAGAGGAGGAGGAAGAAGAGGAGAAAGAAGAGAGGAAAAGAGGGAGAGAAACATTGGCACATATATATTGACTTGTATACATATATATACACATATATATATATATATACATAGATTATATTTTTTTCTTCTCTCCACTCACACAGCCACCATTCAAGTTCTCCTCAACAATTCTTACCTAGATGATTACAAAAGACTTCTAATTGGTCTTCCTGCCTCATGTGTCTCCTTCCCTAGTTGCAGAAATGGTTTTCCTCAAGCATAGTTCTGAACATTTCAGTTCCTGCTCAGCTAACTCTAGTAGTCTAGATCGAATTTAAGTTCCACTCTTTCTTAGCCATCATTTTATTAAGTACCTACTATGTGCAGGGCACTGCTAAGTGCTTCTAAGTGGTATCTCCTTTTATTCTCACAACCACTCTGGGAGGTAGATCCTTTGATTATCCTGATTTTACAAATGAAAAAACTGAGGAACAGAGAGGTTGTTTATTTAGGGGGGGAGGGAGTGGGTTGTTTAAGTGACTTGTCTAATGCAAGTCTTCCTAACTCCACATCCAGAGCTTTATTCACTGGTATCCCCTAGCTGCCTCTGGCATTTAAGACTTCAAACGTGAATCGTTTCTACCTTTCTGGTTTTCTACATTATAGTCTGCGCTTTGCATTTTACAATCCAGTGATACTGACCTATTTGCTGCTCCTCTTTATCCATCTCCCTTCTTGCTTTTGCACTAGTTGTATAAGGTCACACAGCTATTAAGTGTCTGAGGCTAGGTTTGAACTCAGGGAGATGAGTCTTTCAGACTGCAGACCTAGCTCTCCATCCAGTATGTCCCTAGCTGCCCTAACCTTTCTCCTACACCTCTGTTTAATAACAATCTACTTATTTACATGTTGTTTCCCCACATTAAATTTGAGCCCCTTGAGGGAAGAACTGTTTCCATCTTTTTTTATATCCCCAGTGCTTAGAACAATAAGTAGCATATAATAGGCTCTTAATAAATGCTTATTGATTGATTAGTTACATTTAAAAATTCACAAACCCCAGAAATACTTCTTCCAGAGACTTTGAAAATAATCCAAAAGGTATTATTGCACAAATTGTTTGAGGTAAACAGTATATTTAATAAATAAATTAAGCAAAGTATAAGTATAATTCATTAAATTATAATTATAAAGTTCTGATCTTACTCTTGTTCCTCATATTGATGCACAAGTGCCTTTGGTTTCTCATAAACTAGGCACACAGTATAAGTTCCAAAAGCAACTACCAAGATAACAAGATTTCAAATACCAGTCAGGCAACTTGATGTCCATCATCCCAAGACCACATTTACTAACTTCTGAAAGGCTCATTACCAGAAGCCTAGCCAACAGGTGAAGGGTATTTTGGCCAGAACCATTCACGAAGCTAATCTGAAAAAGGTAGAACAACTCATGAAAAAACACTCATCTATTATGGGCACTGAGTGGTTTGCAGTCTGCATTAATCGAGGGAGTACTCACCTAGTAGAAATAGCATATCCTTGAAGTCTCTGAAGTAAGCAAGAGGCTCTAATAATGATATGCTATTTATGTGAGGGATATAAATACTATGCAATCCAAGGGCAATCCAAGGACAATTAAAAATTACAATGGGAAAGAAAAACTTGGTGTGAACATTAGGAAATCTTTCATCGTGGAGTCAGAGGGAGCAGAGAAAAGCCCATCATTTGAGTCATGCAAAAATCACTTAGGAATATTGGCAGAGGAAACCCAGGAAACATGATCTTAAAAAAAAAATTCTTTTTTCTGCAGGTAGCTGAATAACAAAGAGGGAAAGGGAAAATGAATATATCTACTAACCCTAGCCCAAGAACCTCATCTTGTACAGAAAGCTAAATATTATACTACTGATCAATATCTGCTCCATTATTGTGTGTCAGTGGTGATGAATTATGCTTTATTTTCAGATATATCCATGAAAGAGCAGTTTTCCTAATTTATCATTTAAACAGACCCTTGGGTATGGGAGCTAGAGAACAGAATCTGTTTTTACAAACCTTTTTCCTATAGCAAATGTTCTATTATTTGCTGAGAACAGAGGATGGAAGGGATTGCTATTTAAAGGAAAACTTTTCCAGAAACATTTGAAAATTATATCCATTTTAAGAATTTGATGGTTTAAAGTCATTTAAGCTTTGAGAAAAAATGAAAATACTCTGATAGGTAAGGCATAAGTAGAACTGACCAATGTATGAATACAAGGAGAAAAAATGGAGAGATTTAAGGAAAGGGAGAAGAGTTTCATCTAAACATCTGAACTTAACACACCAATTTTCAATGCTGGCTGATATTTTGAAGGATAGTTCTGGCTGGTAGTCAAACAGTAGGCTCCTCAGTATTCTTTCTGAATGTGAAATCTGGCATACAAGGCATATTTGCAAAAGGCCAATCAAGACCATTTACATCAGTTATTATTTCCTACATGGGTTAAAAATCTCTATCACTGGGCATACTGTCGGATCTCATTTTAAGACATATGACTGCACCTGCAGAAAGTGGTGAAATTCCCTCAAATGAATCCTTGGATCAGAATGTACATAATCCTGGATCAAAAATATTCTATATAAAAATATTTTATACATAGCTATATATGGTACCCTTTGTTAGAGTTTGTACTCAGGAAATTTTATTTAAGGTAAATGTTTATTGAATATTCAAGAATAAAGTATTTTTATTCATCCAGCCAAAGAAATTTTTATTTCTTTAGTTTATTTTTTAATTAGCAATTTCTACTGACTATTCTCTATTATCATTCATTCTGCATTACAATCCTAGGACATTGTCATGGATAGTCTGACCCTTCCCCCTTTATTAACTCAACAAAATTTTAACCTACAAGGTACTGTAGTTAGCTTAACAGTCAATAAGCACTTAATGCTTATTATGTACTAGGCTTTATACTAAATAAGGTGATCCATGAAAGGCAACCCCAATACCACCTCTCCACAAAAAAGCACCTACTCTAAAGGTTCTTACATTTCTATTGGAGGAGATAATGTGTAAATAGATATATTCAAGCTACATAGAGAGTAGACAGAAAGGAATCTTTAAAGGGAAAGCTTCTATAACTAGGGGGAAATAAGAAAAATCTCTTCCAGAAGATTGCATTTAAACTGAGTCTTAAAGTCCAGAAATCCAAGAAGTAGTGGTGAGGAGAAAGAGAATATATGGGGCAGCCAGTGGAAAGGCATGGAGATGAGAGAATGAATGGCATCTTTTCCTCACCACCATACTCTCCATCAAAAACATTTTGCCACCTGAATGCTCTTTCCCAAACATTGGTCAAAGCAGAAGTGTTAAGAGAGGACAGTTGGAAAATAATCAAGGTGAACATTTTCTACTATATGGAATTCCTATACACCACCTCTCAATATTCCTATTCTTTGATTACTTATTGTTTTTGTATTCTTTGTGCAGCTACCAGAGATCATGTATTTAGAATTATTTTTTTTTCCTACCCTACATATTTGCTTTGATTCTACTACCTCTTTCCTATCTTCTTATAAACTTCTTGGACAAGATCTTGAGCCTAGTTCCAGAGGTATGATGGAACCAGCTTCTACAGACTGATGAGAGCTGATTTTTAAGTGTGTGATCTTTTAATCCTGAAATTAGAAAATGTTACAAATCAGGGCTTGATTTGTTGTGATTCATTCTTCATTCTCAAAAAGGACCAATGATACAATAATTTGCTGTTTTTGGTCCTTCCTTCTTAAAGAAGAGCAATGATATGAAAAAGGCAGATAACTTGCATGAATTGGATTTAAGTGAGGCAGAGCTGGTGCAAAGTCATCAGCCTCACTCTTTCTTCCAGAGGTTGTTTTGCTAATTCTCTAGTCTTAAGAAAATGGAGAAAATTTTAACAATGGAAATTAAACCTAAAAATGTAATGTACATACATTTTTACCCTGGAGGGCTATCTGTTAAACATTTACTAATACTGTCTTGCTTAGTTCCCCTAGGCAATTTTTATTAAAGAACAAGGACCACATTTTCTATTTCTTAATTCCCCTCCCCTGGTCAGTCTTCCTGATTTATATCTTGTCACTAGACCTAGAAGAGAAAGTGACTTTTGCATACCCCTCCTTCACTTAAATCTAATTTACTTGCACATCATTGCATCCCCTTAATGCCATGGTCCTCTTCAAGAACAAAGAACAAACAACAACTCTTCCCCTGTTCCTACTTCCCCACCTCCCAAACCAATATCTTGACCATAGGAGATGCTAAGTTAATTAATAAATTGATCACTACCCCTCTAGTAGGCACAGTGCTTGTACTATAATAATGATGGACCTTTTTTAGGTAAGACTTTGGCAAGAATAAACAGGGCATACATGAGCAAAAGCTCCTCTTCTGGTCCTCTCATAGCTTCATTTTATAATTACCAAAATAAATGTAATTTATTAATTTTTATAGTCTTTGCTGATCAGAATGCTATTATTATTCAGCATTTTTTAAATAATGACAATATAGATGACCTAACGAACTAGAATTTAATAAAAGCAAGAGACAAAAGAAATGTAACATGATGGAAAGAATGCTGGACTTGGAGTTAGGAAAGAACTGGCTTTGAATTCAGTCTCAGACACTAGTTATGTGACTTTAGCCTTGGAGAGTAGGAATATGAATCTACCTTCAAAAACTTAATCATTGAATAGCGCTAGGAAAGTTTATGGAACCTCTCTGTGCCTCAGTTTCTTCATTTGTAAAATGAGGTTAGACTTGATGTCTTCTAGGGTCCCTTCAAACTCAAACTATAAGTTTTGACATTATTTTTTAGTGTATGAATACATAAATCCCTTGGCTATATATCAAATAAAGAAAATCAGGGGAATTGTGACCACAGCTCAAGAATATGTTTCAGTAATTTTAAGACTCTGAATTGACTGAGTCAATATCATGCTTCACAGGCAAGCATGAAATATTTTTCCATTTTCAAACCCGCTGGTTACCATATAAAAACAGGAGTCTATAATTCTGCAATCAAATTATAAACTTATTAAAATGTTTTTCATATGAATTGATTCCTTTGAGTGTAATTACTTAGAGTATTTCAATAATATTAAGTAGTTTTGAGAGCACTTAAATCATACAGTAGAGTTGGGCTTGGGATCAAGAAGATTGCTATTCATGAATTCAAATCTGAACTCAGACACTTACTAGCTGTGTGACCCTGAAAGGTCACTTAACCCTGTTTGCTTCAGTTTCCTCATCTGTAAAATGAGCTGGAGAAAGAAATGGTAAACCCGCCAAGAAAACCCCAAATGAAGTTCATAGGGAGTTGTAAACAACTTAAATGACTGAACAACAAAAATAGTTTTTAGCATGACTATATATTGATAAGTATGCATATATATAAGACTAAATATAACACTAAAACTGTTGTTGACTTTGCTCACACTTAAACTTTATTTGATTACTGATTTTGTTACTTAAAGATTAGCAAACTGAATTTCCTTTTTAAAAAAACCCAAGACTTTTTTGATCTATCATCATCATCATCATCATCATTTCTGAAATAATCAGTAGACACCAGAGGAAATATATTACATGTTGAATTTTCTTTGTAGATATAATCCTATTAATATTGAACATAGAACTCTTGTGCTCTCTACATCTCAGTAATGTCCGTTGGGTGTCTGGGGTATTTCATGCATTCTGATGTAATAGATATGTACTCTCAGTATTTTCTCATTATCCTAGAATTTAATCAGACTGGTTTGACTCAACATAAAATATTCTAAAAGATTCAAGCTGTCATGTACTATCATAGGCATGGATATAAAATAAAATTCCTTCTTAAGAAATTGTAAAACATTATTAAGAATGTCAACATCCCTAGACAAAACTAGTTCCTAAGGAGCCACAAGGCCTGAGGGTGCAAGGGCTTGCAGGTCAGGTCTCTCTCTGTTTTCCCTACTTCCCTCCAAAAATTCCACTAATTCAACAAAATATATCTGCAGAATAATATTTATGAATTTCTGCAACTCTTAATAACCTATAGTCACAAATATCTATCTAGATATAGATATATAGATCTGATTGTACTAAATTCACCAGGACTACTCATTTATAAATAGAACCCAAGTAGCCGTCTGTACCAGAAGAAAAATAGGTGAGTAAAAGGTCGGTTTATTTTTACAATTAATAAGGAATAATAGGACTTTTCAGAAAAGGTGCCCGAAATTTCTGTTCAAGCCATTACCAAAAGATATGAAGAGATGTAAATCCATTAATTCTAAAGTTGCCACTTAACATTCACACTAAAAAGAAGAAACAGACTTATATAGTAGTGGAAAGAATTGACTCTCAAGTCACAAAATATGAATTCAACTAAGTTAGCTTCTAAGCAATAGGCTTGCTTACTATCTGTGTGATATTGAGCAAGTCATTTGATTTCCATAACCCATTAGGTTCTTTACCTATAAAAAATTAGAAATTGGAACTATATGGCCTATAACTCTGTCCCTTCCACGCACCTAGATGATGGTGTATTAGAGTACTGGACCTGAAGTCAAGAATACATACCCTTAGACATTTACTAGCTATGTAATCTTGGGCAAGTCACTTACCTCAATTACCTCAATTATAAAATGAGAATAATAGCACCTTCCTCCCAAGGTGGTTGTGAGGATCAAATGAAATACTTGTAAAGCACAGTGCCAGGCTCATAGGGGACACTAAATAAATGCTGGTTGTTATTCCAGATCTCATTCTATGGTCAGTACTAAATTCAGAAAAGAAAATGTATTGAGTTCTCCAAAGGTAGGCAGCCACTCCTCAAGTTTATATTATGTATCTTCATGGAAATAACTATATTAATAAGCAACTGAAGAATTTGTTGTTGTTCTTGCTGAAATATTAAAACATAAAATAAGGAATAAGAGAAATTTTTTTCTTTCATATACATGTTAAGAACTATGGAGTTAATATAATAGGGCTTAACCTCCTAGAGACCTGTTTCAAATGAGAGATTGGTCAAATCAATTTGCTGACCACAAACTATTGTCCCCAAGTTACACTAAGAAGCAAACCCAGCTGCATTTGGGATTTACTAAATACTTCAAACTTTCAAAAATATGGGATTCAATAAAACCACATCATACCTGGCATGTATTTTTTACTCAGAACCAAAGAAATTTGATCTGCTTTTTCCTAATTCATTTAAATGTTCATTCGGAATAGGATTATGCACAAATTTTCAATTGCCCAGATGAGTTTTTGAGGCCTCTTTTCTAAGCCCTTTTTCCTTTCTTGCAAGATGAAAATCAGGTTTTTCCAACTATAAATGAATCCAACTTTCAAATGGGTTTGAAATTGGGTTAGGTATTCAGAATTCATAAGGGTGAGCTACATTTTACAGTAAACATTCATCCACTGGTAATGACAGCAATTATAGCTGAAATAACAAAATATAATCAAAATATAAGCTTGATTTAGTGGGGCATTTTGAGCAGTGGGGGTAGGCACTGATCCCTGTTTACTACTTCTCAAACATTTTGTTTAACTCTGATATCTCCAGTGGATAGCAATACCTAGCAGAGTACCTAGTATATAAAGCTTAATAAATGATGCTTAATAAATGCTTGTTGATTGACAGATTATACAAGTGATCTGAGAAAGGATCTCTTGTGTGTTATTTTTCCCTGGGCTGCGATCCAATTCATACTGTTTTTCTCTTCACTGTCATGAGAATTTTTTTGAAACCTGGCAATTAAAAATGTTTTAACATATTAAATTGTAGATCTGAAGAAATAATATTTCTTAACTTGCCTTTAAAATAGACCTCTTTCTCCCACTCTGTGGCAATATTAGATCTGAGCTCTCCTCCAAGTGACATCTGTCAAGGAGTCGTGAGTGCCTTTTTCTCTATTTTGAAAAGCTAATAACATGTGACTTTAATAAGTGTTTCTCTTAAGTTCTAAAGCTTGGAGGATTGTAATGCAACTTAGTAGCTCACTGAGATTTAACTTAATTTTCTAGATTCAAATTAAACTTTTTATTTTTCATGTTTACAAGTGATTTTCTTCTTTTTCTTTTTAAACTAACTAAATGTATCATATCTCCTGAATTTTAGAAACATTTTTACCTGATATCTTGGTTCAATGCTTTGGGAGTTAAAGGTCATCATATTAACTTTATTATATATTTCTAAAACATACGATTTGCCCAAAAAATGCCCTCACATTTGGATATGTGATTTATGAGATCTGTGGTGGCTATTAAACACTTGATTTTTCCTATTCCAACTTTCTCTACTTGTCTGACTACAAGAAAAAGGACAAAAAGTTGGAAGGAGCAGAGAGAGAAATAAATGAAGACAAAAATTCATGTATACTGGTGCTCTCTAAGTAGACAAACTCTAGCCTGGGCCGCTAGGTGACACAATGGATAGAGCACTGGGTTTAGAATCAGGAAAATTCATCTTCACGAGTTCAAATGTGGCCTCAAATACTTACTATCTTGGTGACTTTAAGCAAGTCACTTCACCCAGTTTTCCTCAGTGTCCTCATCTGTAAAAATGAACTGAAAAAGGAAATAAAAAACCAGCCCAGTATCTCTGCCAAAAAAAAAGACCCAAATAGGGTCACAAAGAGTCAGATACAACCAAAAATAATGGAGAAAGTTTTGTGAATAAAAGTAGACCTTATAGACCAGTTGAAATCAAATGTCTGAAAGAAAATTCAGGTACTAAGCTCCCCTAGCAAAAAGACTAGAGTAGGATTTGTGAGTAAAAACAAGAAAACAAATCATCTGCATTTATTAAGATGAAATGAACACAATGATCAGAGACTTAATAGTACACCTTGTCAACTAAAAGAATTAAAAGCAAGTTTTACAAGCCACAGGATTTTTCTTTCTTATTTTTTTACGTTTTCTACATTCTTCTTCCTTACAAGAACTCTGAAGTAACCTAATTAAGATACTTCTTACTAAGCTTTGTCCCCACATTTGGCCATTCAAATCTTGAAATTCATAGAGATATTTTTAAAAGAATTCTGAATGTCTTAGAAAACTTCCTTAGCTCTTCTGCCAGGATCCTATACCTACAGTTTGAATAAATTTGCAGAAAGAAGACAGAACTTTATGAAAAAAACTGAAGTCTTCCACCACATTCTCCCCTGAGAAGACATTTAACTTTAAAGGTATGTGGTAAAGAAAGAAAATAGCCACCTGTTCTTCCCAGAGAACTGCATTCTTTTACTTGTCAATGGGCACTGAGACTCAGACTAGGAGACTTAAAATTATAATTACAAGTATCTAAAGTATATTATTATTGAGTTGCCTAGCACTCCATGTAAATGGATTCTTATTTTTAAATATCATTTGATAATAAGAATCTCACAACCAAAAAGTTTCCCTTTCTTCTTGGCTCTTTTTAATTGGTTACCTGAAGACTTCATAAACCTTAAATTTGTTCCATTTTGCATCCATTCACCCTGGGCAGCCTCATTCCAAAAATTGTTTGATGTAATAATTACCCTAGGAGGGAAAGTGTTTTCATGCATTATTAAAACCATCTGGTCTTATTCATTCTCCAAAGACATTTGATATTAAATTCCATAGGTCAGCTAGAGTCTGAGCTTACAACCCAACCTTTGCAGCTCTGTTCTCAGTGCTCCCTTAACAACTCCAGAACCAGTTATTAACCATTTCACTTTGGAGAGAACTCTTCACATAGTGTATCCAAGAAGCTTAATTAACAAAGATTTAGAGACAACAGGTCTCGAATGGCCTGTTATCCACATAAATGTTGGGGTTTTGTTGTCTTCTGTTTGCATCCTTTTTCGTCTCACTGAGGTTTCTCATCCCCTGTGATGAGAACTTCCACCAAGAAGGCACGCAAAGTGAAAATAATTTTTATTAACATTCCTTGCATTCAAGCCAAGCCAAACTTGTGAAATTTATAAATTACTATACTGTAAGGTGCCAAGATAAATTCCGTAATGCTAAAGTTAGTATCTCAATGTGCCAAAAAAGTATTTACGTGTACATATTTTTGATATTCATAAAAGTCTTTTCTTCTTTTTTTAAAGTGAGCAGAATGTCAGTTTAACAGCTAGGCTCAGTGCCATTCATAGGAATAGCAGAAACAGTCAATAAAGCATGTTGATGTATCATTTTCTACAATTATGCCAAATGAAGATTGAAGGAGAGATGGCCAACTCAGTCCTATTCTCAGCGTAATATAGGTAGATCTGGTGGTGTTGGATTCAAAAGATCTAGCTCTAAGACCTGACTCAAGACTCTTTATTTTTTATATAACCCTGGATAATTCAGTTAAACTCTTGAGTCTCAATTTATTAATTTGTAAGATAAGAGTATTTCCATTTGTGAGAAACTCAGGGCTGTTGTGAGAAAAACACTTTATAAACCTTAAGGCTCACTAGAAATATAAGCTTTTATTTCCCCATAAAAATAATAAAAATTAAATAATTATTACATATAATTATCACGTACAAACAATATATACAGTATTATCATATGCAATGTTTAGTGTTGATTACATAGGTTTTTTTTAAAAAGTAAATCATTTGAAATGGAAATGTATTGTTTCATACTGAATCATCTTTTTATGTTCTGCTGTGTACATGAAAATGTTTTTCTTTTCTCGTTTTATATTTAAATTTAAAATGAATATTTAAAAAATAAATGATTACTGTCATAAATTACTGTCATATAAATACATGTTCAAATCCACTTATTTTATATAAAAACATATTCAAAATCATGTGCATTCACAAATTTCAGTTCAGATATCTTTTCTTGATGATTCTCAACAATATATTTTGTTTGGCATATTACACTGTCTTATCAGATTTATTTTCCCCCATAAGAGATATTATGACAAATGCAAGACAGCATATCATCACACCTTTAATTATTCAGTATTTTGCCTGAGTATTATATTTGGGGCAGCCAGTGGCTCAGAGTGGATAGAGCACAAGGCCTGGAGTTAGGAAAACCTGAGTTTTCAAATCCAGTCTCAAACACTTCTTAGCTGTGTGACTTTGGGCAAATCACTTTACCTATGATTGCCTAACAAAATTAATCCACTGGAGAAGGCAAATTACTCTAGTATCTTTGCCAAGAAAACCCCAAATGGAGTCACAAAGGGTTGGACATAATTAAACAAATATTGTATCTGTTTGCTGAACATCTGCACAAATCATATTCATGAGGTCAAATTCTCTGGAGGTCTAATTGTCTCTTTTGTACAATATAGAATTTTATTATATCAGAATGTGTTGGTGATACTATGGAGTAGTGTCCAGCCCATTAATTATAAATGTATTTCTTCATCAATATTTTAATCTCCTCATGGGCAGATATGCTACATAATGTTTGAAATTATAGAACGTTAAGAGCTGAATGAAGTCTTAGATACCAACTAAGTCCAACTGCCTCCTTTTGCATGTGAGGGAACTAAGAATAAGAAGAGTAATGTGACTTGTCTAAGGTCATACAGTAAGCCCATTACAGAGCTGAGATTAAAACTCAGGTTTCCTAACTATTTGCCCTGTACTTCTCTCATTCCATCATAGCCTCTTGTACTCCATAGTCCTGTCATAGGACTAGGCACAGAATAAAATGGCAGAGTTAGAGCTAGGTGGGATGAGTCAAAGGATATGATTAGGGAGTTTTTTCCTGAAAAAGTAACTAAGCTATCAATAGCAATATGAAAAAAGTCATAAATTTGAGAAATACAAATTAAAACATCTCTGAGGTACCACCTCACTTCCATCAGCTTGACTAAATTAGCCAAAAAGAAAAATGACACATGCTTGGAGCGACTATGAGGCAAGAATTATTTTAACTCACTGTTTGTGGAACCTGTGAACTAATCCAATAATTCTGGAAAGCAGTATACAACTATGCCCAAAGAACCTTTGACCAGGTGATAACATCATTGGGTCTATACTTCAAAGAGATCAAAGAAAGAGGGGAAGGACCCATAAGTATAAGAAAAATAATTTTATCAGCCATTTTTCTGGTAGCAAAGAATTAAAAATTGAGGGAGTGTTCATCAATTGGACCATGATTGAACATGTTATATGACTGTGATGTGATACTATTTTGCTATAAGAAATGATGAAGGAGATGGTTTCAAAAAAACTTGGGAAGACTTATAGGAACTGATGCAAAATGAAGTGGGCAAAAAACCAAGAGAACAATTTACACAATAATTCCACTATTGTAAAGATAATGAATTTTGAAAGAATTGGGAACTCTAATCAGCATATAGTTCCAAAGGACTCATGATAAATGTGATATCCCCCTTCAGATAGAGAATTAGTGATCTCTGAAGTTCATATTTTCTTTTCATTTTTGTTTTTTTTTTTTGCTCATGGCTAATGTGAGAATTTGTTTTGCATGTATATTCATATTTATAACATGGGGGTTTTTCTCACTTTCTCAATGGTGATGCACAAGAAGGAGGAAAGGAAAAAATTAAGAACTGAAAATAAAATTATGATAAAAATATGTTTTAAAGAGTTGGATGGTATCTGAGAATGGATTATGTCTGAAGCTTTCTTTTTATAAGTAGAGACACTAAAGCACTAGTATGGACACTGAAATAATTGACTAGGGTCATAAAGTAGTTAATAGAAGGCTCAAGTTTTGAACCTGAGTCACTTGACTCTCCTCTCTATGGTACTATTGGCTGGTAACTAAAATTTTGTACAATAAGTGAATTGATATTATCTTGTTAAATTGAAGCAAGTAGATGGCATAGTAGATAAAGTACTAGTCCTGGAGTCAGAACCATTTGACTTCAAATCTGGTCTCACTTACTAGCTGTATGACCCTGGAGAAGTCATGTTAAGAAAAAAGTCTTTGTGCCACAGTTTCCTCTTCTGTAAAATGGAGATAATAATAGTACCTACCTCCAAGGTCATTGTAAGGACTAAATAAGATATTTATAAAACACCTAGCATAGTGCCTGATACATAATAAACCCTTAATAAAGTCTTGTATCCTTCCTTCCTTTTTTCTTTCCTTCCCTATTAAATACTCATCATACCACCTTAAAAAAAAAAGTATTGAAAGAGTATCAGGTTAGGCACAATCTTTAGCACTCTAAGTGCTATTATGTGCATAAATAATTCTAAGGCATTCCTTCTGAAAGAACTATACTATAATCAAATGACTGCTTGGTCATCTATTAGCATAAATATATAAGAATATGCATGTTTAGTCTTGACCATTTGGAATACTTATTTAGAATATTTAAAATTATCTATGATTTTTTAGGTATGGATATTTCTTCTTACTAATTCATACTGCAGCCTCTTTGTGTCTTATTTTTTCTGTGTGACTCTTCTACATTTTCTGACAAATCTCCCAAGTCCTAGATTTTTTCAGTCTCTTTCAGTTGCATAAGCAGTACTATTCACCAAACATGTCTTTTGTAAAAACAAACAATATATATATATGTATATATATATATACACACACATATATATATATACATATATATATATATGTCCCGTCCCCTAAGTAAATACCAAAATAAATGCCCATGCTAGATTTGGAAGAAAACAACAAAAAAAAATGTCCTAGTTTGGGGCTCAGAAAACAGTCATTGCTACCTTGGATGATCTCTCCAAATTGCTAAAAGACCCTCGTTTTGTTGTTCTTATATAATCAGGATATTAATATGCTCCTTGGATTGTCCATCTGTTATCTTTCATATTCATCTCCTCAGTAGTCATTATAAGAATGTTTTTCTTCATTATTTTTCTTTGTTAAAAGAGAAGGTTCTATTGATGGCAATGAAGTTATTGGGAAATGATAGTGGTATAAAAAATAAATGTTAATGAACTATGAAAGTAATGAACTAAGAAAAGCTACTCAACTCTGTCCTCATCAAACTAAATTTGAAATATTACATCCAATTGTAAATTTGGAAAAAAATAATATTATCTTTATAGAGAAGAGGGAACCAGGATTATCAAAAAGACTTCCTATAGACTATATAGATCCCTTGAAAGAAATGGGGATGATTAGTCTAAAAGTGGGCATACTTTGGGGTAGAAGTGAAGTGAGGATAACAGTTGTCTTTCAGATACTTGAAGGGTTGTCAAATTGGAAAAGTGATTAGAATGATTCTGCTTGGCCCTAGAAGGCAAAAGTAGGACCAGTAAGTAGAATTATAGGCAAGGCAAATTTTGGCTCAATATGAGAAAACTTCCTAATAATTAGAGCTGTTCAGAAATAGAACAGGCTTCCTGAAAAGATAACAAGTTTCCTGTCCCTGAAGATCTTCCAGAAGAAGCTGAATGACCTTTATTGGGAATGCTATAAAGAGTATTCATTCTTTGAAGAGGAAGAAGGAGAGGGGAGAAAAGGTAATGTTGAACTAGGTGACCTCCCAAGTTCCCTTGCATCTCTAAGATTCTATGATTCTGTGAAATTTTAGAAAGAAATTATCCTCCTTTCAATATCCTATTTTATGCCATCTTTGCATCACTTTTGAGATGTGATTGAATGCTTCTGTTTCTATCACATAAATACAATATTTATAATTGTTGTTATCCCCTACAATTATTTAACTATTGAGATAGTCATTGTCCAAGGAAACTACATATCATTTCCTTGCCATACACTAGACACATTAGAAATTTTCTTTGAGTTCATCAGAATAGAGGATTTTTCAGGAAATTAAAAATATTTCATGGAATTTAGCAGAGTAGCATATTGTTATATTACTATATCTATGTGTGTCTGTCTTGTCAGTCTCTGTCAACTCTGTGTGTGTATGTGTCTATCTGTCTCTGGCTCTTCTATTTCTCTGTCACTGTCTGTCTCCTGGCACATCAAAAATTGTTTTTATTGCCAAACCACCTCAGTATTAGCTTTGGATGAAAATAGGAAGGACCCAGTGACAGAACAAAGAAGAAAAATAACAGTATTTATATAACACTTTTTGCAAAACATTTTTCATGTTAGTTCATTTAATTCTCACAACAAACCTGGAGGTAGATGCTTCTATTATCCCCATTTTATAGACAAGGAAACTGATACAGCAGAAGTGACTGGGAGAGTGGACAAAAATACATAAAGCTAATACATGTTTGAGGTGGGACATCAATTAAGATCTTCCTAGTCCAGTTCCAGCATTTATCCATTATTCCACCCAGTTGCCTCAGAAGCATAAGGCTAATATTTTTCTTGTATAAGTGTTCTCAAACTTCATTTCAAGGTACTTCATTTCAAAGTGCTTCATTTCAAGATGATGACCATAATTTAAGAGGCAATTATCTAGATTTTTTTAATTAAAAAAGCATTTTCTTCTTTGCTATCAAGTTATTACAAGTATAAGATGCATGTGTGTGTATATGTATTTCCCCCTAAATTATCTAGCTTTGGGTTTTCTATCTTCCTTTGCATGAGTAGTCTAGGGAAGCTTTATTATTTTTAACTGTTCATTATCACTAGATCAAGAAGTATATATATGGAAACTTTTCCATCCCTTTCTTTCTAGGTTTTCTGTTATTCAAATTACAGTCCTGTCATTATAAATAGTAAATTTGATTAACCAAAAACTTAAATTATCCTTGAATCAGGACATGAAATAAGCAAAGAGTTTTTAGGAAGCATGCTTCAGATTCAAAGTTGAGTATATCATACCACTTTCTTTTATATATAAAACTTGGAATTATAGATATAACTTTGGAAAAGAATGTATGGGAATTTAAGGGCAGAAGTCATAGTGTTTCAACAGAACTTAAGTATACTTTGATCTCAATGTGTAATTAATAGCATTTCTGCCAATCATTTCTATTATTACATTTTTATTTGGAAGATTTATTTTGATATTTCAATGGATCAGTGACCTCATTAAAATGGACACTCCTTCCAACAATACAAAGCAGCCTATCCATGTTTCTTCTTCCTGTCCTCCCAAATGTAGATCCTCCACAGAAGGTCCATTCAACATGCTTTCTTTCAAATGACTTGATATAAAAGGATTTGAAAGACATATGTAATATATTAATTACATATAATTGTATGTAATTTTATATAAATATATAATTTTATATTGAAATATAATTATAAAATATGATAAAATTTTAAATTTTATTTAGAAATATAATATAACATATATAATAAAGTAAAATATGATTATGTATCATTAACATACATGTCTTTCAAATTCTTTTATATTATATAATTTTATGTAATTAGTTACATCCTTGCTAGCAAAATCATGGCCACTAATCAAAGAGTACATTTTCTTTAAGAAGTTTTCACTTGAGGCAGCTAGATGGTACAATGGATAAAGCATTAGTGCTGGAATCAAGAGAACCTCCATTCAAATCCCACCTCAAACAGATTCTAGCTATATGACCCTGGGCAAGTCACTTAACTCATATTGCTCCCTAAAGGAAAAAAAAAAGAACTCTGTACTTTATAGAATCTTTGGTGGGTGCCAGGAAGTCTTAATTTATTTTAGAGATCTAATTATTAGGTATTTGTCACTGTCTCACAGCACTCATAGCACATAGTAAGGACTTCATAAACGTTTGTTAAATTGAATGGAAATGATCATGACCCTTCTTCTTTTGTGTCTCAATTTCCTCAACTATAAACAGATATAATATTTTCTTTTTCTGGTCACAGTTGAATAGTCCCAACTAACTCATGATATTTGTTTCAACTAAGGTTTCCACTCAGACCAAAATCCTAAAGCATGTATGTCTGTAAATAGTGATTTTTTTTTTTTTGCTGAGGCAATGGAGGTTAAGTGACTTGCCCAGAGTCACACAGCTAGGGAATGTTAGATGTCTGAGACCAGATTTGAACTCAGGTATTCCTGACTTCAGGGCTGGTGCTCTAAAAGAGCCACCTCGCTGCCCCAGTAGTGATATTTTTAAAGGATAGTCTTGAACTTTTGTAATAAATGTATGACATGATAAATATTAATTTTTGTACCAAAAGAATTATCACATGGCAGTTAAATGGTGCAATGGATAGAGAGCCTGAAGTCAAGCCCTGAGTTCAAATTTGATCTCATATACTTACTAGTTGTGTGCTCCTCAGCAAGTCACTTAACCCTGTTCTCCTCAGTTTCTTCATTTGTAAAATGATCTGGGAAAGAAAATGGCAAATCATTCTAATATCTCTGACTAGAAAATCCAAATGGGATTATAAAGAATCAAACATGACTGAAAACGATTGAACACAACAAGCCTATATTTTATCAGAGTGATACTATAAGAAAACACTGAACTTATATGAATTTATGTCCTTTTATCCAGTAATTTATACAAATACATCATAAGCTTTTAGGAAATCTTTGGGATCACTGGTATAGTTTTTATAAGAGTCTAGAAAACAAATCCTTTTGCTTTTAATTTCTTGATCTCTCAGTTCCCTCAGGCAACTTCAGAAGGGGTAGCTATTTGTATTGGTACAGGAAGTTTCCACATTGGTATTTAACAACTACACCAATCACTATTCCAACAAAATTGTAGGTTTACTTTTTCTCCTCACCTCACCCCTCATCAAATCCTACAACATCTGTATTTGTAAGCAGTGATAATTTTTAAAGATAGTCTTGCATTCCTTTGTTTTTCATTACAGTTTCCTCTCTGATCTCTTCATAGACACAGCACACTCAGGGGAAATTGGTACCAAGAAGAAAGTAAAAAGACTGCTGAGCTTTCAAAGATATTTTCATGCATCCCGGCTGCTCCGAGGAGCTATACCTCCAACCCCTCTGCACTTCCTGGATGAAGATTACCTGGGCCAGGCAAGGGTAGGAAGCCTTTCTCTGTAGTGTCCTTTCTCAGAAGTGTAATGGGCTACACTATGTCTTAACTAACTACTCTAAAATAAAACAGTCCAAAGAGCACTCAATATTTTCCCCTGAGGATCACCTAATATTTTCCCCTGCAACAACTCTATGCTCAAAGTCTGAGTTTATTTATACAGCACAAAGTGGAATGGAGAGTTGGCAATTATCAAGTGAATTTTGATTCACCAAATGTTTTTGCCATGATGAATTATCCAGCCAGACTTTTTTATCCTTAAATTAACTCAATAAATCCTCCACTCCAATTTATTACATATATATGTATATATATGTATTTATATTCCTAATTTAATTCCTAAATTCCTATGTATATATACCATTCCTAAATAAGGAAGAGTAGTTTATTCCAGATGAATTGAATTCAAATCCTTTGTACCATAACTCTCCAAATATTATTGACTGGAGTTCTTGAAGAAGTTCAGAAAAGTTTCTCCAAGTAGTTTCATAAAAATTTCTATAACACCTGGCTGAATACAACCCAGTTGTTAGAAATCCCCACCCTGACTCCCCCCAAAATGGAGATTGACATATAGATAAATAATAGATAAATAAACATTTACTTTGTATTTTGCCCATATGTGCTCTCAGGAATTCTTTCATTTTTTTCTTTAGTATCCCTAATACCTAGCACAATTCCTAGCACCTAATAAATATTTAATAAATTATTCTTGAATAGACTGTAGTAGAAAAAAGAAGTTTGGCAGTATGATGTCACAATAAAAGACCTAATGTGATCACTGGCTAGTGATGGATATTTGTAAACTGTGACACATCACATAAATATAAACTTTTATTATCGGTCCTATATATCTGTTTTTTGAGTCAGTCTAAGGGATGATGCTTCCTATTCTTAAAATGCAATAAGTTGAATTAGTAAGAATGAGTTAAAACAACGAGGGAAGACTGAGATCACTCTTCAGGTCCTTCAGAATCAAGGTTTTCAAAGTATTCATTGTTTTCCTTGAAATATTAAGAATTCCTGGAACATCAAAAATGCCATTTTCAGATTAATACATTTCAAAGCAAAATAATTTAAAAATTATGTTCCACATGCCTGCTCCCTTACCCTGGATAATCAAAAACTCAGTCTCCCAATATTTGTTGAATAAACTTATTCTTTGCTCATTGCTGGTTTTTATGTCATTTTTACTTAGAGATAAGATTTCTAACCAGAGCTATTGATTGTAGCTTGCCATTTGGACCACACTTATACAAATAAATTCAAATGAGGTAGAAAGACAGACTTCTATTAGAATTAGGATTTGTTCTTTTGGAACCCAGTTTTTAAGAGAATGTGTCTATGATGCTTCAACTGTATAAAAACTTAGCACTTTTTATTGTTTAATGTAATTATTTATCAAAGTCAGTTTTGCAGTCTGTAACATTACTCATCTGTTCTGCTGTTTGCTATTTGTATTTTCAGCATATGCTCTCCAAAGTGGGAACGTGGGATTTTGACATCTTTTTATTTGATCGCTTGACAAATGGTAAGTTATCTAAAAGAATTCTCTTTGGAATAGAAGCCTTAACTTACAATGATTTTCATAAGATTATTTATTTATTAGTCACCCTGTATTACATTTCCTGTTTGTTTGGTTTTTTTTTTTTTTTTTTTTGCTCTGGGGTTTGTTTGGTTTTTTTGTTTGTTTGTTTGTTTGGGTTTTTTTTACATTTTTTACAAATCTAAAAATCACTGTTTATTGCTGCCAAACTCAATCATTCCTCTTCTGCTCTGGATACACATGGAGACTTCACTACATAAACAGGGTCAGATTGAGGAAAATTAGAAATGAATTTGTCCCCATAGCCATAGTTTCCTACTCCTCCCCACTGGTTTTTCTTTTGAAGCAGCTGTGGTATAGCAAAAGTGGACAAGATCTGGACTTAGGAGAAAGATTGGTTTGAATCCTAATTCACTTCAATCTAAACCAATTGCCTCATCTGTAAAGTAGAGATAATAACATTTGTCATATATAGCTTATAGAATTGTTATGAAGGCCAAAACAGATAATTTATGTAAAATGATTTAAAGAATCTTAAGATGTAACAGTTAGCATGTATGTATCAGCCCTTACTAATCTACATATATACTGTTTCTCCTAGTAAAAAGTTCTTACTATTTGGTCATTTATTTTTTAAAAATGTTTCATTAATTTAACATCTTTTGCTTTTCTAATTACTTTCATTTATGAATATGCCTCAACCTTATGCTCTTAATTATTTGTCATTAATAGCCCCAGAACACTTTTAAAAACCACAGGTTAGATTTCTTAAAGGCCTTTTGGCCAAATCTTGAGAGCACAGCAAATTGTCAGTTAGTCAATGGTATTAGGCTTTAAAGGCAACCTAAACAATATGAGTGGTCTATTTTTGCAACAAGCAGGTGGTCCATTCTGGTTTGGGAGACAGGAAGATCTGAGTTCAAATGCCACCTCAGATACTTACCAGCTATGTGACCCAAGGCAAATTACTTTAAACAACTTTTAACCTCGGTTTTCTTATCTACAAAATGGAAATAATAATAGCACCTAGTTCTTGGGTTGTGGTAAGGATTAAATGAGATAATATAACTACAGTGATTTGCAAACCATAACATGTTGTATACATCCTTATCACCATCATCATGATCCATCATCATCATTATCACCATATCATCATTATTAATGATACTACTGTTAAAGATAGGACTATGTGAGGCTGGACCATGAAGGGTATACAGGCATTTGTCACTTAAGACTGTCAAGGGTAAAGTTCCTTCCATAATTCTCTCTGCTGCTGGAACACCTGAGACTAGAAGTAATTCAATGCAATTGCAAGACACATTTATTATTTCAGGAAATAGTAGCATGACTGATATATGGCAGTTAGTATTAAGGAAGACCAAATTTATTTCAAAGGAGTGGAGAAATGATAGAGCAATTAGGCATGAGTTATCCAATAAGAGGCAGAAGAAACAGTTGTTACTGGATAGAAGAGTACTGAGCAAGTGCAAGGTCAGAAAGTCATAGATTGAGAGCTGAATAAGACCTGAGAGGTAATCTATACCAACCTCATTTTATAGATAAGAGTCTGAAGAAACTAAGTAATTTTTCAATGTCATACAAGATAGGAACTGGCTCATCTAGATTGTGAAATCAGATCCTTTGGACTCTGTTTACTACACCATGAGTGAAAGAGGCAAGACACTGGAGATATTATTAGGTATTTGCATTGGTTCTCCTCCCTTTATGATGATTGTGATTTGTGGGGTGTTTCTGATGTTGACATTGAGTTTGTTGTTGAGTCATTTTCAGTCATGTCCAACTCTTCATGACCTCATTTGAGGTTTCCTTGGCAAAGATATTAGTCTGGTTTGCCATTTTCTTCTTCCCTGTGTTTCTATTTTATGGATAAAGAATTAAGATACACAGGATTAAAAAAAAAACTATAATGATAACGTAATAGCAGATTTAACCTAGAATTTGTTGATCTGAATCACATCAACTGAGCTTATTCTGTAGCTCCCATTTCAAAAAAGGGGGTATCAATATATGGGCAACTCAGCAGTGATGTGTTCCTGGAAATAATATAAGGCTGGTTGTCATAGGGTTTAACAAAAATTATTATATTAATTTGTACAAATCTATTTGATATCAGAAGAAATGCTTAGTGTACTATAGTTACTTTTTACGTAGGACTATCTGATTGTGGTAGAAAATAAGAAGCAATGCAAAAGTGGAGTCTATTCAGGAGTTAGCTAGATCCAGCTTGTGAGAGCTGCTTGTAAAACATTTTTATATCAATAATCACTACAAATTAGGGCTCAGGTTATTATCTTATTGATTATCTGAACTTAAGAAAATGTTAATAATACAGATTAAACTGGAAAGTATGTGTGCATGCTCTTTTTTTTTGAGGACCTAGTTGTTAAATATTTACTAGCATGCCCTATATTGATCTATAAACATTACTTGAAAGTGTTTGGCAAAAGTGCAATACAAGACTTAGAGAACAAAATCATCACCAAACTGGAGGCCCAGTGACTAGAGTCTGAAGATGATGATGATGATGATGATGATGATGATGATGATAATTGGTATTTGTATAACAAATTAAAATTGTATAAACATTTAAATATAAATTACTTAATTATCATTATTTCATTTAATCTTTATAAATACCTATATCTACTCCATAATTTAGGCCCCCTAAATGAATTAAAAACTTATGTGACTAAATAATTCAATAACATCAGCTATTTGCCAATGCTGTTCTGACTTATTTTTCTGATATATAGGTTGACCTATGAAAATTTCTCTATAGTTTTTCACAAAGAAATCTTGAAGGCCCATGTTGAGCTTTTATCACCTGTTGCTTAGACTCTGCTATAGTGAAATATATTAGTTATTCTGAATCAAATGAACTACTAAAATTTAAAACATTTTTTTCTGTGACTTCACATGCAAAGATGGTACCATCAATTAGCCCCTTCATTGCATGTACTTTAAGAATTATAGATTTCACCCACAATTCACAATCTTCCATCATGCAGTAACATGGATTGTGAAATTATTGGCCATCATAAAGTGAAAGGCATTGGCCATGCATTTCTTATGCAAAGCTATCTAGGTTTTGTGGAAAACAGGACTTACTAATGCCCCCCCCAAAAAATCTAAACTATCTTGTGAAATAAAAACCAAAATGAGTTCCTCAATCATGAAAGGAAAGAGAATAAACATTTATACATATGCCAGGCACTGTAATAAGTGATTTATAATTACTATCTCATTTGATCCTTACAATATTGCCCAAGAAGGTGGATACTGTTGTTATCCACATTTTGTAGTTGAAGAAACTGAGGCAAACAGAGGTTAAAGGATATGCCCAGAGTTATATAGCCAGTAAGTGCCTGAAGCTGAATTTAAATTCAGGTCTTCCTAATTCCAAGTCCAGTGCTTTATCCACTGCACTACCTAGCTGCCTCCAGGATATACGTGAATGATCACAATGTCAATTTCACATCTGTGTCAATTTGAGTTATAAAAAGATTTAGTTTCTGTTCCTAAATTATATGAATAATAAAATTTTAGTATTATAGAGCAAAACTAATCCAACTCCTTCATTTTAGAGATGAGGAAATTGAAATCAAGATAAGTTCAATGTCTTCCCCAAAATTATACAACTAATAAATAGTGTGGCAGGGCTTTGGCTGATGGTCATGTTCTTTTCACTATACTCTATTATTTTAATGCAAACACATAGAATTGTAACATATCACTTATCAGATTTGCAGAAGACACAGAACTAGAAGAGACAGTTATTGCCCAGAATCCAGCGTCAATTAATTTAACTATAAGAATTTATTAGGCATCTACTATATTCTTCCAAGGACAGCTAGATGGCACAGTGCATAAAGTGGCAGGCTTGGAGTCAGAAAGACTAGAGTTTAAATATGGACTCAGACACTTCCTACCTGTGTGACCCCAGGCAAATCATTTAGCCTTGATTGCCTCAATTTCCTTATCTGTCAAATAAAGCTAGAAGAGGAAATGGCAAACCACTCCAGTATCTTTGCCAAGAAAACCCCAAATGAAGTCATGAAAAATTGGACATGACTAAAATAATCCAAAAATATCAACAAATGTGCTAATATGCTATGTACTAGGGGTACAAAAGTAATTATGAAACACTTACTGCCCTTAAAAAACTGATGATCTAGCAAGGGGAGACAGCATGTACATATAGATATACATGTATAACTAGAGATACACATATCTATCTATATCTAACTATAGATAGATACAAAATATATAAATGATAATGGAGTGGGGGGGGGAACTCCAACAGTTAAGGTTATATTGTTAAAGTAACATTGCAAAAATGTCTTGACAGTCTAGAATGAAAGGTTAAAATCTAATAAAAATGAAATGTCATAAAAGTAAATATAAAGTCCTACACTTGGGCTCAAGAAACAAGTATAGGATGAGAAAGGCATGACTAAAAAATATTTCATCTGAAAAATATTTGAGATGACTTGAGACTCAACAGTGTGACATTATAGTAAAAAAAATCGTAATCTAAGGCTTTATTTTTAAAAATAAATAAATAAATAAAAAGAGCATCTAGTGTGAGGGAGACAGTAGTCACTTTGTCATCCACCCTAGTCAGAACATCTCAGTAGAATAGTGTTCAGTTCTGGATGTCACCTTTTAGGAGGCATATTGACAAGCTGCCATGGACAAATTAGAGGGGAGGACAAGGAGACCATGATGGGGAGATGATAGACTCAATACTAATATGTGAATCTGTTCATATATGATCATGAAGCATCCTAGATGTTTTCAAGTATTGGAAATGTTGACATATGAATGAGGTTTCAGGTTTATTTTCCTCATCTCCAAAGAGCAAAGCTTCCTTAAACCTAATACTTGTATAAAAGAAGCATTGATTACCCCAGATGCTATCCCAAGAGCGGTAGAGTCTCTTTACTAGAAATATTCCAAAACAGATGGTTGGCATTTATTAATGATATTAAGATAATTCCTACTCAAGTGACAATTAGAACACCACTGAGGTTCCTTTCAACTCTGAAATTCAGTGCTTCTCTGGTGATTTGTTTTATATATGGAACCTTTCTCAGTGGCAAAAGAACATGAGAAAGACAAATATTTGGCACAGTGGATAGAGCATTGGCTCTGGAGTCAGAAAGCTCTGAGTTCAAATCCATCCTTAGACACTCGACACTTATTAAGTGTGTGATCCTGGGCAAGTCACTTAACCCAACTGCCTCAGAAAAAAAGAATAAGAAGAAGGATGTGAAAGAAAATGTATGACCACATTGTTCTTTTATCATTGAGAAAAGTTCCATATACAAAACAAAATACAGTAAAGCAAAGAAAATGAGCTATATTCTTTTCTAGCCAAGCCTCAAAACAATAAATTCCCTTATAAAGTTTATCTAAATATAAATGAAAATTAGATAGGTAGCTATGGGCTAAAGAAAATTGTATTTTTTATCTAGCTGAAAAATTGTAGGAATGAAAAAGTCATATTATGCAGTGGTGGTATTTTGTTAAATGAAATTCAATTTTTCTGGTCAATTGGCTAAAATAACTCTTTGTGTGTAAAAGTTATATATCTTTTTACAATTTATTATGTCAAATGACTATGGCTTTTATAAGGTATGATAATAAACGAATGAAGCTGATGATACTCAAACTTAATGGGGTAGTATAAGGAAAGGGCCAAATTTGAAACCAAAAGACCTGGGTTGAAATTCTGACTTTGATATTTCTATCCTATGTAACTTTGGAGAAAGTGTTTAGCTTCTGAGCCTTGGTTTCCTCACCCATAAAATGACAGAGTTAGAGCAGATGATATATAAGGTTCTTCTTAATTATAAACATATGCTATCATGGAGATCCTAAGAAAACTCATTTTATTGTATTAATTATAAGAGCAGTCTCATATTATAGCAATAGATAAAATGATGATAATAATAATAGCATTTATATAGCATGTACAAGGTCATAAATCTAGTATGTATCTGAGGCTGGATTCCAACTCAAGTCCTCCGGATTCCAGAACCAGTACATCTAAGAGTGTACCAAAAGTACTACTCTTACAACAACTTGTGACATAGGTAGAGAAACTAGACAATAACTCCTGGTGAGGAGGGTCTCCCAGCCAATATGTGTCAAAGACAGGGCTAAGTGCTGTCTTTCTGAGTCTGAGGCCAGCTCTCTCTACATATCAGTTCTCAAAATACATTATCAAAGCATAGTCCTTGAACCCCTGCTCTTTGGACCCCAAAACCCTCTCAGGGGTTGCTATCAGGTCCAAATAATTTTCATAATAATACTTAGACATTATAAGTGCCTATTAAAATACCCTTCCAACTACATATTTCTTTAGGGCCAGATTTTCTTCAATCTATTTCAACCAAAACAATGTATTGCAACAGATTGTATGCAGAAATAGATGTGCAAATCCAACTGTCTCCTATTAAGCCAGACTTTCAAGAGATTTGAGCAAAATTTCTCTTTTCACTAAATTGTATTTTGTTTGGGTAAATTATATTTTGTTTTGGAAAATAGTTTTCATTAAAATATCTTATTTGTTAACATAAATAGATTTATTATTTTTAAATACAATTTTTAAAATTTATCCATTTTTATTTCTACTATAGAAAATATCTATAGATATGACTCACATAAACAAAAGTTCTTTGTTATTTGGAGTCCATTAATTTTTAAGAGTGTAAAAAGGGCTTGGAACCAAAGTTTAAGAAATACTAAACTACATAAAGCTGTTTTTCTTATACCCATTTTTGACAGTTGAGAAAACTGAGAAAACTGAAAGATTTTATCTAACTTATTCTATTAGGTAATGACCATTGATATCTGAAGCATATTATGAACCTAAGTCTCATAACTCCTAATCCAATGCTCTGTCATACATGTGTGTATATGTGCATTGTAATTGTAGTAATATCTTATCTACTTTTACTAGTAGTCACTCAAGTAATCAATAAACTTTTGTTATTATAGTGTGCTAAGTAGGTGAAAGATATCATAAGGAGCTATCTCATATTTTATTTTACTATAACAATCTTACTGAAAGTATTATCTCATATATCAAATGTAAGAAGGGGGATAAAACTAAATATTTCCATATACACACAGTGACGCCTTCATTTACCATTTAAATCTATCTTTCAAATTAATTAGTATTTCAGATTGCTTTCTAAGTTTTTTTGATTTGTTTTTTTTTATTCACCTTTATAAGGCACAGCAAATATATATTTGTAACATGACTAGCAAGACTAGGAACTTAGTCTAACACTGAACTGTAGGAGAAGTTGAGTAGTGGGTACAAGGACCACTCTTGTTGTCAATAATACCTGGGTCCAATACCCAGGAACAGTTACACACTGATCAAAATCTCTCTATACATCAGGAAATTAATTCTCAGAAATGATAAGGCACAGAGCTATTGACAATTTGCTTTGGTAAAAGGGCATTTCCTTACTAGGATTTTCTTCTGTCAATAAAAGCACAGGTCTAGCAGAACACTATTACCAGCAGAGTTTTATATATATATGGCAGCAGCTTTGTCATTACCATATACTTCCATGCTGAGAATGCAGCTATATGTTAGGTCCATCTGTTATAAATAAATAAATAAATAAATAAAAGCTTGTAATTTGTATTTCTTCATAAATTTCATGCTGACATTCTCTACAAACAGGTGTGTGTGTGTATGTATGTATATATGTGTTATGAGTAAATTTTCCCTTGGAATTCCAACTATGAATTTTAATTAACCAACTTCTTTATGAATGACTCTTAAAAATATCACCATAGTGTGATTTTATCAAGATTTTTGAAGTCAAGAGAACTAATGATTGATTCATTTATGCTATATACACTTTTATCTTTTTTTTTTCTTTTGTGAGGCAATTAGGGTTAAATGACTTGCCCAGGTTCACATAGCTAAGAAGTGTTATGTCTCACATTTGAACTCAGGTCCTCCTGACTCCAGGGCCAGTGTTCTATCCACTGCATCATCTAGTTGCCTCTATATATGCTTTAAAAAAAACACACACAAAAAAAAAATAAGCAAAAGCTTCCCTCATAACAGAAACTTATTTTTTGTGGTTGTTACTAATTGAATTTAGCATAGAGTTTCTATGAAGATTAAATTAGCTGAGGAAAACTTAAATTAAGGTAGGTCATAATGGTGTCTTCATCCCCTTTAAATGTTTGAAAAATAAGGTGGAAAATTGGTTCCATTAGAGCAGGAATTCTTAACCTCTTTTATGTCATGGCTATGGACCTCTTCTCAAAATAATATTTTGAAATGCATAAATAAAATGCTCAGGCTTACAAAGAAAAATAGTAATATGAATAAGATAAAATAAAGATGTAATTTTCCCATCCAAGTTCAAATACCCTCCCCAAATCACTACACAACCCCCTTAATTGTTTATGGACACCAAATTAAGAAGCCTAGCCTTAGGAAACATTAGATATCAGATTCTGTGAACATCTTATTGTTTACTGACATTCACATCTTCCTTTAGGAAACAGCCTGGTCACGTTGCTGTGCCACCTCTTCAACACCCATGGGCTTATTCATCATTTTCAGTTAGACATGGTGACCTTACATAAGTTTTTAGGTAAGTAATTTCCTCTGTGTTTCCAAACACTGAAAAAGGGAACAGCTTGCTTTTTAATGTGAAGGGCCAGCAGTCTCAAACAGCATGACATTGTGAGGGCCCAGATTTGTTCTTAAAAGATTGGTAACTAGTGAAGAATGATTTACACTAATTCACAATAAATAAAATGCAGGAAATTTTTTGCCTGTGATAAATTCAAAAATTCAACCAACATTCTTAAGTCTCCACTATGTGCTAAACTGCAAGAAATAACAATATAAATATGACGCATTCTCTTAGCTACCTCAAGATGTATGCACTCTTTTTAAGGTAAATCAGGCTTACACAAAAATAGCTACAATGGAAAATGAACATGCATGGCACAAAATGGTAAATGAAAATTTCAAGAGAAAAAAAATATCTTTTTATTAAACTAGGGCTCTTGGGGAGAAGGTGGCAATAGAGCCTGGATCATGAAGGACAAATAAAATTACAATGGAGCTCAGAGGAAGAGATTCTTTTTTTTTTTTTTAGTCTTTTTTAAATTTATGGGATAAAACAACCATTTTCATAATATAATGGTAAAAAGATGATTGCAGAGGAAACTGAAAATTTTTATGTACAATTTTCTATTCCTTTTAAAAATATAATAAAAATATGCTATTTTCTTTTTTGAGATGGCATGATCAAAAACAGTTAATGGAGTGTGTTTAGTTGTAGATTGACTGATTTAGTTATTGATTATAAATAAAATATTTTGTAAATAAATATTCAAAAATAAAACATAAATGTTTATTTACATTTATGATATTAACATTTATATTATATATAATGTATGTGCACTTAAATTATATTTATTATTATTATATTTACATAAAATATTTTATATTCATATATTATAATTTATAAATATTTTAAAATAAATCATCTTATATGATTTAGTTATTAATTGACTGATTTAGTTATTTATAGTTAGTGATTAGGCAGGACAATACAGTACATGAAGGGGAGTAGAGTGAAATTATGTGTGAAATGTAGAGGATGTGAGAAGGAATGGATGGGAAGAGTTAGAGCTAAATTAAAAGGAATCTTCTATCCTAAAATTAGGAATTTTTACTCTATTCAGTAGGCAATGGACAAGCATTACAAGATTTATGGCAAGTGACTGGATGTGGACAAAGCTATATATTATCAGTCTAGGGGTGTAAAGAATAGACAGAAGAGATTAAAAGAGCAGTTTAGATGCTATCGCAATAGTCCATGGGAGTAATGAAGAGAGCCTGAATTAGAGATTATAGGAGCAGATATGAAGACATGGAGGCAGGAGGTCAACAGAATTTGGCAACTGAATGGATATTGGAACAGAAGTGGAGGGAAGAAAGAGTGATCACTCACATTTTAAGCCTGAGTGATGAGGAGGATAGAAAAGATATCAGCAGAAATTGAAGGGCTGAAAGAAGAAAGATGAGGTGAATTTTGATAACATGATGAATTCAGTTTAAGCCATGCTGAGCTTGAGATGTCAGTAGGACAGATAGGAGGAAATGTCTAGCAGGCTGTTAGAAATATGGAGGTAGGATGTAACCTTAATTTTCAGTAAGTTCATTTGTTCATTACCATGTAGCACGGATAATTGTTTTGGCTTTTAGCATATTTCCAATTACCTACCTGTGGATTATCTAGGGTACATTTTATATTCCAAAGTGGCTTCCCACTGCCGCCCATCATGTTTCTAAAGTACTTTCTGCTAACCATTAGTTGATTTGTTCTCAGAAAAAGCAAACTCATTTTAATGCAAGTCCAAGAAAGCTATAATTGTAAAATGAATCTTCTGCAGGAGAAAGGGGAAGAAGGATATCACATAATACATTCTTTAAATGTGTGGAAATATCTATAGTCCTGTTTTCCTCCTAAAAGTATAGCCAATCTAGAGTTAATTACATGTGGCTATGCAAAAGAGATGCTATGCATAAACGTATTTTGTGTGGTTAGTTTTTATTTCTCTAAAAAGGGTTCCAGAGAGGTATTTTCAAAGTTTTCTTAGACTACACTGATCCATTCATATGAATAACTGAAAAATGTCAAATAATTATACTAAAAACAAATGAGGATTACAATAGTTGGCTTATCTAAATAATATAAAATTCCAGCAATAAATGGCATAGCATGTCTCCCTCAAGTACATAATGACATTTGTAGTCCTCAATAGTTACAATACATATGTTGACTATTTTGTCAGCCTTAGTTATAAGCCTGGTATACTTATATACCATTCTATGGTAAACAGCAAACCAAATATGCCTTCCTCCTCTGTCCTCATACCTGTCCCCTTTGATTCAAAGAGTTCTCTGTGCCTGGAAGAGGACAGCAGGAGAATAGGGATAAGATGATAATTTGACCTTAACAAGGTGAAAACAAACCCAAATCCCCACTTGGACCCACTCTATAACTCGAGTTCCAGCAAGCAAACAAGAACCCCAGGTACACGTATTTTCCTTAAATCAGTATGTATTAGGCAAGCAGTAAACGACCCTTTGGAGATCAGTAACCTTATGCTGTTACTAAAATTTTTAAAGGAAAATACCTTGATGACATATTGCTCATAAATGGCAGCACCCTAAAATAATTACATGATACTGTGGAATAAATGTGCTCTTTTTTCTACATATTTATTTTGCTTCTGAATGAAAGCCTTCATGAGAGCAAGAAAGGGGTGATTTATGAAGGAGGTCAGGAATTCTCTAGGGCCCCACAAATCCTTTTAGTCCCTTTCCCCAAATCCCCTCAAAAAGAAAAAAAGAAAAAAAAAAGATCCATTAAGATTGCCAAGCATGCACACTATATAGATTTATAGAAGGTCCCCAGGCTGCACAACTTCTGGATGTCAATATTTTTAAAGAAAAATAACTCCCAGATCCTAGTGAAATCCTTGTTTAAGCTTTTGGAAATGCCTTGGAAGGTGACGGTGCATAATCCTAACATTTGCTTGCCTGCCAGTTATGGTTCAAGAAGATTACCATAGCCAAAATCCTTATCATAATGCTGTCCACGCCGCTGACGTCACCCAGGCCATGCACTGCTTTCTAATGGAGCCTAAGGTAAGATATGATGACATAACTGCTTTTCCATGACAAACTGGAAATCCTGATAAATTAATTTTCTTGCTTCAGTTAGCATCCATTACATTAGAAAAACTTAGTTTCATGTCTTTTACAAAACTGATTGTAGCTAAGAAAAAAACTTTTTTTAAGCATTTTAAAGTTTGTAAAGCACTTTTTTATCTACATTGGCTCATCGATCTTTACCTCAAACCCTATGAGGTAAATGTTATCATCCTCATTTTTCAAGCTAATGAACTAAGGCTCAATAAGATGAATCAGGAAGTCAATAAACATGTATTAAATGCCTATTATATGCTAAGCACTGTGATAAGAGCTGAATAGACAGGATTAAGTGATCTTCTCAGACCCAAATAGTGTCTGAACCAGATTTTAACTCAGAAAGTCTTCCTGATTCAGGCTGGCACTTGAGCCACTATGTCACCTAGCTGTCCTGCTGCACTCCCTACCTGCCCTGTAGCTTGTCATATCTATATTTCAAGTCATGGTCCAGGAATCTAAATCTCATTCAGGGACTTCATCATCTTAGTCTGTTTGCTAATAAGTATTTGAGGTTAGATTTGAACTCAGGTCCTCCTGACTTCAGGGTCAGTACTCTATCCATTGTACCACCTGGCTGCCACTATGTATTATAAGATTTAAGGAAAGGAAAAAGCAATCTCTGACCTCAATAAGTTCATATTTTAATGGGGGTGACAATATGTAAACAGGAACATAGAAGATTAGATGGGATTATCTCCCATTTTAGAGGGAGAGGCTCAAAAAAACTTATTTTTTTCTTATTATGTAATTGGAAATATTGGAAAAGTTTCATTTGGAGAAAACCATTCCCCATAGTCATATATTGTACACTTAGATGGTAAATATGTCAAGTACTTAGAAGTGGGCATTTGTCACTAACACCAGTAATTTCATTGACCTGAGAAAACATATTGAATCATACTAGGGATTAATTCACAAATTTCCACTGATTTCCAAATTCACTGATTTCCAAAGTGAACTTAGAAATACTTCAGATTCAAATTATGACTATAGGCCAAACATGACATAGCAAATTCTGAGCACAACTCCATGACATCAGAGTCATGTGGAATCATAGTACAAAGCCAAAATCAAAGGAATATGCCCTTCATAAAACAGATTCCAAGCTAATTCTAGGTACAATTATGCATAACCTGGTACCTGAGAATCAAATACTGACTTGGTCCTTTCTTTTATATTAAAAAGAAATTCCCAACACTATATATCTGGACAAATCATTTAGCTTCTTCAGACCTCAGATTTTTGACCTTCAAAAGTATTAGATTAGTAGGCAGGAAAGATCCCTCCCAGTTTTAACAATCTACAAAATTGTCAACCAAATCCAAGGGCAAAATTATTCCAACCAAAAACTAAGAGAATGAACAAAAAGCTGGACTGAGGTTAAAGCTAGGAGGATGCAAAGACAACATATCCAGATGACTAATCAAAAAGGTGTAAACTGAGTCCAGAAAAGTTAAAGATAGGGGGTAGTTCACATGGAAATAAAATAAGGGAAATACCACTCAGGAGGGAACCTTGAAGCATCAGCAACTAGAAGGAATTAGCTTGAGATGCCATCTTTTTTTCTCTGACATACAATATTTTCCTCTAAAATGCTTCCAATTTAAGGCTGTGATGGAAGCCACACATCAACTTTAACAAATTGCAAATTGTTTCCCAAGTTCTTTTCTTGGGTCTATGGCTATAGAATACCATTGAATTATACTATTATATACTATATTATATTATTATTATTATACCTTGAATTCTATTAGGAAGTAGAAAAGTCTCATGGCAATTGCATCTGGGCAGCTTATAAGAGGATTTCATTACATTTGATCTCACATAATCCAGATTATTATTGTACATTGAAGATAGTATTCAAATGCTACAATTCAATTTCATTACTGCAGTTAAGCCTTCTTTCAACCTACTGTAACATGTGAAAGGATGATTTGGCAATTTTGAATTCTTGGATAATCCAAGAATGCCATTGGCTTTGGTCTCAATAATTTCCTTCACTAACTCATTTTTCAAGATGGTAACTAATAGCCAATTTTATTTGTTCTTTTTCTTCCTATTCATAATTTAATGGAAGTGCTAACAAGATGTGAAATAATCAAAAGATTAGCACAGTAGAGAGAGGGAAAACAGACTTACATAATCCACAAATAGAATAACTGAGAGTATCATCCCAAAAAATGAACTGCAAAACAGTCACAATTGATGGAGACCTAATACATTTTTCATAATCAAAGGAACAGAATAATGTCGTAATGATTCATTTGGTTTAGTTATAAAAAAAAGGAAAGAAAGAA
>JAJPUD010002877.1:252805-286981 GCA_023553655.1 Myrmecobius fasciatus
AAGGAAGGAAGGAAGGAAGGAAGGAAGGAAGGAAGGAAGGAAGGAAGCTTTTTGTATAGTTCTTAATCATCTTCTGTGCTATGTATCCCACTGGGCAGTCTAGTAAAGCCTGGAATCCACTTCTCCAAGTAATGTTTTTAAATGCATTCAATAAAATCCATTGAATTACACAGGAAATTAATTATGTTGAAATGCAGTCAAGAAGTTCACCAATTCCAGTTTAAGGATAGTGTTATAGGAGGAAGGATTGATAACATTTATTCAGGTTTAAGTATAATGTGTCTATTTCTTACTCTGAGAGTCCCTGAGTTCAAGCCTTACAGGCATTGCCCCATGCAGAGAATTTAGGTTGGAAGGGAATAGTTGTAATCTCATTGCTACAACCAGCTTCTCTGGCAGATACAGGATGAACAAAACAAAACAAAACGAAGTCATCAGGGGAAGAAAGCCACGTTGCTTTCTTTAAGGAACAAAGTCTTATTTTCAGCAATCAGAGATTACAGGTTTGTTGTTGTTTGTGTGTTTTTTGGATGGAGAGTTCAGAAAAGGAAGAAACAAGGTCTCAGGCCTCCCTAGTTTATTTGGAAGGACCTCAGCAGGGCAGAGCAGGCTTCGTTAGCTAATGCAGTTTTTACTTCTACTTTTTCTGAGCAATTAAAAATGAAAGCACAGAATGTTTCCCTGTTGTTTTTCCTTCTATGTCACTATATATTTAAAAATTGTAATTAACTTTGATTCTAGTTGTACACCATGAGTCAATTATCTGCATCAGGCTTGCTGTTATTTTAATCAGAAGAGAGCACCCAATAAATAGAACAGCATTTAAAGCTTCATTGCCTGATAAATTCCTGCTGAACCATTGTCAAAGACTATTTTTCTCTCTCCTCTCTTCTTTTCCTCCACTACTTCTCTCTTCTGTTCTTTCTCCCTTCCTTTTTACTCATTTCCTCCCTTTCTTCTTCTCCTTCTTCTCCTCCTTCTCCTTCTCCTCCTCCTCCTTCTCCTTTTCCTTCTCCTTCTCCTCCTCCTCCTCCTCCTCTTACTCTGCCTCCTTCTTCTGTCTCTATCTCCAAATAAAGGCATTCTTATTTTTAAAACATGGAAGTACTAATATTTCATTAAAAGTCAGGGACAAAATAGCTATTTTGCTCCCAGAATTAGTAATGCTTAAACACTTGTGGAGGATTTTAATTTTCTAAACCACTCCCTCCCTCAAATGAAATGTTTATTGGTTTTGCAGCTCTGAAAGGCATGCATTCACCTTTTAATTTAAATATGACCAATATTATTTAAGTTGTGAATATAAGGATTGGGAAATATCACACTAGGTTGGCATGGGAGACCAGAAAGTGTGCAAGTGATTTTTTTTTTTTTGCTTTTTTCTGAGGCAATTGGAGTTAAGTGACTTGCCCAGGGTCACACAGCTAGGAAGTGTCTGAGACCAGATTTGTATCTGAGACCAGATTTGGCAAGTGATTTTTAAAGACAAAAGTAGAGAGATGTTTTCCTGGTGTAACTTTTCAGAGATGGGTGACTTTTTTACATTATTAGATAATTCTTCTCACTTGTAATTGAACTTTTTATTCTCTATTATCATTTTTTTCTGTAGAAACTCTTTTTTTTTTCAAAAGAATTCTTACCCCTATTGGCCACTTAGCTTCAGTGAAATTGAATGGGCCTGTAAAAATAAATGAAGCAATTAAAAGATAATATGGATGTGAGTAAATGGTAAAGAGAGTTAATAAGAAATAAATTAAAGGATTGTTAAGCAGCCGTGAGGTTGCAGTTGAAAATAGATGGCCCAAGTTTATAGCAGTCCTAGTCAGTACAGTTTGTTATTTTCTCTAGCAGTGTTCCATGAGTGAGTCTTGAGTAAAAATGGATAAAATAAATTATGTGAAAAGCCAGAGTTGGAGCTTAGCTGAGCAAACATGGGCAGATTAAGGAAGTAAAAGATTTTAGAGTATGAAAAAAAGACATTATTGACTAATAATGGGAAGCTGAAGGATAGGGAAAGCAGAGAAGTAGAGAAAAGTTTGGAGTGATGATATGTCTATAATTTGGCCAAACTGAGTGAAACTGAATGCAGATGGAGATAAAGAGGGCTATAAAAGGAATTGTAAAGTGAGAACACTAATAGGGGCACTCAACCTCCATGTGGAAATCACTGAGGAGAAGTGCAAATGATGAGGTGGAAAAATAATTAGTTGGATTCTGTAGTAAATAAGTAAGATAGGGCTGTGTCTTGGAGGTAAATAGATCTAAAGAAGCTGGTTTAAATGTAAGAAGTAGATGTCAGGAGTATTAACATTGTTATTCTCTGCCTGTATTAATTTATCATTTCTGATAAGGCTGGAAAAAATAATCCTAATGCATAAAGGGCTAAATGGACAATATTGATTGCAATCCCATCCCAACTAGTATAGCATCCCTGAATGCAAATGTGCTCACTAGCCTTTCTTTGTATCTCCAGCGTTTATTTCAGGACCTGGCATCTATAGTAAGCATTTAATAAATGTTTTTGACTGATAAGCAATATCAAGACCAATTATTGTTTAATTATTCTTTATGTGCTTATCTTTAAGTCTCTGCCTTGTAAAGGTTATCCCCAACTTGCAAACAGGTTGTGTTCAAAACCTTGTTTATAAGAATACATTTTTTAAGTTAAAAATGGCAGCATCTCAGGATAAACTATAACTTAGCTTTAAAAAAAAACAGTACTACTAATTAGTGAAACTAAGCTTGGACTTTGGGGAATGTAGCAACCAAAAGAATGCTTCTCATTTTCTAGATCTCAGCAGTGTAATAACCCTTACTCCTATCCCCTGGGACAGTACTAGCTGATGTTTCATTTATATGGGACATTCAAAGATTTAGTGTTCATAAGATGAGGAGTTGCTGTATTTGTAATTATTTTTCCCCAAATGGTGCATATTTCCATTTTTTATGATATGTAGCCATTTGGGTTTATTCTTTGTCATATTCAAACAACTCTGATCCCATCAATTTTCCTAGTGTTTACCTACAAATTAAGTCTCCCTTGTAAATTTCATAAATGCCTTTTTTTATTCCCTCCTTTCAAATATTATTAATGAAGATGTTAAATCAGGCTGACATTATAACAATGCTTGAGGCAACTCTCCAGATATTTTCCCTCTATTCAACGGGGACACTGTGTCATATATTATTAACTCTTGTCGCAATTTGTGGCCCCTTTAAAAGCCCATGTGATGGCACTCATAGCTATGCCAATATGAATTAGTTTCTTAAGTAAAATTTCATGAGCTAATGAATTAAATGTCATACCAAGATAAGACATCCATTACATTAAACTAATATATTAGTCCCATGATTCTATAAAAACAGAACAAAGTAGTCTGGCATAGTTTGATTTTTTTCTTTGGTTCTGTTAGAATCATATCCATAAGATGATAATAGGTTAATGGAAATAAGGAGCAAAATCTCTTGATGAATGATCAGGGCCAATTCATGGATATTATTGGGAGTAATGGGTTCTTGAAAATATGAAAATTACATAATAAGTGTATTATGGATCAGGTGACAAATTAAGGATGTTCCTATATATTTAAAACTTGAAGAAAAATTATTAAAATGCTTCAGAATATCTGTGATAAAATTACTTTGGGTTGTCCTTTCACCTCTGCACTTTGCAATCCAATCAGTTAATTATTATCCTTCATTCTCGAAGAGGACCAAAATATTAGAGTCCATTTACTATATTAGAGTCCAATTACAAGGTGTCCAACTATGGCTGATCCGACCAACGTGAGCTCAGAATACTTTGCCACAATTTGGACATGAATAGTCCTTAGGAACATTTGGGGTGGACTCTCTAATTTTGTGTATCTGTGGGGTCTATGTGATCCACGTAACTTTCACCTGTGGCTCCAAGAAGTTATAGCAATCCAATCACACCCTTAGAATACTTAGAGTAGAATTGTTGTGGCCAGCCTTCTGGTGGGAGCTTTTCCAGGCTTAACCAGGCTGGTCTTCAAATAACAAACATGGTAAGATTATAAGCTCCTTGAGACCAAGGACTGTCTTTTGCCTCTTTTTTGACTCCCTAGCTTTAGCACAATGCCTGACACATAGTAGGCATTTAATAACTGTTGATTGACCATATCCCTTACCCACCACATCACTTAGTAGGAATGGTTAAACAATATTCTCCTCTGGCATAGTCTTGGAGAACTCAGGACCACTACCACGTGATAATGAGGCAATATAGAGGTCTACATTGCTAATGGCACTAATGTTGTTAATGAAAAGGACTGCCCTTTATGAAATTATTTCTCTTTTTTTAATCAGACCTGTGATGCCATCACTGTAGGGAACTCCCACATAAGGAGACTCCCTACACCAATGCAGATTGGCACCTACCCTGAAACTGTTAGCCTTATAGAGTTGCCTGGGACACTGAGAAGTTAAGTGACTCGTCCCATACCATAGCCAATATATACCAGAGCAAGATTTGAATCAAAGTCTTCCTAATGCAAGGCCAGCCTCTCATGAGACAAATTAGAAAATTTAAATAGGAAAAACTAAGTTTTATGTTTTAAAATCAAACTCATAAGATTTATAAGACAAGGAAAAGAAGTAAATACTTAGAAGCACACAAAGCAAACAACTATAACTTCCCACAAATTTGTCATTTTTCAGTTGAATCCAATTTCTCATGACTCTTTTTTGGGGTTTTCTTGGCAAAGATATTAGAGTGGTTTGCCATTTCCTTCTCTAGCTCATTTGACAGATGAAGAAACTGAGGCAGAGTTAAGTGACTTAACCAGAATCACAAAGTTAATAAATGTATGAACTCAAGTCTTCATTACTCCAAGCCCAGCACTCTATTCATTATGCCACTTGGCTGCCCTAAAACCCTGGTTGTAAGTATAGGATTTAAAATTGGAAGAAAAATCAAAGGTCAACCAATCCAATACTTTCATTAAAAATTTTTTCCACCCCTGAATTTTATAGATAAGGAAACTGAGGCCCAGATGGGGCTAAATGATTCATCCAAAATCATAATATTAAGTAGCTGAGCCAAGGTTAAATCTAAGACCTCTGGCTTGAACTCTTGACTCCTTTTCATTGTATGACATTGCCTTACCCCATAACTGATCCTGGTGATGCATCTGAAGGGCAAATTTAGGCTTGGACATCATGAATCCTGTCTGTCTTTCAGGGCCAGTCCAATGGTTCCTTATTTTGGGTAATGTTAGTCAAGACAATTCAATATAGACTTATTAAGAGATTACTGTATGGCAGTCAGTCAACTAAGTGCCAACTACATCCCAGTAACTTTGTGCTAAAAGATGCAAAGAATGACAAAAAACAATCGCACTTTCAATGAGATCACCAGCTAATTTGTGAGGGGAGAGGAAAATAACATGAAAATATTAAATACAAATAAGATTACATACAAATAAGAGTTTATCTCCCAACATGATTCATAAGGAAATAATGAAATGTTTAAAAAAATGAATGTGCATGCATAAGTAAATTTTTTTTGTTTTTACTTGTAACTAGGGAAAATAAAAATTAAAAAGATTATATATGGGATAAATCAGAGATAAAAATCAGAGGTGTCCAGCTATGTTTTCACATCCTCATGGTCTTAATTTTCTTTTTATCCTGCTGCTGTGATACAACAGAAAGAATATTGGAATTTGGATTCGTAAAACGTGGGTTTCAATATTGTCACTATTGCTATTTCCTATATGACCTTAAGCAAGTCATTTGCTATGGTTCTCAGTTTCTCCATCTGTAAAATGAGGTTGGACCGATCTCCTAGTTCTAAATTAATGATTGGTCAGTCTTAAAAGTTCTCTGTGTCATGCTTAGAAACATGAATGATGAGGCACTGCATAACCATAATGGCTTCCATGTTCTCCATTGTGGAAAAAAGGGAAAACACATGGAAATAGCAAGTGAAGATGGAAAGTAATTTCCTTTTATCTCTTTTTCTTCTCTTATTGCCAAAGCTAACATTTCTAATACAATAGTGAGTGAATAGTAATGGTGATAGTGGGTAGCCTTGTTTCACCCCTGATCTTAATGGGAATGGTTCTAGTTTTTCCCCATTATATGTGATGTTTACTGATAGTTTTAGACGAATGCTATTGATCATTTTAAGGAAAACTCCATTTATTCCTATATTCTCTAGTAATGGAAAATAATTCTCTTTCTCTCTTTTCCATGGAGTAGGGACAGGAATATAGCCACTAAGACAGTACATCCAAGAAAAGTCCTTGCATGATTTTTGTGTTGGAGGGAGGAAAGAGTTTGCCCTATCACTCTGTTAATGAAGCCTGACTATTGCTAAAAATATCTATCCCTTATCCATCACTCTCAATCTTTTCCACTTAGTAGGAATAGCTAGACAATATTCTTCTCTGGCACTCATTACAGCCGTGTTCATTGTGAGAGATCAGTATCTGTCCTTTCCCTCATTCTGGCTTTTTATTTTCTTCCTCCCTAGAATGAGTCTGTGCTGGAGAATCACCACTGGCGATCTACAATCGGCATGCTTCGAGAATCAAGGCTCCTTGCACATTTGCCAAAGGAAATGACGTAAGTGCCACTGAAATAAAACATATTGATGCAGACACATCCGAGATCAGCCACTCAGCACTCCAGGGATGGCTAAAGATCCCACGAGGCTCTGGGCAGCCTTCAAGTCAGTTGATCAGTCTTGCCTGAACTGGAGCATCAATTGGGGGATACGGTGGTATCAGACACACCAACCCAGAAATCAGAAAGTTTCTCTGGATAGCTATAAAAGGCAGGCAGATATAAACCTGCAGGCAAAAATAGCTTATACCAATGTACGGCTCTCTACTTTACCACCCTTCAGAACCACCAAAATCCTGTGTTTTAGGTTAGCAAAATGGTTCTCCATGTACCTCTTTTATAACAAGAAAGAGGCATTCTTGAGCTTCAGAGATTTAATAGTTTTAAGACTAATGAGCAACAAAGGGCTATAACCTTGAAATTTTAAGTGGGATTATGAGCAGCTAGGTGAGAATAGTGGATGGAGTAATTCATAAATTCAAATCTGGCTTCAGACACTGTGTGACTCTGGGCAAATCACTTAACCCTGTTTGCTTCAGTTGCTCATCTGTCAAATAAACTGGAACAGGAAATGACAAACCATTCCACTATCTTAGCCAAGAAAACCCCAAATAGGGGTCACCAAGAGTCAAACATGACTGAACAAAAGATGAGATTGTGTATTTTTGTTATGTTATCTTTGTAGGAGTAAAAATTCAAAATTCTTTGCTAAAGATTAAATTTTTTAAAGGGATCATACTGGTCCCAGTAAAAACTCTATATTTAAACTTTGCACATAGGACCTTTTAAAAAGAAGAGTAAACACAGTCAATAAGCATTTATTAAGTGCTTACTATGTGTAAGAGAAAGCAGCTAGATGGCTCAATGGATAGAGCACTGGGCCTGCAGTCAAGAAGTTACTTACTAGTTGTATGATCCTAAGCAAAGCCTTTAATCTTAGTTTGCCCTAATCTGCTAGAGAAGGAAATAAGCAAAAAACTACTTTAGTATCTTTGCCAAGAAAACCCCCATAGAGTATGGTCCACAGAATGATGAAAAATCAGACTCAGCTGAACAACAAAAACCAGGAATTGTACTAAGAAAGGCAAAAGACAATTCCTGCCTTCAAAGAGCTTACATTCTCAGGGAGGAGACAACACATAAAAAGATGAAAAGTCAGGGGGATGGAATAAGTAGGAGAGAAGTTTCCCAGTGTATGGTTTTTAATACATTTGGTGATGGGATGAGCCCACAGACAATACTTCTGTCTGTGTATGGATCCAGTTAGACATGCCTTCTTCCAGACATCCTTAACTCTGATCCTCCAATCTACAATAGATGCTAGTCTTAAGGGAGATGGGTGGTATATGACTAGTTCATAATCCATACCTATATATTACATTTAATTTAAAGAACATATCCTACTGAAAAAAATGGATATCTTAGCATAATATGTTTAAATTTTTAGTGTTTTTTTCAGCTCATCCATATGCTTAAATGGCACAAAATAGTAAATCAAGTTTTGGAGTTAAAGGGAAATCTAAGTTTAAATCTAGCATCAAATACATATTAGCCCTGGTCAAATTATTTGACTTCTCAGATAGTTTTCTTCTCACTTCTATGTAATTTGTTGGAGTATGGAATGTATGGAATGAGTTGATTAAATGGCCTCTAAATGTGCTAAAGGCTGATCCTCTGGTCCCACTTTTCCAAAGAGCATGAATTATCTTGAACCATTAGTTCTGATTAACTTTTTTCACCCCCTTGACCAAGAAACACCAGTGCAAAGGGTTGTATGAAAGTTTATGCCTTCTACTTAATCAATTCCAAGGACAGAAAGAAAAGCAATCAACAGAAACAAACCAAATCCCTAAAGAAAGGAAGAGAATAGAGGATAAGGGAAGAGAAAAGAGGAGAATCAATCCAAGGATTACCCAGCTTTGTCCCTATATTACACATAGTTGTGCTATTCTCATGTCTTTTTTTTTGGAGGGTATAAATGTCCTAGTAAGCAGGTCACCATGGATTCAAAACAAAAACATGCTTATGGGCCTTTTTTGGCTGAAATGCTTTGAAAGACATCTGGTAGGATAATATATATAATTGAATGAGATCATGTATGTGGAAGCACATGATAAACTATAAAGTGCTTGACGGATGTAAGCTATCATTACTACTATTATTGCTGTTGCTTGCTTTTTGCTTCTGTTGCAAATCAAGAATTGAGGAAGGCTCCTTTGGATTCTTCCACCTGCCCTGACCCAAACCCTGATGACTCTTTTAAGCCTTCTGTTCTCTCCTTCTGGCATGTAATTGGTAGATTTGGGTTTCCTACACACATATACACATAGGGACATTATGAGCTACAAACTATCCCAATCCCATCTGCTAGGATTTCAGTCTAGCCATCACTACTTGATACCTTATCAGATCAAGGGCAGTCCTGACCAGAGAGATGAGACAGCTAAGTGGTACAAATGGATAGACCACCAGACTTGGACTCAGGAAAACCTGAGTTCAAATACCACAAAACATACATATTAGCTGTGTAACCCCGGACAAATCTGCTTTAATTTCATCATCTATAAAATTGGCACAATAATAGCTGTGAGAATAAAGTGAGTGCTTTGCAAACTTTAAAACACTATATTGTTGCTGTTGCTGTTGGCATTCAGTTGTGTCCAATTCTTCAGGACTATAGTGTCCTGATGCTGCCCATGAGCCTTTCTTAGCAAAGATAATGGAGGGGTTTGCCATTTCCTTCTCCAGAAAGATGTATATATGTAGAGAGATATATGTGCATACATAGAGAAAGAGAGATAATGATAGATAAGTATATATATATACATATATATGTGTGTGTGTATGAATATATGGTATATATATGTGTGTGTGTAAATATATGTATATATATATGTATATATATATATATATAGTGTGCTAGGTATTACTACTAATAATAATGGGTCAATAAGGAAAAGGGGTATTCCTCTGCTAGTTGTAATATATAGAATGAACTATCAAAAATGCAGTTTAGAACTAACTGCTGACTGATGAAAGAATCAATCCATTTTCAAAAAGATTTGCTACTGTGTTTGTCTTTTATCTTCTCTCTGGTGGGTTGCAGACAGGATATTGAACAACAGCTGGGTTCCCTCATCAAGGCCACGGACATCAACCGGCAGAATGAATTCCTGACCCACTTGAGAGATCAGCTCAACAATCAGAATTTGAGATTGGAAGATGCTGAGGACCGACATTTTATGCTTCAGGTAATAAAAAAAAAAAAGAGAGAGAGAGAGAGAAAGAAATGTAAAATGTTTACATTTGCTTGATAAAACAAACACTTAGGGGCAGGGACCACAGATTGAGCTGATTAGAGACAGGGTATGTTGAATCCTATGGGCTAGAATTGTGACCTACTTTATTAAAAGATTTGAGACACTTGGGAGAAAAAATGTTTTTGAATGTCCCTATAAAGAATCTCTGTTTTATGTCTGTCAGTTGGCAGGATCTCATTTCCCTTGTTTGGAAACTGCTTCACTTGCCATTTCTTAATGAGCCAAGAGCACCACACAAAATGCCCCCGATGTGCTGCCGCCAGCATGACATGCGTCATACTTCCCATGTGTTGGGGGTAGGTTATCACCATGGCACCTTGGCAGTTTGAAAAGGCTGCTATCTTAACACAAAACAAAGAGAGAAGAATAGCCTTCCTCTGCTTCAAGCTTTTTTGATCAATCCCTGTTTTAAACTTAGGATGAATTTTTATGTTATGCTTAAGCATGGTGTGATTCCCAGAAAAGAGCTGGGAATCAGGAGATGGAGCAGTTCTGGTCCAGCTCAGCTCCTGGCTTGTAAGAACATGAAAATCATTTTGCTTATCTAGCCCCTCATCTACAAAATAAATGGAAATTGGATGAGATAATTATCAAGATCCCAATCAACACTAATATTTGATGGTTTAATTTTTACTTAACCATACTTTACCTAGAAATAAACTATAAATTATTTTGAATTTATTTGCATTGAACCTGTCCATTCTGTCCTGTTTCCACTAGAAACCACAAATTATCTCAAAAATAAGACTACTTTCTTGGTAGCTAATTGGAACCTAATCAGAAACTGGAGAAACAGGGAAGATGCAGTAAGTCTTCTGCTAACCAGTGAGGGAATCAATGGTTGGGGTTCATTGTCCTTCTACCAGACATGGATTACCAATTTTCAAAGAATGAGAATGCAATGAAATATCATTGGTGTTAAAAGTGAACATCTTTTAATTATTCTTTGGATGGTTCTGGAAAATGCCATAGGATTTTCAAAGAATTCCAACATCTTCATTATTAACATCATTAATTTCTAGAGGGAGTATGACTTATGAAAAGAGTACTGGCTTTATAGTCAAGAGATCTGCATGTGAATCCTATTTTTGGTCTTCTGTGTTCTCGGAAAATCATTTTTCCCCCTAAAAAGTTTCCCAGGGTTGCCATGAAATTCAAATGCAAACGATATATTTCTATAAAGCACTTAATAAAAGCAAAAGGCACTGAAAATGTGAGCTATTATTGTACTTACTGGAAAAAGCCAAAAGAAAAGAGCAGATTTTTACTGTTTTCCAGGTCATAGAATACTAGATAACAGAAGATTTACTGTACTGTTATTTTAGCCCAGCTTGGAGTACATTGTGAGAGAAGGGGGTGAGTTGGGAAGTTTACCAGTTCACATAAGCATTTGGCATTCTCCTAATTCTCCCATGAAATAAAATAATTACTGGAAATAAGGTAGGCATTTATGGAATAGCAAGGTAAAACTCTGAAAACCTGAGACTGAAAGCAGTAAGAAATTCACTTTAAATTTAGGATATGCAAACTTTTTTTTTTACCAATTTAACAAGTCTCATCAAATTTTTTCAAATAATTTTTTAAATGTTTGTCTATAGAGTTATGGTAAAAACCAGTTTCAGTGAAAACTATTGACAATTTCTATTTTGATTCAGAATTTGAGTTTAAGCATAAGACATTTTTAATGGATCTTTTCCCCCCACCTCAGACCATTGCATGTATTATTTTTCTATTTCCTGTCGCCTATTTTACAGAGATGAAAAGCCTTTTAATCAGCTACTGAGCTGGAACTGAATAGGCATACCAAAGTTTCCCAAAGAGAAACTCTTTCTTTTTTACCTGAAATGTTGGGAGGCCTCTAGGTAGGAAAACTTTAGATCCTCTCTCTTACCTGATAATTCTGTTTTGGTCTCTGTCATGTTTTTTCTTCCTTATCTTAGTGACAGTATCAGAGACAAAACAAACCATAACATAACAGGTCATGAAGATCAAAAGGTCAGAAGACCCAGTCTAATGGTGGCTACAACAGCCAAGAATGAATAGAGCCCTATATGTAATACAAATTCTAAGCTCACTTTCCCAAAACTTGTAGATCAGATCCCCAGAACGCGGTTGGCTTAATATTCCTCTCAGGATCCTAGGAAATGATTCTAAAGCTATCACTCATCAGAGCACCTATCTGGTATATTCCTCCTAACATCATTTATTTAATTATTATCTCAATACTAATTTGACCAGTTGGATTTTTCCTCAATCTCCCACCCATAATTACAGCTCGAATATCAATTATCTCACTTAAAAACAAATTATTTATAAAGGAATATTTACAACAGAAATATAAACACAACCTCCTACATCTCCTGGTTGATCCATTGCTGGGCTGGGTCAAGGAAGTCACTCCATAGGGTTGAATGGGCTTAGATGATGCAACTCAAAGCACTTTCTGTTATAGAGTACTTTGGGATAGTTGATGGCTTTCAGATCTTTTTCCTTCACTGATACCTTTTTTTACACACTCATTTCTGGTTTTTGTTTTGAATTTCAAATTCAGTCAGTATCAGTCCTGTCTCTTTGTGACCCCATTTGGGGTTTTCTTGGCAAAGATACTGAAATGATTTGCCATTTCCTTCTCCAGCTCATTTGACAGATGAAGAAATGGAGACAAAGAGGATTAAGTGACTAAAGTGCCCAGGGTCACACAGCTAGTGTGTGTCTGAGCCATATTTGAACTCTGGAAGATGGGTTTTCTGGCTTTTTACTCTATCTAGTGCATCACTTAGCTGCCCCATTTCTGGCCTAGCAACCAATTACAAGGCATTTCATCCACATGCAGTAAACCAATAGGAAAAGAAACAAAGAATATCTGACAATGTTCTGAAGTGGAACAGAAGGACCCTTCTATTGCACATCAGAGGTATTGTGCATCTAAACTCAAAATGCTCCTTGATACCTGTGGCAGTTTTCCCAAATAAATTGGCAGACACCATTCCTTGCTCTTTTCTAGCACATTGGTGATTACAAATATGGTTGTGTTTATAGCAAACAGATTCAAAAATGAGGTCAAGAAATAGTAGAAAGAGCCCAGAACTGGAGTTAAAGGACTTGAGTTTGAATCCCTGCTCTGCTGTTTACTCCCTGTGTGTCCTGAGGCCGTCAATCAATCAACAAACACATTAAGCACTTAATATGTGCCAGACACTATTCTAAGTGTTGGGCAAGTTACTCTGAGCCTAAGTTTCTTTATCCTTAAAATGAGAAAGTTGGACTAGTTGAACTGTTTGGTCCTTTCCAACTCTAAATCTATGGTTTCTTTTTCTGTCTTTTTCCTCACTCAAATGCTTTGTGGGTGGGGGGAATTGGCTGGAAGTGATTGGCTGGAGGAGACACTGGACTGAATCTGACAAACTCATCTGGGATGAAGCTTAAAATCTTCCAAAAGAGCCCTAGTATTTGAACTAAGGCATGAGAAACCTGGGAAGAATGCATGGTCTGGTGGATAGAGCCATAGAGCAAAAAAGGATTGAGTTTAGATCCCATTTCTTAAAGACACTGAAAGTCACCTTCTCTGTGTTCTAAATAGCTCTCTTAAAACCACATTATTGCTTGTTCTTCATTCTCTAAGAGAACCAATCGCATCAGAAGGATGATGTTTTGACTTGCAAGTTTAAGCGAGGCAAGCTGTGCATTCATCAGCCTTAAACTCTCCTTAAGACTCTAGTGGCAAGACAAAGGTCAAGATAACTGGCAATGGCCCCAAAAGCAATGGGAGACCTCAGCCTTTTTAAGCTAAGGTTTTTTCCTGGGTTTCAGTTTAATTGCAAAACAGGTGTCAGCTTGCATTGCTAAAAATTTCCTTCCCCAAAACCACAAAATTATATCACAGGTACCATCCCTATCAATAAACTGAGGTATTTTTGCCAAAAATAGGGCCAGATCAGGTTAATCTGAAGCAGTCTTTTAGAAACTCTTCTCACCTTTGCCTCACATACCCAGTTGTACACAAGATATCCCCCTTGGCCAGTCTTCCATCTTACCCAAGTCTGCCTTTTAATAAAATATCCAATTCCAAAATCACCTTCCCTTCCTCCTATACAATCCAAAGATGTTGACCTCTTTTGTCACCTGGTGAAGTCAATGTAACATAAGAGGGGGAAAAAAAGAGTCAATTTGAGATCAGAGGACCTGTATTCAATTCATGCTACCTTTGACATTGCACAAGTCAATTCATCACTCTTGATTTCAGTTCCCTAAAATGAGGGCATTTGAATAGTAAAGTCTCTTTCAATTCTAAATCTGTAGTCCTGTGATTCCTTAGTCACTAATGCTTTTTCCCCCACTTTGGACTTCACATAGTAATTTGTTTTGCAATTCTCTAAAACTATGATTCTCTGTTTTCATATTCCTCTGTCCATTCTGCAAGAGCGCAAAACTGTATCTTATCCACTCAATCAATGAGCATTTATTCAAGGCCTACTGTGTTCCAAGTATTGTATCTAGTATGGTGTTATTTATGCAGTTGGTAATGTTTGTTGAATAAAATTCACACCAAATAGGTGTAATAGGTGGGTAGATTTAGTCTTTCCTAGGGAAATAGTTTTGTTTGTAAAGTGCTTTACCTCTATCATCTCTTTTGATCCTCACCAACCTTGTGAGGTAATAGCATTTTTGCAAATTAGAAAATTGAGGCTGAGAGAATTTCAATGACTTGCTGCAATTATTTGAACTTGGTCTTCCTTACATTAAATAGGACACTCTATTCACTGCTCCACCTAGTGCCAGCTAGGATATTTGCATATTCAAGAGGACCATCATAATTCAAACGAATCCCTACAAAGTAGGATGTATAGAGAGGTATTTCTGAATGAGTAGGAGAATGATATCCCCTATTACTCCTTACCAGTGATGGAAATCTTTTCACTATCTTCTTGACTTGGGACAAATAATTGCAAATAGAATTGTTAACCTCACAACATACATATCTCTTGCCCACCTTTCTCAGTTTTTCCTCATTTATTTTTCTCCCAAAATGAGAAGAAAAACTTGGTAACAAATGTAGTCGCAAGACAAATTCCCACTATTGGACACGTCCAGAAAGGTATGTCTCATTTTACACCTTGAGTGAGGAGTTGTAGAGGAGATAACACACTTCATCATGGATCCCTCAGAATAGAGATTGGTCATTGCATTGATCAGAGTTCTTGAGTCTCACAAAATTGTTTTTATGATCTTCTTTTGTATAAATTGTTCTTCTGATTGTTCATAGAAATCTGTTGTTTCCTCTGCTAATATCACCATTTTTAAGGAGCAATAATATCTCATTACATTTTTATGCCATAATTTGTTTAGAAATAGTCCCCTTGTGCTACCCTACCTTCCCCAGTCTCAGTAAAAATTAGACACTCCATCTTGCATATTGGAAACCCACTTCTGCTGAAGAAACGTTTATGGAACTATTGTGCTGGAAGCTCAAAATGCCTCTTTGGTTTAGAGAACTCCTGCAAATGGTTGGCACTCTGGCCTCCCTGAGGTCAGCCTGCGTGTGCTATTGACCAAACCTTAGCACAACCACCAACCTGGCACACACTGAGTGGGCTCTCCTTCAGCCCAGCCGATGAAAACCCAGCCTGGGTCTTCAGGGCTGACTTTCACACACACACAGAAGCAGGCAGCACAAATCCAAACAAACATCATTAAAGTGATATGTAAGGTCAATCAATGTGACCACTAGGGAAGGGAAGCCCAAGCCTTCTCGAACTGGCTTGGCACCGGGCCCATTGCCTCCCGGGTCTTGGCCGGCAGCCTCCAGGCCCTGGCCCAGTCTAGAGCCAGGCCGCGGCAGCTTCCTCCCAAAGCTCCTTTGGCCGGGCAGCTCGGCCTTCCTGAAGCTGGCATTTTCTCTTACTCTCTCCTACACGTAAGTGGGCAAGGAATGCTTGGTGCAATGAGGTGACTTTTAAAAATGGGGGCTGCTGTCTGATGAGGCAGAAAGAAGGCCCGAAGTCCGGCCTCCGACCCATGATCCATGTGCTTCTGACCGATGGCCTGCTAACAATCTCTGCCTCTGCTCCCTCCCTCCCCACTGTTCATTTTTCAGATTGCGCTCAAGTGTGCTGACATTTGCAATCCTTGTAGGATCTGGGAGCTGAGCAAACAGTGGAGTGAAAGGGTCTGTGAGGAGTTCTATAGGCAAGGTGAGTGGTCTCCTTTCCCCTTACCCAGTCTAGGATTTCAAACTGAAAGTGTGTCATCTCACATGGATATAAATTTCTGCAATCTGGTTTCCTCCCTCTGAAATCTCTTACAAACTATCTTGATACAGGGGGAAAAAATGAAATAAAGATGGAATTAAATACAAAAAAAAATACACAAATCAATGAGTGAAGGAAAGAGTGAAAGAAAGAAGGAAAGGAGTGAGAGGGAGGGAAGGAAATAGGGGAGAGAAGGGAGGAAAAAAAAGAGGAAGGGGAAGAAAAGGAAGAGAAAGAGACAGAGCATGATGGGGGGCGAGAGACAGAGAAATGAGAGACAGAGAGAGAAAAGGAGGGAGAAAGGGAAAGAGAGAAACAGAAAGAGAAAGAAAGAGTGAGAAAGAGAGACAGAGAAACGGAGACAGAGACAGACAGAGAAAGGAGGAGGAAGAAATAACTATTTTTTAGAATAGGAAGGATAAAGACAGGGAGAAATAGGATGGATTGGGAAGCAAGCAAAGTATTCTATTGACTCCTCTGATGGTGTACTGAGGAGCAAGTATCAGGCACAGTTCTGCTTATATTACTCTCACCTTCATTTTAATGAGCTGTGCTAAACCTAAAAAGACATTTAAATGCTTGGGTTGGAGGTGGGAGTGAGGGGCAGAGGAGAAAGACACAATACTATTTTCACTAAATGGGAGAGTAATAAGACAAAAGGAATACAGCAAAAGCAGCCAAAAATCTATCTTCTTCCTCTTTTAAGGAATGTCTGCCATAAAAAAAAAAAGTTAGGTTAAACAACTCAAATATGGTTTCAACAATAAGGTAGAAAAGGTCTGACTTATCCAAAAAAAAAAAAAAATCAAATGACTCCACACATTAGGGAAAAAACTTAAAAGGATTAATCTAATAAAAAGACATAAGAATAGTTGTGATGAGCACCTGGCCTTAAAGTTCAGAAACCTGAGTTCAGGGCCCAGCTCTGCCATTATTGATTAATTAGCTATATGAATTTGGACAAGCCATTATGTTCTCTCTATTTCCTTATCTGTAAAATGCTAAGATTAGACTAGATTTTTTGAGAGCATTAATCCTTAAAAGAAGTACAGCTAGAAAGTGCCTTAAGTGCCATTTAATCCATTTATTATTACTCATTCAGAGAGGGGAAAACTTGGGCCTATCAATGTCAGATGCCTTGTCCAAAGTCATGCAGGTAGTAATTGTCAGAGACTGGGTTCTCTAACTCCAAAATTACCCCTCTGCCATACTGCCCCATCACTAGCTCTCCGGGAGGACACTAAAAGAGGTACTTGAAATGAGATGTGATAATTCTTTAAACTTATACAATAATTTAGAGTTTGCTTCAGCATTTGTTGTGATCATTCAGAACAGTGGTTCTGTCACAACCCTACTCTTGTTAAAGGCGACAATGTTAGGTTTTATGTGAGTGGGACTTGGGTCCCAATCCAGGAATGAATTTGAAGGGATTACTGTCATAACATCCTATTGTATTGTTGGGACATCAAATAACAGCAGTAATTCTTTTGGAGGAGAGTTCCTTGAAAGTTGTCTAAGTAATGTCTTCAGTCATTAAAGACTGAGATTACAAAGACACATTTGTTCAGTTCACTTAAGACCAAGAGACCCCTTTTTTTTTTGCCAAATTTCTCCAGAACCGATGAGTAATCATCTAGTTCTTACAGCACAAAGTGGAACAAATTTCCCTTGGATTGAGTGGGTTGATAAGAATACAAAATCAGTTCTAGTTGCATGATAATTTATAATCTCTCCACATTGAGAGCAGAACAAGAGCAAATATACTGGAGCCATAGCAAGAATTTAGGTTACTTCTTTAATACTTTGTGGGTCTTGTTGACATTAGTTCATTAGCTAGTGATGAGGGATGAGGAAGTAGCTAACCCTGATAAGGAGCCTTCTGCTTTGCTTTTCACATTATGGCAGCTGCTCCTCATACACAGTCCTCACTAATTTGATGAGCCAGATAAGAGCACCTAGGAAGAAGCATGTGTAGACATTTCATGTATATTTTCAAGAATATTAATAAAAAGTGGATTACACATTATGATCCAGTGCCACTCATGACTTCCTTGCTATTCTTTGAATGAGACACTCCATCAGTGTATATATTGATTTGATTTGGAGAACCCTGTCAAGTTCATTTGAAATTTTCTCTTCAGAGGTCTTGCATTCAAATGCTGCTCCTAATATACCCTATCTAACTTCTCTGGGTCTCTGTTTCCTTATCTATAAAACAGAGGGTCTGGACTATATAGCCCTTGAGGTCCCTTCCAGACTCTGACTGAATCCATGATCCCATCAACAATTCCTGGTGGGTCCCCTTCTTTGTATTTTCATTATAAGTATTGGGAGGCAATATGACAAAGCTCTAGAAAATGGTTTCTTGACTTCAGGTTTGCAATAAAACCAATTTGGCCAATTTCTATATTCTCTCTAAGGACAAACCTGTGAGTCACTCTTGCATTCTGCAGAAACTTCCTTTAGGCTACACTCATAGAAAAATGTCTTGAATGTATAAACCATAAAACTGTAAAACAGCTCACTGAGAGAGGTTATAGAATACACTATGGTGAAATAATAGGATAGAGAAAAAATATAATTCATTTTAATATTTAATCACAAACTTTGTTATCCAGGGAACCCTTTCCATCCCATCAGCAAGTTCAATGTGGCTTATAGCAAAATCAACATTAAAATTAAAAATTAAAATTGAATGCAAACTTAGAATTAACATTAACACAAGTCTCTGCATCAGTGAGACCAAACCCAGAGTTTTCTGTTCAGTCTTGACTTCCACATTTTAAAAGCAACATAAACTAAAGATGCTAAAGTAGGAATTACAGGAACTTAGGAAGGAAGTGACTGTTCTCAGTTTAGAATTCATGATATAAAGGAAAGAAAATTCAGACATATAGTCTGACAGACACACTAAATTTTGAGAGAGCATTTGTCAGAGTTCAAAGATGGGAACAATTTTGTGGTCTAAAAATTCTAAAGGGGAAATTATCCACGGAGAGATGTGAACTTGTGGAGAATAAAGTGCTAAAGGTAGGTAGACATATTTCCCAAGAAGAAGAAAATGAAGTTATTTAAAGAAACTGGTGTAGATGTACAGGAAATTTGAAAAGACGTATGAAAGATAAAGGGATAGCTAATAATGAATACAAAAGCATGGCACAGTCCTATAAGGATAGTGTTAGTAGTACTAATGCTCAAGATGAACTGGGAAGGAATACAAGGCAACAAAAATGATGATTTTGCTTTTAGCAAAAGAGAATCAAAGAAGTTATGAGTGGACATTAGAATGATCACAGATGACAAAAAGAAGAGAGAACTATTGAAGTCTATTTTATTTTTTCAGTTTTCTCCGCCAAAGAGAATTATTTATTGACTAGACAGGATAGAATAAAAATAATAGGGAACTGAAGTATAAAAAAAGATACAGTGAGAAAACAAGAAGTTGCCATTAATTATTTCAAATGTTAGGCCTAGGGTATTGAGAAAACAGAAAGATGTGATTATGTAAAACTAAAATTATTAATCTTTGAAAGTATGTAAAGAACAAGAGAAATAATATAGGCCTAGAGAAGAAAAAATGTTTTCCCAATATTCAAAAAAGGGGTGGTCTTCAAACTTTCCTGAGAAAACAAACTTTCCTGGGAAAACTCTAGAAAGTTATTAAAATGTTATTAAAGTTTGTGAATATATAGAAAAGGAATTAGTGATCATAAGAAGCTAGCATATCCATATTAAGAGCAAGCCATGCCAAACTAATCTCACTTTCTTTAAAAAAATTTACTTGTAATAATATAAGTAATCTCTTCATCACACTAAATGAAGACCACCTAGGGAAGCTTAGAAACTTCTGACAGAGTTCAATCATGCTGTCAGAGTATGTCCAGCAGTAACAGCCTAAAGCCTTTTTCCGTCCAGCAAGGAGTTTAAATATCAATTAGCCTCCAATTCTCTTATGATCTTCCCTTCCTCTGCTAATATGAATCAGCACCAATCCCTGGATCCAAGTTTCTAGCTCTCTTCCCCCAAAGCCTAGTCCTAAAGAATCCAGATTAAGGACCATATATAAACCCACCAGACTTGACTGGTTTGGGGGAGAGTACCTCACTTTATCTGGGGCCTATTGGGAGGTACCCAATTTCATCCTGGATTCCAGTGGACCAGGCCTCTTTTCACCATCTTCCTGGAATGTCCTTCCTATTTTAATCCCCCTCAATAAAGTTGATTTGCTTCATGATCCGGTTTTGAGTTCCATATTTCTCTGTGCTGGGCTTTTGGTATTCCCAACTGTCCTGATTCTATGTTGGGGAATGCTGTATATATGGTTTACATAGATTTTAGCAACATGCTTTAGGAAAGGTCTCATATTCTTCTTATTGAATATATTACAACAGGTTATTTGTTTTCATGCTTGGGAGGAATAGATAATAGAACTGACTGAATATCTGGATCCAGAGATCAGTACTTAATCATCTAATGTCACTTTAGAAAAAGGTCTAGAAGTACCTGAAGTACCCTGTGTTTTTTTTTTTTACATTTTCAAAGTACCTTGTGTCTTTTTAAATATATTTATCAATAAGTTGGATCAAAGACACAGATGTAATGATCATCAAATTTGCAAATAACAAAAAACTTGAAGAGATAATATGTTGGGTGTTAATCAAGATTCAAAAATATCTTTACAAGCTAGAAGTTCTCTGTCACTGGAAATATCCAAGTAGAGCATGGATGATCACTTGCTGAAGATGTTGTACAGCATTAAGGATTAGACTAGGTAATCTTTGAGGCTATTTCCAATCTTTGGAGTCTATGATAAATTATATGTATTTTCCTGTAGAAAGGACTGTTATGATTTGGAGAGGAGAGAAAAGTGCCATGGGGAAAATAAAACTAAAGCTCAACTTCAATTGATGGATAAATGGTTTTAAAAGAATGGAGAAAAGATGGCAATGTAGAAATGAACAAGATGTTTCCAGAAAAGAGGGTAAAACAGTATGGCTATAAGTTTTCATGTAAGAGAAAATAAAATCAGAAAGTTAAATTTAACCCAGATTTTGAGGTCCCTTAAATATCAAGCCAAGAAATTTAGAAATTAACCTTTTATAAGTGCTTTTGAGCTTTAAGTGGAGAGGTGACAGTGTTGTTTTGAGAAGGTTAATTTGGATAGAATGGATATGTCTAGTGGAAAGGGTAGAAAATTCAATCATGATTCATTTACTAGCTGTATGATTCTTATATTAAACTTTGAGCTCCAGTTTCCTTCTCTATAAAATAGAGTTGTCACACAGTTGTGATGAGGAAGGTACTATATATAGGTATATGAATGCTATACCATTATTTGAAAGGAAAAGACTAGAGGCAAAGAGCTAAATTTAAAAGCTCTTGTAATAAGCTAAGTGTGAAGTGATGAGATTTTAGACCAGCATGGTGTCAAATTTCATAAAAAGAGCCAACCAAATTTAAAAGATATTGTAAAGGCAAGGAGAAAAAAAATAGGATATTATGGCAGATTATGTGTGGAGGATAGAAAAGAAAGGGATAAGTATAATATGAGTCCAAAGTTTAAGACAAATTATTCTAAGGTGGATGATACGGATGACAAAAAGAGGGAAATGTGTAAAGAGATCCAATTTAAGAAGACTTTCTTTTTAATGGGGAAATTGCATGCCTTCTAGAAATCAAGGGGGAAAAAGATTTGGGTAACAGCTAGAATTAAACAATGTGGACTGGATGGATAAGGGCTAGAAAGTTCCTAATTTTGCTTCCACTTAAGTGGTCTACATTTGAAAAGATTAGCCAGGTAGTATTCCAGGTTCTTCTGCCATCATTAGAGGGACCTTAACAGTTGCCCATAATCATTACTCCTCTGTTACTGATGCTTTCACATTTTGAAAAGCTAGTCTACAATATCTTCAACCTCCCCACATAAGAAAAGGATAGAAAGGGAGCATGTCGGTACTATACAGTGTAAGGTCATCTTCACATGAGGGTTCTATCTATCACCTAGCTTACAAAAGGCATTTGCCATTTTTATGAAGAGCCACTTGGACCTTTTGCTTTTTATTTCTACTATATAAAGCAGAATCCATAAATGGTACTCTATTTAAAGAGGCTAACAGACACATGAAGATAGATTCTGTTAAAATGAATTATAAAGAAAAGGTTTTGGTTTTGGTTTGTTTTTTAATCAGACCTCCCCATTCCCTGTTTATTGTCCATTCTTGGCTACCATCAGATGAAAAGAGCAAACCCATCTTTCTAACTGGTAACTCAAATCGTGACCTTTAATTAGTTTTCCTAGGACCATATGCCTGATTTAGGTTCTGTGATTCCTGATAAAAAATCCCTTCTGGTCCTGAAACTAATTAGGCAGACCTCGTGGTGACCTGAACTGACTACTGATTCCCTAAGATTTTAAAATATCACAATAATTACTGGGGCGGGACAGAGAAAATAAGCTTTTTATTTAAGCTTTTTGATGATGATAACAAACCAAATAGCAATTTCTGGAGTTTCTTTTCCCAACCAGGTGGTAAGGAATTATAAACTTATTTTTGCAGATACCAAACTACAAATATATCTTCTTCTCCTTTTTTCTTAGGTCACCTAGAGCAGAAATTCGAAATGGAAATAAGTCCTTTGTGTAATCAACAGAAAGATTCAATCCCTAGTATACAAATTGGTAAGTTGGCCTTGAATTTTTAATTTAGTTTGTCATGGACTTACTGCCAGGAGACATATAATAAATAAACACACCCCTACACAAGTTTGCAAAACTGAAAATGGGAGTTTGATAAGATCCCTTTGATTGGCTGAACTCAGAATGAGAAGGAAGAATATGAACTGTTGGTTATTTAACTAAATAGTAGGTGTACAATATTTATTAAGATATATGCATACAAAGGAAAAATGAAAAATACTGCAAAGGCTTTGCTAAAGAACATGAATTAAGCTACATTAGCTTCACAAGTTAGAATTGAATCAACAAAAATAGTTTAAAAGCTCACAAAATTCAATCTTTTTAATTCTTCTTTCATCACACTTCTTAATTAAGAGTATCTTAATCCTTAATACTATATTATTAAACTTGTAATATTTATTTAATGGCTAGGTGTGAAGGAAACTTTTATGTTTTGTGTCATTTATAACCTTCAGTCGATTTCATATTCATCTCAATCCTTATGATTCTCAAGCTTTTAATTATTTTTACTTTTATAATTTGTTGTGAATATCATTTGTTACTTTCAAAATCTTATAATTTTTGAAAAAAAATATCTAATTCGATTTTACCACAAAGTTAATTTGCAGCTCTCTGAGAGCAGGAATTGTTTCACTTCTGCCTTTTTATCCCCAGCATTTAGTGCACTATCTAGCATATAATTCTGTTTTTTCAGTCATATCCAACTCTTCATGATTCCACACCAGACTTTTCTATCTGCCACTATCTTTCAAAGACTGTCCAAATTCATGTTTATTAACTATATATCTATCTTATCCTCTGCTTTCTTTTTTTTTCCTTTTGTCTTCAATTTTTTTTCCAAAATCAGGTTTTTTTCCAATGAGTCCAATCTTCTCATTATGTGGCCAAGGAATTTGTTTCAGCTTCAGAATCTAAACTTATAGTCTAAATTAATTTCTTTAAATATTGACTGATTTAATCTTCTCTAGCTCCACAATTGGAAAGCATCAGTTCTGCAGGACTGAGCTTTCCTTATACTCACAGTCATACATTGCTCCTGGAAATACCAGTACTTTGACACTATAGACCTTTGTCAGCAAGGTGATGACTCTGCTTATTAGTATATTATCTAGATTTGCCATAGCAAAGATCTTTTAATTTCATGTCTGTAGTCAGTCAGCCATTGTCTGCAATGATATTTTGAGTCTGACAATATAAAATCTGATACTGCTCCCACTTTTTTCTCTCTATTTGACAGGAAATGATGGGACCAGTTGCCAAAGTCTTAGTTTTTTGTTTATTTGTTTGTTTTGGGGGGAAGGCAGAGGGGCTGATGTTAAACTTCCAGCCAGCTTTTACACTCTCCTCTTTTATCCTTATCAAGAGGCTTTTCTATTCCTCTTCACTTTCTGCCATGACAGTGGTATCATTTGCACATCTGAGATTGTTTGTTATTTCTTCCAGCAGCTTTAATTCTGGTTTTTCACACGATGTGCTGTACATATAAGTTAAATAAATAAGGTGACAATATACCACCTCATCATACTCCTTTTCCAATATGAAACCAATCAATTCCATGTTCAATTCTAACTGTTGCTTCTTGATCCACATACAGATTTCTATTCTCCATCGGGAAACTAGAAAGATGACCTGGCACTCCCATCTCTGTCACATTTTGTTGTGATCTAAACAGTCAAAGGCTTTAGTATTGTTAATGAAGCAGAAGTAAATGTTTTTCTGGACCTCCCTTATGCCTTCTCCATAATCCAACAAATGATGGCAATTTAGTCTCTTCTGTATGGGAAAAAAAAAAAAGCCTGCTCTTCTAGTACTTCTTGGTCTACATATTGCTAAAGCCTCACTTGCAGAATTTTAAACATTACCTCCGTGGCATATGAAACGAGATCTGTTGTTTAGTAATTTGAACATTCCTTAGCATTGCCCTTCTTTAGGCTTGGCCACTGAATTTTAGGATTTTAAATAGCTCCGCTGGAATTAATCACCTTCACTTACCTTACTGTTAGCAATGCTTCTTAAAATTCACTTGATTTCATTCTCCAGGTTCTAGTTCTAGATCAGTAACCACACTATCATGTTATAGATAATGTTAAGATTTTTCTTGTATAATTCTTTTGTATATTCATGCCACTTCTTAATCTCTTCTGTTTCTATTAAGTCCCTATTTTTGTTTTTTATCATGTCCATTTTTGCATGAAACATTCCCTTAATATCATAGGTGCTTTCAAAAAAAATGCTCACAGAATGAATGGATGAATGAACTCAGAATAGAGGTAGACAGACATTCTATTGCTCCTTTGAAATATTAACTTTTAAGAACTAACCATTGTATATAGAAGTTTTTGAACCCTGAACGATATTTACCACAATGAAAGATATATTCTGATGGTGATAGGAGAAGAGAATTACCACCTTAATGGTGGTAAGTCATAAAGAGGAGACAGGAATCCTGGGTACAGACTAGAAGTCACAAAAGAACATCCCTTCTTCAACTTTTGGAATAGAATCAGGTGGAAACAGCAATAATAACCCACTTTTCCCTGGTTCTTTGATGTTTTACAAAGCACTTTCCTTAGAAAAACACAAGGAAGTAGTTTATGCTGATTTTATTATCAATCAGTAATTGTTTCCAAAGGCAAAATTCTCCTTGAGTTGTCTCTTCCTGCACTATTTTCCATATCCAGCTCACCACTATTATTCCCCCATCTCTTTCTTTCTTTTCCCTCTTTAATTGTGCCTTCTAGAACCCTCAATCTCTCAGGCAGTGACATTTTCTTCACACTAGAACATTGTCTTTTCATACTTTTTCCATTTTGTGCTTGAGGAAATCTGATTCTTTGGAAAACGTTCCATTTCTACCTATCAATTCTAACAGTTTTGTCTTTTCTCATATTTCCTAACACATTGAGCTGGGGGATTTGGGGAGAGGGGAGTTGACACATTCCTTGTCTTTATGCAAAAAACTCCTTTCCTTTGAGGTTCACTCAATGGATCAATATCATTTATATATCTATATATAAATTTTTATAGCAAGAATTGATGGGCCTTCAAGTTACTTTCCCTGCCTTCTATCTCTACCCTTATCCTTTGAGAATTTATGTTGATATTCCTTCTCTAGCCTCCCAATTAATCAACTTTCTCAAAACTAGTAACATATCTTCACTCCAACTACCCATAGAACCAATAATAGTTTAAATCTCACTATCACATAAAACTGTTATTCCGTGATTCTGGACTCTGATATCTCCCCTTCTTTGATCTTCATTTATTTTTCTACCTCACTATTAGCCTCACTCTTCCTGAACCTATTATTTATCCTCAACATAATCTCCATCCTTTTTCCCTTGTCCATCAATTTTGCTCTGGTCTCAATTTCCTTCTTTCATAGTCTTGACTATAATTATCCAGTTCAATGCACTGCCTTCTCCTCTGAAATTTGTTGCCCCTTTGCTCTTCTGCCATCTAAACCCTACCATTCTCAACCTTGGATCACCCCCATTTCACCCTTCTACCTTCTCTGCTTCTCCTTCTGAAATTACAAAACATATTGGAGGGAGTCCCATCCCTGTGGTGTCCCCCTGCATCCAATACAAATTCATATTATCTAGACTCATCTGTGACATTGTAATCCTTTTATTCTTTCTTAATTGACTTTCATACTCTTCTCAGAGACTATCCCACTCCTCTTTTTATCAGATGTATTTGCCTAATTGTTTAATTAAGGTCATTCATCTCCTATCTCCTCAGTGAGGGATCTTTACTCAACCATTCTCTTCCTTGGTGATATTGACTTTTTCCTTGAGTTCAAATATCATTTCTATACAAATGACTTTCAAAGTTAGATAGCTAATCCTAACCTTGAATTTCTGTTCCTCGTTATCAATTACCTTCTGCACATTACTACCTAAAGATTGTTCCATAGATGTCTCAGATTCAGTACTGAGCAGGAAGGGATCTTTATGATCATTGATTTTAGAGATAAGTAAATTGAGACCCAGGAGTTAAAAGTAACTTGCCCAGTGTTATGAATTTAGTGTTATCAAAAGATTTGAATCTAAGCCCTTTGATATCAAAACAAGTACTATTTTTCATGGTATCACTTACCCTTGTAGCCTTATCATGATCTTTTTAAAATTCTGTGTTTTTCCAGGTTTTATGACCCATATTGCTGAGCCACTCTTCAAGGAATGGTCCCATTTTACAGAAAACAGTCCACTGGCTGAAAATATGCTAAGCAATCTCACAAGGAACCTGGTCAATTGGAAAAGTTTACAACATACACAACCCAGCAGTGGTGGTGGCATTAGTGACAGTCATAGCAACAAGATCAATGACCAAACAGACCAAGGAACTGAAAATGAAGAGCAGCCTACAAATGAAGGAGACACTCCATAATAGGAGCCCTGCCCTCTTCCCTTTGACACTGCGATCTTCTCTCTGCTAGTCAGGATGAAGTTTGAAATCTCAGTGTGCACAGGGCCATGGAGAATATGAAAGGAAACAGAATCTCTAAGGGTGTCCTTGTCAATAAACCCAGACTGTTTCTGGGGTTTTGTTCCTGTGCTCTTTTGACCCCCTCCATCCCCATTTTTCTAAGTGTATCAAAGCCATTTGTCTCTTCTGATCATTAGCTGCTTGAGTGAGGAACTCCGTTCAATAAGTGCTGAGACTGGTCCCAGGAACAGGCTTTGCAACTATCAGGGGAAGATTGGAGATGAAGGAAGGCATTCTTGGCCACAAACTCCATTTGCCCTTGGTCATACTGTGACATGCAGCAGTTCATAGGTCCAGAGCACTGGACAGTTTTTAAAAATCTGGCCATTGAGCTGCACAATAAACCACCAGCAAATCTGGAACTCAGAGGACATTGGTTTTAAATGTGTGAGCAAAAAGAGGGCAAGAGAAAGAATCTTTTATTTTAATAATAATAATAATTATAATAATAATAATAAACCTTTTTAACTTTTATATTCTGTGCACTAGACAAAGGATCTAAAACTCTGGACTAAGATTATCTACCCAACCAGTCCCAGAGGAGGCTCGTTTTTGTTAATAATTTTTATGCCACTTTACATTAAGAGACTGGCATCTTCTCAATTTAAGGAACAGTCATTTCCTGTCAGATCTGCGGGGAAGATGTTGTACAGTCCATTCCTTTGCACCATTAACCAATCTGTCATTTTGATGCCTTCATTTCAATGACATGTTTATATTCATGCATGTACATTTCCTGTAAATATAAGGCGCTACTGATTCCCATGCCAAAATCCATAAGTATTATGGGATTGCTACCTGTATAAATAATGGCACTGTGAACAGAATATTGTTAGTTTTAATACAAGAGAAAGCATTTGTAAATATGGTATAGAGTTTATTAATACACAATTGTTTGCAGATAAAGGCCTTAACTTTAATCATCTTTCACCTTCTGAGAGTTTCCTGAACTCATGTCCTCTCAGATGTGTTTCTGAACTGCCTTTCCATGCCCATCATTTTCGCTTTTCCAGCTGAGATCATCAAACAAAACTGTGTAATAATCTTTTTAAGAGAGTTTTTGGAAACTTCACATGCATTCCACTCAAGACCATAGTGTTTGATCTATGGCACCTGACATCACTTTCTCAGATGAATGAGATCCTTCACAAAACCTGAAGTAATTTTTCAACACAGCAATGTTACCCATTATATTTTGACAAGTCAACTGACGTGCTTGTATTTCTTAAGACTCTTGCTATGGGCTTCGGCAGTCAGCAATCTCCACAGGAGACTTAGCAAGTTTCCCAGACCACCTATGAGACTGCCATCATGTACTAATTTGGGGATTCCATGCTTTTTACACCTGTGAAGTTGTCAGTTATGGCTACAGTACCAAAGTATGCCTTCGTTATGGTTTGGATTCATTTCTTTGGTCTTCAAGTAGCTGTTTTTTTTATCATTTCACAAAAATATGAATATTTTTCAACTGTTTCAGTTGAAAGGTGTCATTTAAAAAAAAAAAGGAAAACATTTTGTTTTCCTTCAAGCCTTTATTCTTACTGTCGAAGGTCACTGGCTAATTACAGCTTTGGCTAGAATAGTCACCTTAAATTGTTCTTTTTAGTTCCAATATGTTTTTTGCAAGGATTTGCACGTTAAATCAATTATGGCATTCTACTCCTCTGCAAAGTTCTGCGCATTGAGCTATGTGGCTGCACAAGTTCCAGCTTAAGTCATGTTAGATGAAAATAGGTGATGGGTTTTTTGGGGTTTTTTTAAATCCTTTCAGCAAAACTACCAGGGAAAAATGACCATATCTGCCATCGCTAAGCTGTGTCTGAATTCCCAGGTATGGTCAACTCATCTTATTTTCTAAAATGCAGCAGTTCCCTCTCACTTTATGTAATGATAAATTAGAGAGATGAACTAGTTATAATGAGCTTCTTTGGAGAAAGGTGCAAGCCTAGCAGAATTATAAATTTGATAGAAAATTTAGGAATGTGGGATGTCTTGGTATCTTAACAAAAGAAACTACCAGGTAGTCTAATCTAATTCAAGTTATGAAAACTGTTTAAAATGGATGAATGACACATTGAAGTTCATGAAAAAGTTAAGTATGAGAAGAGGGCACTGTTGCAAAGACATGACACTAGTTGATGTTCTGCCATTTCATACTGACTTCATAACAATAATTCAAGGTGTTCTTACCAAGTCTGGACTTAGTAAGATACTAGTAAGTGAAAGGTTGGATAGGCTCTTCCTCCCAAATCTCTCTAGTCTACCAGTTTTAGTTGGATGCTGTAGAGAAGGCTTTTGAATAGCCTTTTATTTAACATCTTTAAGTTCACACAAGGGAAGATAATTATGGGCCTAATAAAGTAGAGATTTGAAAAGGTGAGATCTTTTTATAGCTAGATATGTGGCTTCTTTGTATTTAAGAAATGCCTCATGTTTAAATTATAATTTAAATAAATGAATAAGGTTTGTGGGTGTTGCTTTTATTTTTAACAGTATCTTGGGTCATAAATATAAACCTTAGAATTTGGGGCAAGGGAAGAAGATGCCACAGTTAACTCATGAACCTGGCTTCCAGAATAAAGATTGTGAACAAATTGAACCATGGTGCATGAGCTAAATAGCATTGACTGTCAGTTACTCAGTGCCTGCTTGTCCGCTTTGTAAATTCTGTTTTTTCTAATTGCATGCTGTTTAAAAATTGCTTAGCATTAGCATCTCCAATAGAAGACTGGCAAAGAAAGGGGGTAGCAAAACTAAAATCATTTCTAAGATCCTCTTCATATTAGCTACTTTCATAGAATATTCCACTCAGGGGGGAAGCTTAAGAATATTATTAGTTACAAGGAAAGTACTGGATTCACTGGATTTTATTTGTGCTGTTCTTGTTCTACTCTGCCATGGTCCATGAATCCTCAAGAATCGACCCTCATTTCTTTGGAAGAGAGGAGTCAAAAAGCTAGAAAAGCTAAAAGTAAAATCAAAATCAAGTTGAAAGAGAACACAGCTTGCCAGATGAGATTAGATATTTGACTGTTTTTTCTCTATTATGGTAGCAATGAAGAAATAATTGATCTGAGTAGGCGTTCACAGGCACTATTCTAAATTCAAGTGAAGATTATGTTCCTTTCCAAATTTCTTAAGGGACCATGATAAAGCCAACTATTTTGAATACCATGTGATAATCCCTATTACAACCTGTTTGCAATGATGATGTGATACCTGTTAACTGAGTAACAATTTGGAATTGACTCATCTTCATGAGCTTAGATCTCACCTAGATTTATGAGACAAAATACTAAAACTGGCTCCTTTTGAATAAGCTCCTCCATGGGATTTCAAAAACATCAATTTTGTCCAACTTTGGCCTCTTTAGTCATTGAATATTCCAGATGAATAGCGAAAAATAAAGATAATTCATATAAAACTTCTATGATATGTAAATGGTCTACTTCTCACCAGCACTCTTTTCAAGGATTGATTTGTCAGTTTCACTGGGGAGGCTGCAACTGGAAAAGATGACTCCTCAGATCTGCTTCAATGAAACAAATATTGCCACCTTCAGTCATTCCATGGAGGATGACAGCAGTAAAGGCATTAATAACAATAATCTTTCTTCCTAAATAAGTGCTGTGCCCATTCCAAGACTACTTTTTCCCATCCTACACTTGAGATTCCCTATAGAATAAACAAAACAATAAGTTAAATTCCCCACTTAGAGAAGTGAGTGGCGAAATAAAGGTGTATACATTTGATTGTGCAATTATCCCTAAGATCATTTCAAAGACCTACTTGTTACGGATATTGTTTTATGTATTAGAATCATAGTCCCCTAAAGATAACCACTGCCCAAATCTTTCCAGAAATTAGATAGAAAGACATTATATTATGTGTTGTTCCTTGGGTGCCTTTCTACTTAATCACTCCAGATCCATTTTCTTTTTTCCAAACTTCATAGTTAAGTTTCTACAGATTTCTTACAAGAACAAAAAAGTCATGAACTGTTTACAAGGAAAAATGTCCTTTCTTTTACTCTCAGATATTCTATACCAGGAAATAATAAACAATAGTGAAAATCTAGTGCTCTAATGTGAAGGTCAGGCAAGCTTTTCAAAAGTGCATCTGGACCCATCTGAACCTTGAACATCTCTGGGGCTAAGCCAAATGGGAAAAGACACATTTGTCTGTCCTTAGATACAGCCTGCTAATAGAGTTAATGAAGATAAAGTCTAGCTAATCAAAACAGCTGATATTTTGCTTGTCAGTAGTGTTATACTCTGCATGGTATTGTACAACTTAACTTCAAAAGGTTCCCATTCAGATTACTCTGAGCCTTGAAAATCTTTAAACTTCTAACTTAGAAATAACTTTGTAAAGAGACAATTAACCATAACAAAAAGAAAATTTTAAATACAAATAGCAGCATAGAGTTGGGGGGGGGTTTCCCCCATTTATTTTACACTGGGAAACCTCCCTAGCTAATTAGAAAAGAAAAAAAAATCATTACCTTGAATTTAACTTTTCTAACTTCTTTGTCAGGTTGACTAAATCAATCCCTAAAGACTCTGGCTCAAATTACAACTAAGAAAACTACCACTTAATGGTCTCTATCCTTGTCAATGCCATTGGTCTGCTACAGTATAGTATACAAGACTCAGGTATGAAAAAAAGGCTTTCTAAAAAAATAATATTTTAAATACAATTAGAATATATTTCAACATTTATGTCAGTGGTATATGAACCAAAGCAATTATCCACTTGAGTTATGTCTTAGATTCTCTTCCATCATCAGAAATACTGGAATAACTCAGGAACCCCTTACCAACAGGTGCCTGATGATTAGATTGTCTTGGGAACCTCCTGAATTCCATATTTACTGTCCTCAAAGAAAGAGGTAAATTATACATGATATACACATTTCAAAACAGCTTCTCAATGTCCACTGCCTGACATAGTTGTACAGAATACTATTATGGTTTGTTTTTAAAATGAAAAAGAAAAAAACTAGAAATGGAGCAAAAGAATTAGTACTTGTACTTCCTAGACAGATAAATTGAGAATGAAGACACTTGAATATTGACAAAATAAGGAACTTTACCTATTGTCATTTCAGACTCTTTTGATGGAAGACAGATTTTTAGAGAGTTTAGGTTAGAGATTATTATCAATTCATATACCTCATACATACAGACAATACAATAGCCTGAAAAATTTTAGGGTATAGCACTATAACCCAATTAACATTTTGCTTTTGTTTTAAGGGGGGAAAAACCTCCAAAGAAATTGGGGTTCCATCTCTGGTTCTTTGGCAACATACATTCTTCCTTTGCGGATAAAACAAGTTATATCATACCTTTGACCTGATCATTTTAGTCATCAAATATTCTGTAAATGTAGGCAAAAAAAAGAGATAATTAAGGGAGGGAATTAGAAGTAGGGGGTCTAAATGTCACAACTTTAATTGGCTGCAGCTGAGTTACTTTTTACATTAAACAAGAGTATGTCTCCTTTGTCTTCTGTCATTTTAAAGTTAATAATCGTAAGCACTGAAAACAGAAATCTGGATCTATTTGTTTTCTGACTTTTCTAGAGAAGATTATGAATATAACCTTAGTTATTAAAAAAAGTTTGGGACACATTCATTCATAATATATGCTAGGTTATCCAAGTTTTCATTACAAGCACATTCAAGTGAGCTCCTGAGTATGAAAGCATTAGTTGCCAAACTGCACTAAACTAAAACTATGTAATTAATATTGATGATTTTTTTTATGACCAAAGGTAAAGAGCTGAGAGCCCATCTGAATGATGAGATTAAAGATAAGTCATCTTTTCATGGGGAAGATAAAGAAAATAGCAAGAATGCTACTACATGTGCTGACATGTCAAATCATTACTCTCATGTTTAAATAGTGGAAGTATATGTCATGTTCTTTAATATATCCACTTAGCCAACATAGAAAATGAAATTCACTGTTCTTTCAATGAGCAAATATGTGTGCAGTTTTTTCAGCAGTAGATAAAAGAGTCCTAAATAAAAGAATTTTGGAAAGAGTTATTTGGTTACCAATTTCTACCTATCTCCCACTTTTTCACTTGAAATCAAATCTTTCTAACACTCAGAGTCAATCACTAAGTTTACAAGAATTTCAGTACTAATGAGAAAGTCATGCATGTGGGAAGAAAAAGTCACTTATAAAAAAAAATTTAAATAGTGTTTGCACAGTTGTCATCAGTGTGGGATTCGATTCCATGGAGATTTCATTATTAATAAAAACAAACTAAATTTATTTTGTGGTCTCAAGAGAAACCATAGCTTTCAAAATAAATGGAGTTTGGTATACAAAAAAAAAAGCTAGCTGGTGGGATTTCAAAAGTTCTCAATCTTTAAAAACACAACAGAGAAAACTGGACAGCTTTTCAAATTCACAGTGCTCTCAATCAATGAAACCATTAAAGCCTAGTGGAAAAATACAGCTTAGATAGGTCAGACTTCCACAGGAAAGCCATATTGTAACAAAATTCAATATGGTAGGCTTAGTTCAGATACTCAGAAAAAGACCAGAAAAGTTTCTCCATATCTAAGGATATGAAATATCCCAAAAGTTTTTATGCAGTTTTAAGATTTAGTAATTCAGAAGTATAAATACTACAAATTTTCAAAAAGAACATGCAAAAGGGTATTTAAAATTTTTAAATACTGATATGATTCTTATTAAAATTCAACATAACTGTCTTGTGTCATGGTTCTAGACAGTTTTCAAACTCTGTAAAAACTAATTGAACTTTGTAAAAACTAAGTGGAATAAAATTTAAATAAATTTTCAAATGA
>JAJPUD010002878.1:0-37725 GCA_023553655.1 Myrmecobius fasciatus
GAAAGAGGAAAATCAAATTGTAAGTCTCAAAAATGATAAGGGAGAACTTTCCTCCAATGAAGAGGAAATTAGAGTAATAATTAGGAGTTTCTTTGCCCAACTTTATGCCAATAAATTTGATAATATAAATGAAATGGAGGAATATCTACAAAAATGTAGATTGCCTAGGTTAACAGAAGAGGAAATAAATTATTTAAATAGCCCCATTTTAGAAAGAGAAATAGAACAAGCTATTAACCAACTCCCTAAGAAAAAATCTCCAGGGCCAGATGGATTTACATGTGAATTCTACCAAACATTCAAAGAACAATTAATCCCAATACTATATAAACTATTTGAAAAAATAGGGAAAGAAGGTGTACTACCAAATTCCTTCTATGACACAGATATGGTGCTGATAGCTAAACCGGGTAGGGAGAAAACTGAGAAAGAAAACTATAGACCTATTTCCCTAATGAATATTGATGCAAAAATTTTAAATAAGATTTTAGCAACGAGATTACAGAAAGTTATCCCCAGGATAATACACCATGACCGAGTAGGATTTATACCAGGAATGCAGGGTTGGTTCAATATTAGGAAAACTATTAGCATAATCAATTATATTAATAACCAAATTAACAAAAACCATATGATTATCTCAATAGATGCAGAAAAAGCATTTGATAAAATCCAACACCCATTCCTATTAAAAACACTAGATAGCATAGGAATAAATGGGCTTTTCCTTAAAATTATTAGGAGTATCTACTTAAAATCATTGGCAAGCATCATATGTAATGGGGACAAACTAAAACCATTCCCAATAAGAGCAGGAGTGAAACAAGGCTGCCCACTGTCACCATTGCTATTTAATATTGTCTTAGAAATGTTAGCTTTGGCAGTAAGAGAAGAAAAAGAGATTAAAGGAATTAGAGTAGGTAATGAGGAACCCAAATTATCACTCTTTGCAGATGACATGATGGTATACCCTAGAGAACCCTAGAGACTCAACTAAAAAACTACTAGAAACAATTCACAATTTTAGCAAAGTTGCAGGATACAAAATAAATCCACATAAATCATCAGCATTTTTATATGTTACCAATAAAGTTCAGCAGCAAGAGATACAAAAAGAAATTCCATTCCAAATAACGGATGATAGTATAAAATATTTGGGAATCTATCTGCCAAGGAAAAGTCAGAAACTATACAAACTAAACTACAAAACGCTTTCCACACAAATAAGATCAGACCTAGTCAATTGGAAAAAACATAAAATGCTCATGGGTAGGCCGAGCCAATATAATAAAAATGACAATACTACCCAAACTAATTTACTTATTTAGTGCCATACCAATCAAACTCCCAGGGAATTATTTTACAGATCTAGAAAAAATAGTAGCAAAATTCATTTGGAAAAACAAAAGATCAAGAGTTTCAAGAGAATTAATGAAAAAAAAGGCTGATAATGGTGGACTTGCTGTACCAGATCTAAAACTATATTATAAAGCAGCAGTTTAATATTTCTTAACAGAAAAGAAAGAAGAAACCTTAATTATTTAGAGCTGACACTGAGTACTAAATTTGAATTTTGTTGCTATTTAGTACTATTTTCATATATGTTTAGTGTTAAAGTTGTGTTTATTTTTCTTTTGTTTCTATTTCCCCTCTACTCTGCAATAGTCAATACAAATTTTCACATTTCTATAGATTTTTAATAATCATGGCATAAAATTAATATTTTGTTGAATTTGTATATCACAATTTATTCAACAATTTCCTAACCAATGACCATGGGTATCTAATTTGTTTCCAGCTTTATATTACAATAAATATTACCAACTAGGCACATATGAGACTCTTCTTTTGACCATTTACCTCCTTTTAGTATAAACATAGTAGGGGTAACTCCTAATCAAAAGTCTGAAGATCTTAGTAACACTTCTCACATAATTACAAATTATTCTAGAAATTTTTTTGTTTGTTTTTAACCAAATTGTAGATGTCTTGACATGGTATAAGTGTGCACATTTTCAACAAAAACTATTTGCTCCTTTGAGCAAATTTCTTTTTGGATGGTTATCAAACAACTCCGTTGGTTATTTCAGTATGCATTTCTTTTATCAATAACTGATTGGTTATATACATGGTTATCGATAATACATTACTTTTGAAAAAATTGTTATTCTTTTAAACTATATTATTCATTTTGGAAGATCATTGTTTTCATGAACTAATAAAACAGGAATTATCACTTAGTCATTTCTATCTAGAAGAAATTGAGACAAAATTGTAAGAGCATATCATTCCTTTAATCTTTGGTACATGACAGAGTTGGAAGCGATCTCTGAAGTAAAAATCATTCATCCTTTATCCAAATGGATATACCACATCTAAAATATACAAAACAAGTTGTCATCTGCTTGAAGTTTTCTAATAGAGATCTCACTTGCCTTTTGAGCCAGTTGGTACCATTTTTGAACAGTCCTAGTTTCTGAGAATTGTGTTTGATTTGTTTTTTCACTCAAGCTGAAATCCACCTCACTAGAATTTTCTCCATTGATTCAACATCAAGCTAATGTCTAATTTATTTTTGACATAATAAATACTTGAAAATGGCTGACATATCCTTCAAATTATTTTTAATCTGGTTAAGTGTCCATAATTTCTTCAAATGATCCTTGTGCAGCATATTTTCTGGTCTCCACACTATTGTTATCAGTGCTCCAGTTTGTCAATGTTCCTGCTAAAATGTAGTTTCCATAATTAAACAGAAAGAGGCAGATGTAGTTTTATTAGAGTTGTTGTTCATCCTTCATTTCACAAGGACCAATAACATCATGAGGATGCTGTCTTGATGTGGACATTAATTTTATTTAAATGAGGTAGAGCTCCAAAAAATTGTTACCTTCATTTTCTCCTTCTGAATCATCATATTGGCATAGTGGCAAAACAAAAAGACAAGATGATTAGTGAGAATAACAAAACTATTACCTTTCTTATTATGGACAATGTTTGATGAATGGAGATGATCTTATGAGAGGCCACATATCCCAACTGCTTTATATAAGCTTTACTTTCACTAGAATTAAGAATTTTTTTTCATATAAATTACTTTCTATCCCTACCATCCTCTGTTTATACAGATGATTTTTTTAAATTGAGCACAGAATTGTACATCCATCTTTTTCAAATTTATTTACCAGTATGTTGAATTTAATATGTAACTTTAATTTCTCTACTGTTTCTAGTATTAATATTAGGTGGATCAAATGCTGGATTTTCAATCAGGCAGATAGGAGTTCAAATCTTGCTCCTTTATTACTAAAATGAGGATAACAATAGCACTTATACCACTGGGCTATTGGGAGGATCAAATAAGATGAGATAGTATATAAAGTACTTTTCAAACATTAAAGTGCTCTATATATGATAATAATAATATCAGTCTATTTCCTTCATATTGCCTTCCCAATATCTTGTTATCTTTTATGGGTCCAGATTACATCATCCAATGTGTTATCTATTTCTTTTTTTGCTACCAACTTTTTGTCATTTACAGATATTGGCATTCCACTTGTTCCTACATCCAAATAATTGATAAAATTTTGTCCATGAACTACTTCTGAACTATATTACATAATCTATGGCATATTTCTACATCTTGCCCACAAAGATATTTAAATGCCTTTGTCAAATGTTTTGCTAAAATTGCTGTGTATTGTGTTTAAAGCATTCCTTTTATCCAGTTTAGTAAGCCTATTAAAAAAGAAATTCAGGGGGTAGCTAGGTGATGCAGTGGATGGAGCACCAGCCCTGAAGTCAGGAGGACCTGGGTTCAAATCTGATCTCAGACACTTAACATTCCCTAGCTGTGTGACCCTGGGCAAGTCACTTAACCTCAATTGCCTCAGTAAAAAGCAAAAAAAAAAAAATCAGTTAATCTGGCATAATTTATCTTTGTTAAAACTATCCTAGCTCTGTTATCATGACTTCCCTTTCTAAATTTTCACAAATTGTCCCATTAATAATAGCTTCTAGAATTTATATCATAAATTCAATATCAAATTCACTGTTCTACAATGTATTTACTTTATTTCCCTTTTGAAAAGTGATACAATGAGTTTTCACTATTCTGTCTTTTGAGAATCTAGAAGTGGAATTTTTCAATTGCTATTGTTATTTTGTTTATACATTATCTTAATTGCCTTTCTTCCTCTATCAAGTGAGTCATTTTTTTTTATTTTTGTAAAAAGAAAAAGAAGGAAAAATAGGTCAATAAAACAAACCAACATATTTACTAAGTCTGATGATGTTCCATACCCACAGTCCTTCACTCTGCAAAGAATGGACAAAGTTACATTTTATCTTTTCTTCTGAATAAAATTTACTTACTATAATTAGATAGGATTCAGTTTCACTTTGTGATTGTTCTTTCCATTTGCATTCTTGTAATCATATGCTACATTGTTTTCATCACTGTTTGCTTCACTCTGTATCAGGTCATATAACTTCCTGGGCTATCCTGAATTTTTCATTTTCATTTTCATACAGGAGAATATAATCATGTTCCACAATTTGCTTAGCCAGCCTGCAGTTGATGGACCATCTGTTTTGTTTCTAGTACTCTGTTACTACAATAAAGTGTTGCTAACAATATTTTGGTGCTAATGCAGGGGTACATTAGTAAATGTTTAGCAACTGACTCTTTTAAATGCATGATACACTTTAAAGTTTAATCTTCCACACTTTTTAAGTTTAATTTTCATTTTAACACTCTCTTCCATAACTTTAAGTCTAGAAATAAACAAAACAGTACAACAAGCCCTGGTTTTGTAGAATTTCCAAGATTTAAATGTTCATACTACAAATTTAACAATCAGCTCCCATGAGCCAGAATGATCTGACTCCAACACATCCAGTGTATCCTTGCCATTGAATCTTTCTTTATGTCTTTTGATACCTTAAGGCATATATCTAAGAGTGGAATCTTTGGTTCAAAGAAGTTATGGATCATTTGATCTACTGTTTGAGAATAATTTCAAATTGCCTTCCAGAATGTTTGGACCCTAATTCACAATTTCACCAACAGTCCATTAGTGAGCATACCTTGCTTTCCACACTTCTTCTAACATTATTATTTGCCAATTTGTTAGATTTGAAGTGGAACCTCAGACTTTTTCTAATTTATGTTTTTTTATTATTTAATGATTTGTAACAGTTCATACTGCTGATAATAGTAGGTTACAATTCTTCTGAGAGCTTTTTATTTATGTCCTTTAACCATTCCTCTATTAGAGAATAGGTCTTAGCATGATATTTATGTTAATACCTTATATATCTTGAATATCAGGCCTTTATCAAATATATTTTGATGCAAAGATTTTTCCTCAGAGGACCACTTCCCTTCTTATCATTGTTATATTTATTTTATTCATGTAAAGAGTTTTTCAGTTTCACACAAATGAAAACTACTTTTTTTTTTCTTTTCTGATTGCCTCTGTCACTTGTTTATCCTTGCTCTATGGAAGTTTATCTCATTTGGTTCTCTTTTAAATTTTTTATGGTGTGACCTTTATTATTCAGCTGCCATATTCATTTTGAGGATACTGTACTATATAAGATGATGATCTATGATTTAATTTTTTCCAAATGTCTTTCTAGTTTTTTCAAATCTTTTTGACAAATTAGGAGTTATTCTCCAAATAATTTATATTCTTGGGTTTATCTCTTGACTATTTCTGGTTTATTGTAAATGTATCTTTTTTACCTATTGTTTTGGATGTTGCCTTTCAAACAATATTGGATTAAGAGTTCTTTGAGATCAGGGAATATCTTTTTCTTGGTTTTTTTTTTTTGTATCCTCAGCATTTTGTACAGTGCTTGGCATGTATTAAGCACCTTATAAATGTTTCTTAACTGACTGATTAAACTTTTTTATTAGAAAAAAACCCATGGAAATCCCTTCCAGTTGTGAAATTATTTAATTTTCTTAAAGGAAGGTTGACAAGAGACCTAGCTAAATCATTCCAAGAACATTTAAAGATTAAACAAGAAGGAGAATAAAAATCATGCAAAAAATTTGTAAATGTTTTGTAAATAATTCCTTTCTTTATCAATGACAGATTCATCACATTTGGGTATATATCATCATAGTGCCCAACATGTTGAATGAGAAAATAGAAATGACACTAATGAAAATAATGATAGAAAAAAACCTGTATGATAGTTCAAACATGCATAGAGGATGTCCATGCTATAGATGATAATTTGAAGAGTACTGAGGAAGTCATTCTCAAGATATCTGAAAGATGAAAGAACATTAAGCACAAGGTTTTTATTGTTACTAAAAAAAAAAAGACAACAATAAAATATTAGCACCTGCTGACCCAAATGCTCAACTTTTTCCTCTTTATGAAATTGTCTGGAGACTAATTTATGCATTTATTTGGGATATCTTTGATGAAGGTATGAAAAGGGAACATTTTGGAAATGATATTCTAGCAAGCCATATTTTATAGTTATATATTCAACAGGGAAGACAAAGAAAATACAGATCCAACTGTATGTAGGATCGGTTGTTGCTGTTTTGTCGATTACAAAAAAATATAAAACCCTGCCTTAAAAGATTTCCCCAGATAGGGTGGCTCCTATGCATAATTCAAAATTATATATGATTTCTTTAAAAATGGAAAAACAGAGATAATTTTGTTAGATAATCTTTGATTATTAATATTGTTGGTGTTTGTCCTTCATTTTTGAAAAGGACCAGTGATGCTGCAGGGTGATGTCTTGACTCATGCACAACAAATAAATTATAAAATAGAAGATATGTTTTCACCAAGGATGTTTTCATCGAGGACCATCACAAAAGTTTAAATTAGATAAGTACTTTAAAATCACTTGATCCAGATGTCCAGAGAGGTTAAGTGACTGTGTATGATTAAGGTTATATAGTTAGTGCTGGGATAATTGGAAACTAGTCTGGAAGAAATTAGGCATTGACCCACACCTAACACTATATACCAAGATAAGGTCAAAATGGATTCATGATCTCATAAAGAATGATATTATAAACAAATTAGAACAATGTAGGATGGTTTACCTCTCAGACCTGTGGAGGGGGAAGGAATTTGTGACCAAAGAAGAACTAGAGGTCATCATTAATCACAAAATAGATAAGTTTGACTATATCAAGTTGAAAAGTTTTTGTACAAACAAAATGAATGCAGACAAGATTAGAAGGGTAGCAGTAAACTGGGAAAATATTTTTACATCCAAAGGTTCTGATAAAGGCCTCATTTCTAAAATATATAGAGAATTGACTCAAATATATAAGAATTCAAGCCATTCTCCAATTGACAAATGGTCAAAAGATATGAACAGACAATTTTCAGACGAAGAAATTGAAACTATTTCCGGTCACATGAAAAGGTGCTCCAAGTCACTATTGATCAGAGAAATGCAAATTAAGACAACTCTGAGATACCACTACACACCTGTCAGATTGGCTAAAATGACAGGAAATGATAATGATAGCTGTTGGAGGGGATGTGGGAAAACTGGGACACTGATACATTGTTGGTGGAACTGTGAACGGATCCAACCATTCTGGAGAGCAATTTGGAGCTATGCTCAAAGAGTTATCAAACAGTGCATACCCTTTGACCCAGCAGTGTTTCTACTGGGCCTATATCCCAAAGAGATTTTTAAGGAGGGAAAGGGACCCACATGTGCAAAAATGTTTGTGGCAGCCCTTTTTGTAGTGGCAAGAAACTGGAAATTGAAAAGATGCCCATCAATTGGAGAATGGCTGAATAAATTATGGTATATGAATGTTATGGAATATTATTGTTCTGTAAGAAATGACCAACAGGAGGATTTCAGAGAGGATTGGAGAGACTTGCATGAACTGATGCTGAGTGAAATCAGCAGAACCAGGAGAACATTATACACAGCCACAAGACTATACGATGATCAATTTTGATGGACATGTTTCTCTTCAACAATCATGTGATTCAAACCAGTTGTGCTGCGATGAAGATAGTCATATACATCCAGAGAGAGGCCTGTGGGAACTGAGAGTGAACCACAACACAGCATTTTAACGCTTTCTGTGAATATTTCCATGCATTCTGTTTTCCTTCTTAGGTTGTTTTTTTTCTTCTTCTCTTTCTAGATCTGATGTTTCTTGTGCAGTAAGATAACTGTATAGATATGTATACATGTATTGTATTTGTCATATAATTTATCCTATCTAGCATGTATTAGATTACCTGTCATCTAGGGGTGGGGGGCGGGGGGAGGGAAAGGAAAAGCTTTGGAAAAAAAAAGTTTTTTTTTTTTTTTTTTTTTTTTTTTTTTTTTTGCAAAGGTCAATGTTGAAAAGTCACTCATATGTTTTGGAAATAAAAAGCTTTATTTAAAAAAAAAAGGTTATATAGTTAGTATTTGTCTGAGAGTTCTATTTAAAGAGGTATTCTGTACAGAAAGTGCAGACCTCTACATATTCTTATTTATAGAACACATTGTTTTAATGACATTACCTTGTAGAGCCTCCTATATGAGATAAACAATCACTGCAGAGTTTATCCTAACTGTTTACATAGGAAAAAACCCAATTGGATGAAGAGTTTTTATTGTCCAAATTATATGTTTCAATATATATATATGTATATATATATATATATATATATATATATATATATATACACACACACACACACACACACACACACACACACATATATATATTACATATTGGGCTATTGTATCAATGTACTTATCTTGGACATATGCAGTGGATGGATAATAAACTGGGCCCAAACTTGAATAAAAGAAGGAAAGAAAGGTTAATTGCCTTTGAGAACTTTTAATTCCTCCCAAACACCTAAAACAAATGCCCTACCTTTTAATAATAATTTTTCTTCTGGAGAGGCAATGGAATAGTGGATGGAGAGAGAGCATCAGAATAAGCAACATCTAGATTCAAGTCCCACACCTAACACATACAGACTGTGCCCTCAAATCTCTAAGAATATAAATTACAGAATAATTCCTGATATACATTGATAATCATAATCATATTAAACATTTAGCAATCACTTTAAGATTTGCAAAGTATTTTACACAGGGTAACTTATTTGATTTTCACAACAACTCTGAAAGATAAGGCCCACTATTATCCCCTTTTACAAATAAGAAAACTAGGACACAAAGAAATTATCCAAAGGGGCAGCTAGGTGGTTCAGTGGATAGATCATCAGCTCTGAAGTCAGGAGGACCTGAGTTCAAATCTGACCTCAGACACTTAACACTCCCTAGCTGTGTGACCCTAGGCAAGTCACTTAACCTCAATTGCCTCAGTCAAAAAAAAAGTTATCCAAGGTCACACAGCTTCCTGAGACTGGATTGGATCCCAGATCCTTGGGAACATTGAAATAACTTTAAGGATTAAAAAGATGGCAATCCATTATCATATGTTTTTTACTCATACCACACATCTTGAGTGTCATGTTTAGTTTGGGGTACCGCATTTAAGGAAGGACATTGATAAATTAGGGGGTGTCTAAAGGAAAGCAACTTGGGAGTTAAGGGTTTTAAGATAATGTATAAGAGAATTTGTTTACTGAATGGGGATATTTAATTAGGAGAAGAGGAAACTTAGGTGTTTGAGTGGTTATATAGATTAGGAATATTGAAATGAGATCTCTTTTCAAATATGTGAAAAGATGACACATGGAATTGGAATTAGACTTGTTCTGTTTGAGGCCTCTGTTTTGGAGAGAGGACCTAGGCTGGCTATGCTTTGTTCCTCTTCTGGTTCTGATTTTGACTCTAAAGATTTTATTACCCTTTCTCAGCAGTCGTCTCACACTAAAATTCCCTTCATTACCTGGTCTTCGCATCCAGTAATATACCTCTGCTATGCTGGTCCCCTTCTAGCCATGATTCATTCATTTTATAATAAAGTACTACTTTTTAAGGATTACTTGGTAGTATGAGAGTAGGTGAGTGAAAATGAGAGAGGAAACAGAAGTTTCAGCTATAACAATAAAGATAAGAATGAAGAGACCAAGAAAGAGTGAAAAGATGAATCTTGGGGAAAAGGAGGTATAGGGATGTTAGTCTCAAGACAGCCTCAGAAGACTTCTCAGAAAAGATCTCAAAGAAGATGCCAGAATTTTGATTTTCTAGCACACCATTCTCAAAGGATATTGGCTTAGGGTGGATATGTATGAGTAGATCCACTTGGGATTGTTTATCCCCAGCAGAGGAGTGGGATAGTAGGGTGTCATACGTCATTCACTGCTGTAAAAATACTATCTCTGGGAAGATGACACATACTTGTTTCCTACCCACCCAGCTAATTTCTCTAGAAGGAGACAACTGTTTGCATATGTGGCATTTTTCATATTTTTGAAGCCTACATAGCAGCTAAAGTTGTCAACACTTTAATGGGGGAAGATTTAGCTCCAATGCTCCTCCCCCTTTGGTTTCTGCCTTTTATGGTCCAAACGGATGGTCTTGTGACTGAAGAGGTAATATTTCTATCTTTAAGTGGCTAAGATTTTTTTTCCCTGGGTATCTGTCCCTCCCTCTCTGCCCTAGAATGATGTCGGGGAGATGACTCACTGCAGAAGGGCCTAAGAAATGTCACAAGCAGCCCTTGGCACACTTCAGACATATTGTTTTTGTCACCCCCTTAAAAAGGATGCCTTGGTTATGCTGTGCTTTTTCAAACTGAAAATATTCAAAATTTATAAATGGTTAGAGAGGCAGGATGTTGCAAAACCCAGCATCCTCATGTGAATTCAATAATTTTATAATAATAATTATTATTTCTGTACTAGATGTGCAGAGAAAAAGGACAACACATATGTGTCTACTAAAGTACTTACAAGGAAACCTGTAGCAGAACATTGAACCAGGTTCAAAAGCAGATCTTTAGTTTGGAATAATAAACAATTATTAAACATCTATTGTATACCAGGTATTGTATTAGACCATGGTGATACAAACACAAAGAATGAAACAATCCCTGTTTTTAAGTCAAAAAAACAAAGTTCCCAAATAATAAGGGAAAGCATTTTATGCAGGACCAGAATGAAAAATAAATGGATATTCTTGCTTCAATAGATACACAATAAAAGGGGAATACTTTTTTGCTAATTTTCTTTGAGGCCACTAGATAGGGAAGTGGACAGAGAATTGGACATAGAGTCAGGAAGACAATGAGTTTACTAGGTGTATGACTAGGTTGCTCACTTAAACTCTCAGTCTCAATTTCCTCATCTATAAAATCAGAATAATAACAATACTTACCTCAGAATTGTGAGATTTCAATGGTTAACACATATAAAGTGCTTTGCAAGCCTTGTTGTTATCTTTATTACTTTCTCAGCAATTCTAGCAGGCAAGAAGTAATCAATCAATAAACATTTCATGAAATGCCTGTTAAGTATCAGGCATTGAGCTAAATGCTAGGGATAAAAAGAAAAGTGAACAAGATAATCCTCTTTCCTTAAGATGCTTATAATCTAATAGCAAAGAAAAGAAACAAACAAATATGTACAAGCAAGCTATATATAGATAAATAGGCAATAATTAAGAGAGGGAAGATAATAGAATAAAGTAGTTGAAAAAGGTTTCCTATAGAAGATGGGATTTTTAGGTTATGAAAATCTCCAAATGCCAAACAGAGAATTATGTCTTTGCTTTTTGAGGCAATAGGAAGCCACTGGAATTTATTAAGTATGAGGGAGGTGATATTCTTGGGCTTGCACTTTGGGAAAATCACAGAGAAAAAAAGAGAGAACTTTACAGGAAGGAGTTTGGATGTAGAATAAAGGCATGAATCAATCTGTGTGGTCAGTTACATAGCACAACTGTTAATAGAAACTTAATTAGGGGAAAGTCATATTCTGATGTCTCCGAGTAGTATAGAGATGAGCCTAAACTATTCTAGGAGAGGATAAGTTCTGGCAACTCAGGTGGGACAGCAGGAAAAGGTCTGGATTTTGATTCAAATCCAAGAGACCTGGGTTCAGATTTCAACTCTACTACTTATCCACCTGTGTAACCTTGGACAAAGCAATTATCCTTTCTGGATAATTTTCACTTTTCCTCATTTATAAGATAGGGAGTTTTGGAATTATATGGCCTTTAAAATAAAATAAGTGTTAGTTAAACACCTATATGCTAGAAAAGACACTGCTGAACTCTAGGGATACAAAGAAAGACAAAAACTCTTTGCCCTCAAGGAGTTTGCTTCATATTTATTTTTATTCATATTTATTTAAATGAGTTGGTCTGTTGGTTGTTGTCCAAACAAATCTCAAAGATCAAAATGACATCACTATGTTAAAGCCAAGTTAATGTGTCCATTGCTACTGATCAGACCAATATGAGCTCAGAATGCTCTGCCATAGGTCAGACACAAAAAGTTCCTATGACTATTTTGAGTGGATTCTCTAATGGTGTATCTCCAGTTTCTTATGAATTAATTAAATTCTGCTTTGGTCATAGAGCACATGGTGTGCTAGGTCACCATGTGCCTGTGTCCCTCTTGTCATACAATCAAGGTCTCGCTTAAGACCTTGACAGTGTCATTGTATCACTTTTTTCTGACCATTTTATGAGCACTTGCCCTGTGAATATTTTCCATAAATGGGTCCATATAAAGGGAAGAGTGAGTGGAAGATAACTTTAGAAAGAAAGGATCCATTAGGTGGAGAGGAGGGAAGGATTAGGAAAGACTTCCTGGAAAAAGTATAACTTGAAGTTGGCTTGAAGAAAACCAGGGGTTGCAAAGACCCCAGTTTTTGGGATAAATACTCACTATTTGACAAAAACTGCTGGGAAAATTGGAAACTAGTGTGGAAGAAATTAAGGCTTGACCCACACCTAACACCACATACCAAGATAAGCTCTAAATGGGTTCATGATCTGGATATAAAAAGTGATACTATAAGTAAATTAGAGGAACGTAATATAGTTTAACTCTCAGACCTATGGAGATGGAATAAATTTATGTCCAAAGAAGAACTGGAACTCTTAATTGAAAACCAGATAGATAACTTTGACTATATTAAGTTAAAAAGTTTTTGTGCAAACAAAACCAATGCAGACAAGATTAGGAGGGAAGCAATAAATTGGGAAATCATCTTTACATTTAAGGGTTCTGATAAAGGTCTCATCTCTAAAATATATAGAGAATTGTCTCATATTTATAAAAATTCAAGCCATTCTCCAATCAATAAATGGTCAAAGGATATGAACAGACAATTTTAAGAGGATGAAATTAAAACTATTTATAGTCATATGAAAAGGTGCTCCAAATCACTATTGATCAGAGAAATGCAAATCAAGACAACCCTGAGGTACCACTACACACCTGTCAGATTGGCTAAAATAACAGGAAAAGTTAATGATGAATGTTGGAGGGGATGTGGGAGGGCTGGGACACTGATGCATTGTTGGTGGAGCTGTGAATGGATACAGCCATTCTGGAGAGCAATTTGGAGCTATCCTCAAAAAGTTATCAAACTGTGCATACCCTTTGACCCAGCAGTGTTTCTATTCGGTTTATATCCCAAAGAAATCATAAAGGAAGGAAAGGGCCCCACATGTGCAAGAATGTTTGTGGCAGCCCTTTTTGTAGTGGCTAGAAACTGGAAATTGAATAGATGCCCTTCAATTGGAGAATGGCTGAATAAATTATGGTATATGAATATTATGGAATATTATTGTTCTGTAAGAGAACAAAGAATCACAGAGAAAAAAAGAGAGAACTTTACAGGAAGGAGTTTGGATGTAGAATAAAGGCATGAATCAATCTGTGTGGTCAGTTACATAGCACAACTGTTAATAGAAACTTAATTAGGGGAAAGTCATATTCTGATGTCTCCGAGTAGTATAGAGATGAGCCTAAACTATTCTAGGAGAGGATAAGTTCTGGCAACTCAGGTGGCAACTCAGCAAGACGATTTCAGAGAGGCTTGGAGAGACTTGCATGAACTGATGCTGAATGAAATGAGCAGAACCAGGAGATCATTATACACGGCAACAACAATACTATATGACGATCAATTCTGATGGACATGGCTCTCTTCAACAATGAAATGTTTCAAACCACCTCCAATTGTTCACTGAAGAAAGTCATATACACCCAGGGTGAGGGATGTGAAATGTGGACCACAACATAATATTCTCATACTCCTTGATTGATGTTTGCTTACATTGTGTTTCCTTTATCTGATATATCTTTTGTGTAGATAAGATTTTTCTTGCACAACAATGATAAGTTTGGAAATATGTATACATATATTCGATTTGCCAATATTTTAACATAATTAACATGTAGTGGATATCCTGCCATCTAGGGGAGGGGTGGGGAGTTGGGGGGAAAATTTGTAACAGAAAGCTATGTAAGGGTTAATGTTGAAGAATTACCCACACATATGTTATGCAAATAAAATAAAAAAAAAAGAAAAATAAAAAAAGAAAACAAGGGGTTGTAAGAAGTTGTGAAAGGAAGAACATTTTAGGCATATGAGCCACCACTCCAAAAGCACTAAGAAAGAAGATAGAGTGTGATGAATAAGTAACAGAAAATAGTCCAGCATACCTGGATCATAGAATGGATGGAAGGTCCAAAGACTGATGGTAGGATTTATAAAACTGAAAAGATTATAAGTATAGCTCCAGAGACAAACAATCTACCTATTGTCTGAGGACCAGCCAGGGTAAATTCTGAAAAATTCATCACCAGCTTGGCACAGCAGGCTAATGAGTCAACCATACCTAATCTTGATGGTCATCTAACAAGTCATAGACCAGTTGTGATTAACATCTGTGGAGAGATGGGGCACCAAAAACCCACATCTATCTCCCTCCAACACATATGCCCCTATACCCATACACTCCCACCCACCCCACTCCCATACAACATATCCTTAAATCACTGAAAGAATTGGAGGAAAGGTCCTATTTTAAACACTTTCCAGGAAAGTCTTTTAAAACCACATTTATTTTTACTCAAGCAGCTCAAGTTACCACTAAGTCTAAAATCCCAGCTAAGACAAACTGTTGGCTATAGTGAATGGTTTTAGCTGATTGGTATAAATTCTTGATTGGTCCTCCCACCCAGGTTCCAACCTTCTTACAAAGTTGCCTGAATATAATTGTTCTTTTCTGTCTGAGATCATAAATTTCCATTTCTCTTTGCTCCTTAGGAGTCAAACACTTAGCTACCATTTTGGTTACAACATGCAGAATTGTGTTTTCTTTTCATTATTAATTCAATGTCATGGGTTGGGTTTTTATTTTTCTGTTTGACATGTTAATATTCATTCTTATCTGGATTCAAAATATATCACAAGCCAAGCTCTGATGAAAACCCAATGAAAGTAAAAGCATGAAAGAATCAAAGATAAAAGAGATCAATGCCTAATAAAAATCCCCCAAATTTTCCAATTTAATTTTAATTTTAAGCCTTTGGGTTGTGTAGTCCTAAAAATCCTGTTGGAATGTAAAACAAGAAAAATTAACTTGTACTAAAAGATTATTAGAAAAGATCTGCACTGGATCTTAGATTCTTCTTTTGTTGAACCTTGAACCCTTCATATTATATTTCACATTTTTTTTCCCAATCCATCCATTCTCAACCAGATCACATTTCCTCAGTGTTGTAAGCCTTAATAGAATTTTCCTTGCCCTACTTCCAAATTCTTTCTTCTCCTTCCATTTGGAAACATAGAACCCAGATTGTATGGAATGCTAGTTCCAGGGGGAAAAAAGGGAATTCAAGGGAGCAAGGTAAGATGTTACTCTTTTTAAATGTTAATTGTTAGTAAATGAAAGGGACAAAAAATGAACTTTAAAGCATAATAATAGAGACTTGGACTTAGAGGACCAATAGAAAACTGCCCTTTAGATCAATAAACTGGAAGGACCTGGTTGAAGCTAAAGCAATGGCTGATGCTAAAAGGTATCATGGTCTCTTATCTTTTTGTACAATAATAATTATGATATCCCATCTGATCCTTGCAACATTATGAGGTAGGTACTATTATTATTCCCATTTTACAGAGGAGAATCCTGAGGACAAGAGAGATCGAACAAGGTACCTAAAGTGCTAAGTAAGTATCCAAAGCAGAATTTGAACTCAGGTTTTTCTGACTCCAACTGCAACACTTTCTCCATTGTGTCATGTAGCTGCTTTTAGAATTTGAGAAGTTAAAATTCATCAGATGGAAAATCAATAACTGGAAGGAATATAGGAATATTACATGAGGAATATTGATCTCATAATTGACAGAATGATTGGATTTCATGAGTCTTATCTTATGATAGAAAAACGATTTTCTGACCACCAGGAAGTTCTGATTTTATCCATTAGAAGCAGTGAAGAACCCAGATGGAAAACTTTAAGCTATGTAAATGAAGGGATACTTCTGCTGAAGGGTTTGTGGATGCTATCCTATGAAGTATAGGTTTAAAAGGTGGTTGGACAAAGCAGCATCCTATTGTACAAAGGGCTGGCTAATCATGCTTACTTTGCCCAGAAAAGTCATTTTGAAGATCTTTGAAAAAGTTCCCAGTCTTAACGCAATGGCTTGTTACAATAAAAGAGACACATTCTCAGCTCCCTTTTAAAGGTGATTGTGATTTGAAAAAGCTTATTGCAATTTCATCAGTTCAATGGTAGAGAATTGGATTTGCCTAGTAGAAGAGCACTGTAAACCAGGAGAGAAATGATTAGCAGAGGAATTTCATGGGGATGTGTGTGGGGAAAAAGAGCAGATCATTTCCAAAGGGATCAGAAAAGCAAGGTTTAATCCAGAGTTTGAATTGTTTCAAGTATACAGGTTTTCCTCATTCACATGCCTTTCTGACTGGTTTCTAAAATAATGTACTTAATCTTTCTCATTGACACTGCATGTTTTGGTAAAATACTATGACCTAGATTTATGTGTAGACAATGATATTTTGATTATTACTGTATTTGTTTTATTTTGCATAACTGTGATGTTATAAAATTTCTTTGTATTATTGAGTATATATTTTATGCTACCAACTAATGATATGATAACTGATTTCTCATAAATGGAAAGCACATTAGAAGGGACTCATAAATTATAAGAGGGAGAAGCAGGAATGTATGTCTTTTAAAATAAGTACCCTAGGACTCTGAAAAAGTTTTAGTTGTAGCCACATGGTGGTGGCTCATCTTTGGGAAATCCAGATGTACCAATGTGAAGGCAGTTTGAGGTGAGTGAAAAGTACCCTAAAAAGTGAGAAGATTATTTCCTCGTCCATGTGTGTGTATGCATACATACAGGGGCATGCACACATGTGCCCGAGGCTGTGGTGTTATAATGATTTTTTTGTGAAATAGTACTTTATGTTTTTGTTTGGCTTAAATGGGATTTTCTCCACTAAATAAATGTCATAAGAGCATAGTCTAAATAATATAAGTAGTTGAAAGAATTTCATGCCAAACCAATAATATGTCTTATTATAATGCTCAAAATACCCACAGTGCATTTTGTTATTAAATACCACTCAACTATCTTAACTTTGTTTCCTCATTAGTGACCACAGGGGATCTGTGTTTACCATTTGGAACAGCGCTTCATTTTGGTGGAATTATTGCTAAATTCTAATCAATTCCTTTGTAAACAACATAAAAACTATTAGTTGTTTAAATATGATAGAAGCCAATAAGAGAATGAGTTTTAATCTGTTCTGAAGGCTATTTCTTGCCTACTTCTGTCCACAGAGCTTGTAAATCTTAACAATGGTTCCCTACTAGACCTCACAAGTGACCTGAGGGTTTTCAGTGATATAGAAAGAGTATCTTTCAAAGCAAATTTTATGTAGGAAGCAATTCTTCATTTGAAGGGAGAGAAGTATTTAACCAGAAATGTGTGTGTGTGTGTGTGTGTGTGTGTGTGTGTCTATCAGAGAAGATGAGTGGCTAGCTCAACATCAAACAGGTAGTTGATGGCAGAATTAGGATTTAAATTTGGGTCTTCTTATTCTAAATTCAGTATTCTTTCCATTTTAAAAAAATGAATATCTGTATGTATGTATACATTGTACATACACACATACATATACACATACATGTGTACATATCTTAAGTCTGAATTCTGCCATTTTGTCAGCCACTACTTATCTTATGTTGAGTCAATCACTCATCTTTAGGCTTTAGTTTTGTCATATATAAAAGGAGGAGGATTGATTAGATGGCATTTAAAGTTCTTTGTAGCTCTAAATATATCATCTTATGATTCTGTGGGGTGGGAGTGGGGAGAGGAGACAGAAAGAGAAAACAAGAGAAAAAGAGAAGTGGGGACAAAGAGGGGAAGAAAGAAAGGGAGATGAAAGAGAGATAAAGGAGGTGGGTGGGAGAGAAGAAGAAGAGGGAGGTAGGGAGAGAGGGAGGGAAAGGCAAAAGGAAAGGGAGAGGGAGAGAATATATTTTCATGACATGTGTGAATTTGCACAATAGATATATGAAGGGGGTAGATTTGATGACTTATTTCACTGTTCTAACATCCTATGTCCTAAAGTATCTCAGTATAAAAGATAATTGTATATTACCAGAGGAAAAGGAAGATGGAGTATCACTTCCACTTTAGTAATAGCTCCACTTTGCTGACTGACTATACATAATTGCCCAATAAAAATAATAATGGCATCATAGCTTCCTGACATTTGATTTAGAGGCTATAACCTTAGACTAAGGGTCATGTCAATAGCTGATCCTACTTAAAAATTTACTTATTGTACCTCTAAATTTTTTCTTTTATAGAATTTTTGAGAGGGACAAATGAGATTTTGCTGGAATGGCAGAATGAGTTTTTTATTAAAGCTTTTCACTTTCAAAACATATGCATAGACAATTTTCAACATTCATTTTTTCAAATCTTGCATTCCAAATTTTTCCCTCTCTTCTCCCCACCCCTCCACTAGATGACAAGAAATCCATTACATGTCAAACATGCAATTCCCCCATACATATTTCCACAAGTGTCATGCTGCACAAGAAAAATCCGATCAAAAAGGAAAAAATGAGAAAGAAAACAAAATGTAAGCAAATAACAATAAAAAGAGCGAAAACACCATGTTGTGATCCACACTCAGTCCCCACAGTCCTCTTTCTGGGTGCAGATGGCTCTCTTCATCACAACCACTGGAACTAGTCTGAATTGTCTCACTGTTGAAAAGAGCCACATCCATCAGAATTATCTTGCTGTTGCTATGTACAATGATCTCCTGGTTCTGCTCATTTCACTTAGCATCAGATCATGTAAGTCTCATCAGACCTTTCTGAAATCATTCTGCTGATCATTTCTTCTGGAACAATAATATTCTAATGGCTGAACTATTGCAGATGGCCAGTTCGTGTTGTAACTTTACAATGTTTGGAATGGTGTTTTGAGGTTTATCAGAGTCTAAAGTCAAGCATAGTTGATCGCTGCTTATTGGAGGACATTATGGAAATTGCCAGTATAAATGAAAAAGAAATGAAAATATTGATTTCTAGTCTCAAGATCCCAATAATGAGAATGGAAAGGCTGAGGAGATGAAGAGGCCAGTTTAGTTGCTCTAATTTTTCTGAGTACTAACTGGAGATTTTATTTTGAAAAAGATAACTCTGAAATTCTAAAGCTGCCTAAGCAAACTTTTAACACTACCTAGGGTGGAGCTAAGGTACTGAATATTCACAGAATTGGAATTTGTAAACTAGCCCCAAAGCATAGTGGCCCAGGTCTTACTCTGAAATAGGAGTGACTGTTCCTTAAAGCAGCAGCAAGAAATGGTTGGGTCCTAGCTGTGTGACACCTTGGGCAAGTTACTTAACCCCAATTGCCTCTTACCCCCCCCCAAAAAAAAAGAAAGAAAAAAGAAATGGTTGGGTCCAGCTGAGAGCAGAAGGAATATCTCTATGGAGAAAGAAAGGACAGCTTCACAGGTAAAGAAGAGGAGAGGAGGGTGGAGCTTCAGCAGATGACATTTATGATGCTGAGTGGCAACTCTAAGAGTTTCCACTGGGATCATACGGAGGAGGTACAGGAGATGGAGCCAATAGAGGCAGTCAGACACAGCTAGTTTCAAGGACTGTAGCTCTAAGAACTCAAGCTAGAGAAACTTTTCGGTCTTATATTGAGGTCAGATGATACCCAAACTGAAAATTTTCTTCATATTTGAGAGTTATGGTACACTGGGGAAATGCTAGATTTTGAATCAGAAGATTTAGTTCAAATCTCACCTTTGTCTGAGACTTATTACCCATGTGACCCTTGAGAAGTCATCCTTCCTGAGCTTCTTTAAAATGATACAGTTGGACTTGACCCCTAACCTTAATTCTAGCTCTAAATATAGACCCAATTAATCTTTGGATTTGAATTCCAGAAATCTTACCGTTCCCCAACAAGGATATGAATTTGTAGAAGATGGTATTTATCTGTATAGTCATGTGAGGATTGAGAATGACCCAACTGAATGACTTTTTACTGCCCACTTTATTCTCAAATAGCTTCTAATTAAATACTTTGATATTTGCTTCAGTACTAGTTTGTGGTAGTATTGTCTGCAATATGAATTAGATAGGGATTCAAGCTATATTTCTCCTTAACATCAAGTAAGGAAATATTAGAGGTTAGTGGGAAACTGTTACAAAGGTCTTTAAAAGTATCATCCAATTTAGTTTTCAACATCCCTTGAGGTAGATATTTGTCTCCTTTTATAAGAAATACAGAAAAATATATCTAATGCTTGAGGTACCAATGGCAAAATCTTCTAAATCTCAATTCATCAAATTGTGTATTATTCACTTCATGTAACAAATGTTTTTTTTTGTTTTTACTAATTAAATTATGTGCTCTTCGGCTCTCACTTCTAAAATGGATTTTCATAGAATTTTCAAGATGTAAGGTGCCTTGGAGATGATATTACAACCCTTTCATTTATAGATGAAGAAACTGAAACCCAGAGAACTTGCACAACTTTTTGAAGAAAAGCTAGTCTCAAATTCAAAATTTAATGTAGATCTTTTGATCTTTCAGTGAGATAAGGAAACCAAAATCCAGGGAAGAAATAGAATTTGTCTCCCAAGTCAGATTGAGATTTGATTTCTTGTCTTTAGAGTCTCCATCCAATACTTTTCCTACAATGCTAGATTATAACTCTAAATCCATGCTAAAACTTAATATTTTTCTCAATTTTTAAACTAAACTTCAAAATTTCTGAAAATTTTCTATTTCTACTCACTTTAAAATAATTGAGGAATATTGTTTAACCTCTCAAGACCTTGATAACTTTTTTTTCTCACTCTGTAAAATTAGAGACAATAAGAGTGGTCATGAGAATAAATAAAAGTTGTGAAACTTTTTGAATTCCTTGTAAGAAATTACTTTGTAATAAAAGGTCCAATTCATATTACTATTTTCTAAAATGGTATTGAGCTCTCTAGTACTGAACAATTATATAAAATTCCTCAGGATACTAGAGATTATCTCTAATGTTATGACGACCTGAAGTAGTTAAGTAATGCTTGCAAAAGAAGATCAAAATGAAACTCATACATAAATAAATCATTTTTAAACTCTAAAACCATTGAAAATAAACAATGCCATTTCATGTTACTTGTGTCTATTATGTAAGCAAATTTTGGCATATTGCTAATGACTCAGAAATAAGAAATGACATATTTCAAGAGAGATATAACTGGAAGAGAAGTTAAGGTAGTCAAATATAAAAACTGAAGGAAAGGAGGGAGAGAGGAAGGGAGGAAATAAGAAAGAAAGGAAGAAAGGAAGGAAGAAGAAGGGAGGGAGGGAGGAAGGAAAGAAAGAGGGAAGGAAGAAAGGAAAAAGGAAAGGAAAGAAGGAAAGAAGAAAGAGAAGGAAGGAAGAAACTATGTTAACTTCTACCCATAGCCTGGGCAGGTGACTGTCTCCCAGTTGCTGTGATCCCTCTCCATTACAAAAATATTTAATGAGCTCTTCTTATGACCTCTCTGAACCTCTGTTAACTTATCTGTAGGGAATTAAAATCCTTATACTACTGAAATCATAAAATTGAGAAAACTAAATGAGATTTTATAGGATCATATGTTTATTTATAGATTTAGAATTGGAAGGATATTAGAGGCCATTGACTGCAAAGCTCTCATTTTACAAATGAGGAATCTGAAGTCCACAGGGGTTAAGTGTCTTTCCTAGTATCTGGGGCAGGATTTAAACTCAGATCTTGCCAATCCAGCACTCCATGTACTATGTCATCTAGCTGCCTCTATATAAAGTAAGAGGATAGAAATATAAGAGGATAGAAATAGGGACTGAGCCTGTGATTTCATTGATATGGAGAATTCCTGAGTGAGAAAGCTTCTATTACCAATGCACCTATCCAGTTCTGTACTTGCTTTGCAACATATAGTCTTATAGAGCTTCTTCAAGCGCTGAGTAACTTGTCCAAGATCATATAGATAGTATAGAGATGAGGAGTAATATGTGAATCCAGGTCTTCTTGTCTTTGAGGTCTAATCTCTACCCATTATACCATACTGCCTTTATAGCTAATAAAATATAAAGTTCTGTATAAAATTTAGACCACCATATTTATATAAGCTTCTATTACAGAGAACCTAGAATGCCAGTCTAAGTATCTTGAATATTATCTCTTAGGTAATAGGGAATTATTGTAAAGTTGCAAGCAGAAGGAGTAACATGATATGATTTGCAAATATGGAAAACTGATTGAGGCACAGTTTGGAGGAAGAATTGGAGATGGAAGATACTGGTAGTAGAAAGAAGAAAGTAGGAGACTACTACAATTAGCTCAGTGAGTAGCAGTGGGCATGTAAAGGAGGAGACAAATACAAGAAATAGCTCAACAGATTGGTAGTTGGAGGGTTGAAAAAGAAAAGGTTCCAAAAATGACTAAGTAGATGATACTGATATTTTTAGAAATCTCAATACCATAAGGAAAAACACACTTTAAAGAATGACAAAAAGTGTGAGTTATTTTAAATGTTGAGTTTGAAAGAATAAATGGGTTAAGAAAAAAATGAGTCATTAGGTGAAGACTACTATTTTATTAAATATGGTAAAAGGGAACAGGGAGCTAGGATAACAGTTTGATGAAATAGGGTCAAAAGGAGTTTTTTTTAAGATTAGGGAGATAAGAATATGTTTGTACATAGAGAAGAAGAAATATTTTGAGAAAGGAAGATTGAAGATGCATGGGAAAAAGAGGGATAATTAGTGGAATTATCTTGAAAGAGGGATAGAATCAGTGACATGGGTGATGAGTTAGTCTTGGCAGGAAATATAATTTCTTCCTCTGAAACATAAGGGAAATAGAAAGGGACTTGGAGTTAGGAGAAACTTGGCTTTGAATCCCATCTCTAAGATTTATTTGTTGTATGACTATGGGCAAATCACTGAACACCAGTTTCCTAAAATGTAAAATGTGGATGATAATAAAAACTATAGAACTTACTTTCATTCTTTCACTCTTTCTTTCTTTCTTTCTTTCTTTCTTTCTTTCTTTCTTTCTTTCTTTCTTTCTTTCTTTCTTTCTTTCTTCCTCCCTTTCTCCTCTCCCTCCCTCTCTCCCTCCCTCCTTTCTTCCTTCCTTCCTTTCTTCCTTCCTTCCTTCCTCCCTCTCTCTTTCTTTCTTTCTATCCATCCTGTCTATCTACCCACTTATTTATCCATTACCTGTCTATCATCACCCTCACCATTATCATCATCATCCATGTTTATCATTTATCAATATATCTACCACCTATGTATTTATCTACCTATCTATCTATCTTACTATCTATATCTATATAATCTAATCTCTCCTATCTCATATTGGATAAACTTGATCTTGTTAATAAAGCAGGAAGTTATATCATCTGCTATGAATTTGAGAAGACAAGTTCAAGGTTCAGGGAGAGAACATTTGTTCTGAGGATTGTGACAGAGTTAAAAAGAAGTACTGCTGAGCAGCAGTAAAGTCCCAGCTGACGTTATGCAGCATACATTTATATTCGATGAAATTATCATGATTTCGTGACTTTCTCCAGAAATGCTCAGAATCACTGGAGCAGGCAAAGGGAAAACAGATGGTGAGGGTTATTCAAGGTTGAGGATTAGTAGGGTTTTAATGGCAAAAGATCAAGGGGGTGAGTCTAAGGTGGTGTCAAATGAACCATTGGAGTCATGGATATATAACTGGGTAGAAAATGAGTAAAAGGATAAAGAGGGGATAAAAAATTCAAGGTCTTATGGAGATAGAGAATAGGTTTCATAGGGATTAGAATACAGAGGAAGTCAAAGGTTGGATTTCCTTGTCTGTGGGATGGCAAAGTCGGACTATATATCCAGGATCTAAGTAGACTCTAATATTTTATGTTCTGTGTATTATGATAGTCCAGAGAAATAAGTTTTGAGTTAGACTTGGGTTCTGACAGAGTATCTCAACTTCAGTAGTCCCAAGTGCTCTAGTGATTACATTTTGCTCTGTTTGTTTTGTGCTCTGTGGCTAGTCTAACAGACCTTGGGAGGAGGTGGCAGGAAGGAAAGCAGGTGGCATATGTTCCCCCTCAGGGAGTCTGGTCAGTCTGGGATTGGATTCAGACACCTTTCCTGAGTTTTGGCACAACTAACACCAATCAGGCTTTGTTTGTGATGTGGCTATTTGTTCAGATTTAATAGGTGTTGTCTATCTATTCATTCTTTAAGTCCTGTAAATTGGAGGTCAAGGAATAATAAAATAATAAAGTAGAACTGGAAAGTCCCTTAGAAGTTATTTACTCCAACCCCCTCATTTATTAGTGAGGAAACTGAGGACAAGAGAGGCTATATGAATTTCTTTCTTAATGTAACTTTTATCTTATTTTACTTTTTACAAATTAGCTAGCACTTATTTTTATTCCCTATTCCCAGAAAAAAGAAAGACAAAATTTATAGAAAATATAGCTATTCAAGTAAAATGTTCCATCATCATCCCTTGGAGTCATGGTTGGTCATTTCATTGATCAGAGTGCAGAATTAGGAAAACAGTATATACAATAATAACATTCTAAAGACAAACAACTTTAAAAGACTTTAGAATTCTGGTCAATGGAATTAAGGAGTAAAAATAAATGCAAAGAACATGGTGGAATAATCTGGGAGAGTAATAGACATGGCTGGAGTAGATCCAAGGAATCCTTCTTTATGACTGATTTGAATAGAAATAAAAGGGTAAGAGAAGATAAATTTTAAAAAGGAAGTAAATAAACATTTATTACATACTAACTATGTTGTTGGCATTGTACTATTCTGGATAGAATAAAAGCAAAAAGAAAGATATTTCCTGCTCTCGAAGTACTTACATTCTAATGGGGGAGGACAATATACAAAAGGAAACTGAAAAGGGAGGATAGAGGGGGAGATGAGGTATCCAGCCATGAGGAGCCTAAGTCAAGGAGGGAAATAATGACTGTCTTTAATCTCGCCACAAAATGGAGGCCCCAAGAGGAACTCAATGATGGGAGAAAGGTAAAAGATTATAGAAGGACAGTCCATGACCTAATGGTGATTGTATTTACTTATCAGGGCACAAATTCCTTCATGTCAATGCACCCCTACTTCTGGACCAGTAACTGGCATAATACAAGAACTTGATAAATGTTTATGGAATACACGAATGAAATTTAACCCTTCTTCTTCATGAAAATACTTCTAATATTTAAATCCTCCTAATATTTAGTTCCCAGGTATCCCTTGAGTTTTTACTTCTCCATGTCAAGCATCCTTAGTTTGTTCAACTATTCTTCCACTTCGTGTAACGTTCTTTACCTCCTCTGGCTTGCCACTTGTATCTGCTTTATGCTTTTTCAGCTCCACGCTTGGGCAGAAATCTCTATAGCCTCATATATATGCCTCAGGTTTTGTTTCAACATTATATATACCTTTTGATATTAACATTTAATGGTGGGCATCCACAATAGGGAAGATTATATGTATTGTTCTACTTTATCTCCTCTTCTTGTTATTTATTTTTTTATTCTCATAACTAGTAAAGACCAATGCAAGAGAGTTTTAGAACTAGATTTAACAAACATTTATTATTATCCCTTGTGAAGTGTTTTACAGATATTATCTCATTTGATTCTCACAATAACCCTGGTGGGAAACTGAAGCAACTAGGGATTAAGTGTTTTGCCCAGTGTCATACAGCTAATTAGGCTAGATTTGAACTCAGGTCTTCCAGACCATAAATTCAAGTTTATCTACTGAAACACCTAGAGACCTCCTAGGAAGATAGCAGGATACAATGGAAAGCAGGCTACAGTTTGAAGTTTAAATATTTGGCTCTGCTGTTTTCTACCTGTATGACCCAGAGCATTTCATCTGGTAAGCTCTTAGATTCCTCATCTTTCTATTGAAAGAATTTTTCTAGCTCTTGAATTTATGATTCTATGAACTGGAAACCTCCCTTTGCTGACAATCAATAGAGAAGTGGGTGTTTCAAATAAGAAATTCTGAAGAAATGATTTACAATGGTTCACAGTTAACATATGTGGAAAATGAACCCCAACTTAAGGAGAGTGGTGTGGGAATGAAGTGGTTTGTCCATTTGAAAATGAATGACTGGCCTCCTATAAATTCAATCGAAGTCTTAGAATAAGAAAACCCCAGAGTAGATCAGCATCATCACTATTCTGGTTGCTTCTTGGAGGTCTATTTTGCAACTACACAAATCCCCCATCAATCCACCACTGTTCAGGGTTAATTTATGGCATCTGAGGGATTAAAAAGTTTACATCATTGCAATAGAAGGCCCATGTGCTAAGTGCAAATGCTAGCTTTGTTTGCAAATTTTAGACATCTGTCTTGAAATTTGAATTCAGTCCAGGAAGGGACTCAGAAGAATTGGAAATTTTGTTTTATTTCTGAATTTTTGTACAGTGTATTTTTTTCCTCTTCTAGGAAATCAAGTAGAAGTCATTTAAAGTGATTTTAAAAAATCATCAAAGAAGCTGACTCATAGAATGTTAAAACTGGAAAGGATCTTAGATGTCAACTATTCCAATTCCCTTTTATAGAGCCAAGACACTTGGGCCTAGAGAGTTGAATGACTTATTTAAGGTATCTCAGTTAATCACTGGCAGAGCCAATACTAGAATCTATGTCTCCTAATTCCTGAATTTTCTTCCACATCAAGATAATATATGCATTGGCTTCAAAGAGAACCTCAAGGAGAAAAGGACAAAGCCTCAGATAACTTGATTCTCAAGTCATCTCTAAAAGCATAAAAGGTATTATCAAATCTAGTGGTAGATACCACTTGGTTTTTATTTTCATTTTAGATTTTCCAGTGCCCAATTCAGTTCTCTGTCATTCCTTTTTTTATTTTAATGTTATTTTATTTTTCCAAATACATGCAAAAATTATTTTCAACTTTCACCTTGGCAAAACTTTGTTTTGCAAAATTTTCTCCCTCTCTTCCCCTATTTCATAGACAGCAAGCATCCATAGAGAGGTTAAATATGTGCAGTTTTTCCATATGTATTTCCATATTCATCATGCTGCACAAAAGAAAATCAGATCAAAAGGGAAAAATGAGAAAGAAAAAAACAAGCAAACAAACAACAACAAAGGTGAAAATACTATGCTTTGAGCCACATTCTAGTTATGGATGACACTTTCCATCACTTTCCATCTATTGGAATTGTCTTGAATAACCTCATTGTTAAAAAGAGCCAATTTCATCACAGTTGATCATCACATGATCTTGTTGTTATTGTGAACAATGCTCTCAGTTCTGTTTAATTCAGTTAGCATCAGTTCATGTAAGTCTTTCCAAGCTTTTCCAAAATCAGTCTGCTCATAATTTCTTATATAATAATATTCCATTACATTAGTATACCATAATTTATTCAGCCATTTCCCAACTGATGTGCATCCACTCAATTTCCAGTTTAGTTTTCTTTCCATGAAAAACACAATCAACTTCTTTCTTCTTTTTTTTTCTTCTTTCATCTTTTTTTTTCTTTTTTCTTCTTTCAGATAAGGGTTGGATTAGATAAATTCTAAGACTCCTTTTAATCCTGGAATCCAATGAGTTTATCTTATGAAATACATAAAATTTTTCACACACATTTTCTATACTGCCACCAAAAATGACAATCATAATAATCTCAAAGTGAATGGGGGAGTCATCAGAGAATTTTAATTTGTACTTTTCTCTTTCGAACAGAACAAACTATGTGTTAGAATCTCATCATCTTCTCATAAACTATACCTGATTTCTCTATGGACATTCAATAGAAATAAAGAAGAGAGATCAACAATGGGAGATGGAGTATTAGCTTCAGAAAATTCCAAATTATTATTATGTTTTTAATTAAATAAAACCTAGAGCTAGAAGGCACAACAGAGGCAATTAAGTCCAACACTCTCATTTTATAGATGAGCAAACTCAGGTATAGAAACAAATTGATTTGCCCATAGTAAGCATCTCAAGTAGGATTTCAATGTAGGTCTTTCTGCCTCTAAATCCATTACTCCATTCATTATGTCTGTCATCTAGCTGCTCCTAATACTAAATTAATGCTTAGCACCAATTATTTGATTTCCAGTCATTTCAAGGAAGTCATGTTCTTCACATATAGATATTAATTGTGATGTAGTAGTACAAAGGGACTAATAAGTGATGCAGTGGGTACAATGCTGGGTCTGGAGTCAGAAAGACTCATCTTCCCAAGTTCAAATCTGATCTCAGACATTTATTTAACTGTGTGAACTTGAGCAAGTCACTTAATTCCATTTGCCTCAATTTCCTCATCTGTGAAATAATCTGGAGAAAGAAATGACAAAACAACTTGAGTATCTCTGCCAAGAAAACTCCAAATAGGATGACAAAGAGTCAGACTTGCCTGAAATGATTGAAATGACTGCAATGATACCATAGTACAGAGAGTTAGAGACTTATTATCTATGTAATTAATCTATTCTTTGTTGAAGGAAAGAACCCTAGGTCTAGAGCCAGAGAATGTGAATTTGAATTTGGACTCTGATCTTTGCTACCTGTGTGACCTTGGCAATTAATTCCTCTGGGGCTCAATTTGCTCATCTGTAAAATTGTTGAGGGGAGGGGGGGTGTATGGAATAGATAACTATTAAGGTCCCTTTCAATTCTTTGTCTGTTATGCAATATACTAATGCAAGAGGCCAAAATGGAATCCAGGCTACAAAAAGGCACATCCGTGTGTGTATGTGTGTGTATCCACATGTGTGCAAACAAGATTTGGACTTCTATGCTGATCAGACTAAATGTATAATGAATACATCTTATGTATAGTATAAATACATGTTATTTTTCCCCTTATATGTTGTTTGAGGTCAGATATAGTTTCATTTTTTTCTCCTTTTGTATCACAAGTGCTTGGTTGATTAATTCATCTCTATTTCTCCTCCAATAAAAGTGCAATGGAATAGAAGTGATTTTTATGCTAATCATATTGAAGTGTAAGTGCAATGAATTTTATTCTTAATCTTTATGATGTTAACCATAGTAAAAAAGCTAAAAAAAGGTAAAGAAGCATTTACAATGCCATTTAAATTTGTGGATGTGATAGTTGAATGAACTTTTTTTTTCCATTTTCATCTAAGACAATTTGACATGTATTACACATTTATACAAAAGGCATTGATTACATTTGTTGCTGAAGATATAAAGACAAAATGAAAACATAGTCCCTCATCTCAAAGAACTTAAAATTCTAATTGGGGGGCATATAATATATCAACAGATAAATATATACATGATAATTTGGGGAGCACAAACAAGTAGGAAACCATAAAAGGCATCTCATAGGTAGGGGTTTATGAGCCAGGCCTTAAAGTAAGCTAAGAATTTTAAGAGTCAGACATGAAGAGATCATTGCACTCTGTGAAAATGCACAAAGATGGGAAATGCAATTTTGTATAGAGGGAAAAATAAGCACACCTTTGAATGGAATGTAACATGTGTGAAGGAGAGTAATATGCAATAATCCAGGAAAGATAAGATGGATCCAATTTGAGAAAGACTTTAAATTTCAAACAATGGAGTATGTGATTTATTCTATAGGCAGCAGGAAATCAGAGAAACTTCTTGAGCAAAAGAGTGACACGATAAGATGCATGTCTTAAGAAGAGGTGTCCACTGACATATAAATACATTTTAATTGAACAGAATCCATAATATGCCTATATATGCCCATACACATTTCTATTTTCGTGACTATATCTGTTGTTATTCACTCATTTCAGTATTATCTGATTTTTTATGATCTCATTTTGGAATTTCTTGATAAAGATATGGGACTGGTTTGCTATTTCCTTTTCCAGATCATTTTAATAGTTGGGAAATTTAGGGAAATGGGATTAAGTGACTTGCCTAAACTCATCCAGCTAGCAAGTATCTGAGGATAGATTTGAACTCAGGAATATGAATCTTCCTGACTTCAGGCTCAATACTTTATCCACTGTGCCACTTAGCTGCCCATGATTTCATTTACATAATCTTAAAGTGTTGGGATAAAAAAGTAAGAGATTCAACTTTTTTTTTTGCATATTTGGGCAAAATCAGGGATTGGCAAACTTTGGTCCATGGGCCAAATCTGGGGTAGCATTTATATTTGTATGGTACTGAAATGTAAAAACCATTCTTTGCTCATGAGTTATATAAAAACAAATACTTTATATGATTTGATCCTTAGGTTGTAGTTTGCTGATTCCTTTTATGAATATTGGCCAATATTTGATGACTAAAATTTAAATAGTTATTGATTTGCAGGTCAAATATCTATTAGATTGGTGAATTTTTCTAGGCAATATAATTATAGCAATAGCAATGAATATAGAGAATTACCTAGAAACAAAATAGTAATTTCCCTGAATTTCTTTTGCATTTATGTTCATTTTTAGCACCTACTTCAGCCATTAATTGTCATTAATCAATGCCATGTATTCAAATGAAACAATAATATTTTAAGCCAAATAAGGGAATTACTATACAAATCCAAGACAAGAAAATGGGAAAAATTTCTTCCCATACTTTTAATTTTTTTACACCAATTTATATATTTAAGGGGATATCTAAAGAAAATAGGTTTCCAATAATCTTTGTGTTCTCAAAGAAATCCAAATATTTTTGCAAAACTAAATGTGATACTTCATTAAGCAAAGATACCAACATTTGCCAACACAAAACCTCTATACTTTTATTGTAACAATTCTTTGGGGATTTGGAAAGGAGGTGGGGAAGGAGGAGAAGAGGACTAATTTTAAAACCTTACTTATAATCTATTTTTACCACCACTCCCATCTGATTTCCCCTATGTCCTTTTCAATTAATATAATTCAAATAATTTAATGCTGTCTACCCTCTTTCTGGAGTTTTTCTCCGGTAGCATGGCATTCGCAGCTAAACAAGTGAGAAATCTAAAGTGTGTAGTTATTGTGACTTATAACTGCAGGAACAAAGCAAGAGACTACAGACGTCAATGGTACTGAGACTGATCTGGCAAAAGAGACTTTCTAATGCACAAATTATATCTTTTGCTACTGTATTACCTTTCTTTAGCAACCAAGAAGCCTGAGCTCAAACACAATATGTTATGTTAACATATATAGGCCAGATGTACATTTAAATAAAAATTTTAGATACTATTGTGTTTTTTTTTGATTCATAATCTTTATATGTTTGCTCTTAATTCTCTCTGTGAATACATATGCAGATATATGCATACATGAATATAAATACACATATTCATATACATGATATATATATATATATGATATACAAAGATACCAACATTTGCAGACACAAAACCTCTATATTTTTATTGTAACAATTCTTTTGGGATTTAGAGAGGAGGTGGGGAAGGAGGAGAATGCGTATGCACAAACATATTCATGCCTCAGGGCATTTTTAGAAGATGGAAAATTAAATATTTGACTGTTCTATCTAAAAACTAATTGGGTACCTGGTTTTTAGGATTTTCTGCATTGTTGGGAGCCCTGCAAATCTAGTTCCAAATCTCTCCTATTTTCTCAACAACCTACATGCATTACTCAGAGTAAGAGAATACTTCAGTCTTCATATTGTTTCCTGCTTTCTGTTACTCCAGTAAATTGGACAAATATTCTGTACAGAAATGAATGAAATCTCTTGGGACTGTGACACCTCCCTATACACATGCTCAGAAAATGAGGTGGATCTGTCACAGAGTGAGGATGAAAAAGGCCACTGAGGGCTGCATTGGTATCTTTCTGTACTGAGAAGTCTATTTTCAAGTGCAACATGCTAAATGTTTACATGTATGGATCAAGATACAGGGAGTGCAAGCCCTCATCTTTTCATATTTTGTCTCTTGTTAACTGTTTTCTGATTGGCCTCTCTGCCTCAAGGCTTCCTCCCTTCCATCCATCTTCCACTCAGATGCCAAAATGATTTTCATAAAGCATAGATCTGAACACATCAGTTTGTTCTTTAATAATTTTCCATGATTCTTTATTCCCTCCAGGATCATGTATAAAATCTTCTGTTGTCATTTAAAGCCCTGGTACTTTTCTAAGTTTTATATTCTCTACATCTCCTTCATGCATTCTGTGATCAAATTATAGTGATGCACTTATATTTCCTCACACTCCATCACCTCGCTTCTAACTCCATGCTTTTTCACTGCCTGTCCATCATTCCTGGAATGCTCTCCCATCTCACCTGTACATCCTGGATTTTTTCAAATCTCAGCCCAAATCCAAAGGCTTTCTTGGTTCCTCTTAGGTTCCTCTTGGTTCCTTTTGGGATAGTATTACATTGGCACTGGTTGCTGTCCTTTGTTCTTAAAGAGGACCAAAATGTCATCATTATGTCAGAGTCAAGGTACAATGTGTATGATTGTGACTGATCAGACCAATATGAGCTTGGAAAGCTCTACCACAGTCTGGGAACAAATAGTTTGTTTGGACATTAAAGACAGTTATGTCTTTAATGTGCATCTCATGTTTCTTTTGAGCTACTGCAATTCTGCTTTGCTGATAGATCAGAGTGCCTTCTTTGATTAAGGCATGCAATGCTGGGTGCTCCTTTGTTAGCATCTCCCACTTCTTACATCACTTTTAAAGTTCTTCCAAGAACTGAACATGCTTAACTTATGTTGCATTGCTTGCTGTCTTGGGGAAGGGGAAGAAAGGGGAAAAGGGAGAAAAATTTGGAATACAAGATTTTGCAAAAGTAAATATTGAAAATTATCTTTGCATGTATTTTTTAAAAATGCAACACTATTAAATACATAAATGAAATGTGTGTGTGTGGAAATAAAACAAAAAGAAAATCCTTTAAAGAGCCCTTGAATAATCCTGTAGAGTTTCTTCTCCTTGTGACCTCCATGTGAACACTCACCTTTATGTGACTTCTCCAAAGAATGGTCTTTTAGGCAAATATATATTTGACATTTGAACAATGTGGCCAGCCCATCAGAGTTGAGCTCTCTGTGCTACAGTTTGAATGCTTAGCAGCTTGACATGAGAAAGGACCTCTGTGTCTTATTCCTTATTCTGCCAGGAGGTCTTCTGAATCTTCTTAAGATGATTCATTTACACAATTTATACCATGAATATATACTTTTTATGTTTGTTGTTTCTTCCATTAGAATGTGAGTTCTTTGATGACAAAAGACCATGTTTTATTTCTTTTTGTATCCCCAGTGTTTGGCACTGGGGATTTTAGAATTTTGTTTGACTGACTGATAACTTTTACATTACTTTAAAGAAAAACATATTAAACTATCTCACAGATTCTTTTTTCTAAGAGATAAAAATAGTATTTGTATTCATTAAGTATGAAATCCCTAATATATACCAATGAATTATAGAGACTAAAGCTCTTGGATTTGAATTAGAAGGTCAAAATGAGCTAATGGATGAAGGCAACACCTATATAAGCATTGATCTAATCCAAGCAAAATGCATTGAACAAAAAGCTATTAAGATGAAAATTATGAGTTTATACTATAGTAGACTATGACTATTTAGTGACATCCTGAAATCAAAGGTCACATGTAAAACAAGTCTTACCTTGAACTTTCAGAACTATTAATTGGACAATATTCGAATCTGAAAATTATCCTAACAAAAACCCATGTGCTAATAATAATATATAAGGCCTATTATTCTAAGGCAGCTAGGAAAAGCTAAACATTTCCTCATCAAAAATAAGAGGTTTGATCTTTATGTCCTAGAGTGCATAACAGGTTAAAACATACAGAGTTTTAGAATAAGCAAATATTACTTGATCAAACAAATTGACATTTAGATAATGAATAGAAAGGGTGTGTGTATGTGTGCATGCACATGCTTGAGTGTAAAATAAGATGAGTATTTTTCTGACACATTGAGTTTGAAGTACTAAAGGGCTACTCAGATTGGAATATCTTCCATTTCATCCAGGGCCACCTATGGTCTTGATCTATATCTTGCCATTGGACCCAGATGACTCTGGAGGGGAAAGTGAGGCAGGTGACCTTGCACAGACCTTCCTAATTTAAATCCAACTCACTTGCATGCCATAGCATTTACCTCCCTAATGACATGATCCTCTTCAAGAACAAAAGACAAACAACAAAAACAGTAATTACTGACACTAGATTTATTGATAATAGTTGAAAAAAATTTAATTTTGAATGAAACCTATAAAATGACTAGCCATAATTACATAAGGGACCCAACATGGTTCTCTTCTATTTTTATTGGTATGAGTTAAAATAATAAGAAATAATAATAACATAAAAATAGTGATAATACTAATAGTAATTATGTAACACCTACTATATGCTAGGCACTATACCAAGCACTTTACAAATATCATTTAGTTCACATTCATTTTTAATTATATTATGCTATAGAGTGTAACATACTGATCCAAACTTAATTTCTGCTAAATTGCTTTCCAATTTTCCCAGTAATTTTTGTCAAACAGAGTTCATTTCCAGGTTGTTTATATTTTATGGTTTATCATATATTGGATTATTGATTTCAGATTTTTTCCCTGATTCTTCCTTGTCTAGTCTGACCTACTGATCTGTGATTGTTATATTTTAACTAATAGTAAATACTGGTTAAATGTGTCAAATGATCACTGCTTTATAATACAATAGTGCTATCACTATTTCATTCCAACTATTTTTTCATATTTCTCTTATAAAACATTTATTTGCTCTCTGAATAAATTTTATTATTATTTTTGTTTATAAGGTATCTGCTTAGAACTTTAATTGGTTCTGTACTAAATGAGTAAATTAAATTAAATAATATTCTCATTGTAATATCAATTCATGAGCCCTATACATTCTTCCAGGTATTTGTTTTATTAAGGAACATTTTGTACTTATATTTATATAGTTATTGAGGCCTAAATATTTTGTGCATTTTATATTTATTTTGCAAGGGATTTCCTTTTCTATTAATCATTTTTGAATTTTTAAAATTGTTATATGGAAACACTGATTTAAAAAAAATTCATTCATATCCTTCTACTTTACTGGTTATTACTTATTTCAATAAAATTTTCTGACACACTTTTATGAAAATCATCATGTTATCACCAAATGGGGATAGTTTTCTCTCATCTTTGTCTATATTTGTGACTTTAATTTTTTTCTTCTTTCTTTTTAATTGTCTTACCTTTATAAAACTATATCAGACAACAAAGGAGAAAGGGTACATCCTTGTTTATTCCTATTTTTAGTGGGAAAGTTTCTAGAATCTCCCCATTGTTTTTGGTGTTTATATTCTGTCTTACAATTTTTGGCTAAAGAGTGTTTCCACAGATCTGGGCTGCAAAGCTACCTCACTCACCTCCTTTTTAAGTGATAGGGGGGTTTTCTGACCTATGTCCCTCTGTGAGGAACTTCTTGGTCTATACAATTGGCTGATTTTCAGTTCCCTTTCTTTCAGCCCTGACATTAGATCCTAACATCTTCCTCCCTAATTTTTCCATTGGAATTAATCTTTTCACATATATATATAAATGGTGTTGCCAATGAATGCAATCAAAAGTGCAACAATCTCTGTTGGGATGGTAGGTTCTAATTATAAGCCTGTGCATCATGAAAAGAACATGAAGACTGGTAGAGGTAAGCTGTTGAATAAGTACTTTAACTATTAGAATAATTTGACATTAATTCATAAGCATTTTCCTGTAGTCAGAGCTCTTAAATTTTGTTCTGTGGATTCAGCTATAATTGTCTTACATTTAAAGTACAATTATTATTTTTTTTTTTTGAGGATTAAAGTTTTGGAGAGAGCTAGAAAAAAAGTGACTAATCTCTCATTTTGTTAGTTATATTACCTAGAACTCCCAATATTTTTCCTTAATTAGGAAAAGAAATTATTTTATCTATTTGTATAATTGTTTCCAAAACTTAAAAGAAGAATAATGTGACCAATTGCATAGAGAAGTTAATACTTTCTCTAGTTCTGAGGACTTCTCAGATCTATTCAAAATTAAACTTATAGACAAGAAATAAAGTGATCTAAGCTATTCTCATGATCTAAGTTAATAAGAACCCTAACAATGTAAAAACCTGATGAACTAAAAGGAGAGAAAGTGCTCACTCAGTAACTCTTACTCCACTGGCCAACACACATTGCCTGGGTTGCACAAGTTGACTAATGGGCTTGAAACAGAGCCCACATCTTCTCCCCTCCCCAAGGGCCATGGAAAACCAAAAGACAAAAAATTTGTTCTAGATGGGGCAACAATGTGGCAGCACTCTGTGTTGCTATAATACTCAGCTAGTGTACTGAGGAACAAAGAGAAGCAAGGCATGACATCTCCGTGTATGGTATTCCACAAAGGCAAGTTACTTGGTTTAGAGGCCAAGGCTAGTGAACTATAAAATCTATAGCCTGGGAGAAGATTGGAACAGGTTTGAAGTCCAGCCTCTATTGCAACCATGACCAAAATAAGAAAATAAGGGGAAAGGGGAAGACTGACATTACCAAAAGTCTCAAAAGGAAAAACAAAACAAACAAAACAAAAAACAAAAAACAAAAAAAACCTCTCAGTTAAAGGTATGGAGCTTAAGTAGATAAACCAACAGAGAAGATATTAATAATAAGAAGGAATATGGCCTCCATATCAGCTAAATGAGTACAGACATCTACTAATAAATACTATACAAAATAAAAAATAGATGAATGCTTAATGAGGAATGCAGCTTATGGATTCCAAGGAAAGCATAGAAGGCATGTCATGGCATTCACAATTGGTTATAATAGAAATAATAATTATGAAAATAGTATTTATAGCCTAGGCAGAAGTAATAATCAAAAGAACACAAAAATTTGAAATAATAATTGCAAATGTTATCAAGAAAACAAAATAACTAATTAGTATGGAAATACACAGATGTGAAGGAAATCTGGAGAAAGAGAAGCAAAGAGCAATAATGTTTTGTTTTTAAAAAGAGAATAGCTGAATAACAACTTTTCCTATAACCATTTCTGTCTGACTTCCATAGAAAAAGCCCAAAATGAAATAATAAATTATCATAATGAAATAAATTATTTTTTTATCTTGCAAACTTTTAGCACCTTGCAGTCAAGGATCAATTTTCCAAGTTCTAAGTGCTAGTAGCAGTAGTAGTTAATAGTAGTAGTAGTAGTAGTAGTAGTAGTAGTAGTAGTAGTAGTAGTA
>JAJPUD010002878.1:37735-50065 GCA_023553655.1 Myrmecobius fasciatus
TAGTAGTAGTAGTAGTAGTAGTAGTAGTAGTAGTAGTAGTAGTAGTAGTAGTAGTTGCTGTTGTTATCTGTATATTATTTCTTAATTATAAAGACTATGATAACTACTACTACAAATGCTGGTACCTAGCTTAAATACCAATCAATGATATCCTGATTCTATTATTCAAAGACCAACCTAACTCAGTATAGCTTTTCAATAGTGAAGCAACAAATATTTTTAAGTGTTTACTATGCCAGACTTAGTTTGGTCAGAAATTGAAGAAGTCATCCAAGCCATTGGCATTCATTTTGATTTTTGTCTTGCCAGTGCACTTTGATGACTCTAGAAGAGAAAGTAAGGCTGAGGATTTTGTACAATTTCTTCGCTTAAATCCATTTTGTGGGCAAGTCAAAATATCACCCTTCTAATGCCATCGATCCTCCTTGAAACAAAAGATTAACAAACAGGAATTGATTACAAAGGTCTTTAGATATATAGGCAATTCTCTTACTTATTTTATCAAACACAAAAATTTAAGGTATTTGCTAAACTTTCAATTGGGACTTTATTAGCTGATGAGCTGGATTAAAGAGAGAAGCAATATCCAAAGAGGTACTAAGTAGAGAGAGAGAGAAAAAAAAGAAAGATTGAGAGAAACAGAAAGATGAGTGAGAAGATTGTGGAAGAGTAGAGAAATTGATGTGATCCATTAGGTACTGCAATCATCTCTGAACAATGGACTTGGACCTGAGATGTTGGTTGTAATCTCATCTTCTAGGATTGAGGGGAATTTCTAAAGGTCGTCTTCTTCTTCTTTTTAACATCTTGTTTGAAGCCTCTTTGATAATTGGTACTGACATATACTTTTCTTATTTGTTTTTTTTTTTCAAATCTAATCTGCTTCTTTTATCCTAATTAGCCCTGTATAAAAACTTATGGATAGTCACGGATGCATATATTTGCCTGTTGCTAAACTTAGTCTGTGACAAGAAAAGGGGGTTAGAGGAAACAAGGAATTAACTGGAAATTCACAAAATTTAAATTAGAACAAAGAACTAAACCTCTATTCTATTATTAGGAGTTTCCTTAACAGTGATTTTTGAATTGTTATATTTTTATTAATTATTTTCATTTAATAAAAGTCCATAAAACAAACAAACAAAAAAAGCTATGTGAATAGGAGTACCAATATACTACCCTGAAGTTAAAAAAAACAAGGTAATTTTTTTTTTTTTTTTTGCTGAGGCAATTGGGGTTAAGTGACTTGCCCAGGGTCACACAGCTGTTACGTGTCTGAGACCAAATTTGAACTCAGGTCCTCCTGACTTCAGGGCTGGTGCTCTATCCACTGCACCACCTAGCTGCCCCCAAGGCAATTTTTTGTAACATATTATGGCTGACTAAATCTCCACAGCTTTGACTGTGAAAAGGAAAAGAAAAGGAAGATGAAAGAGCAGAGAAAAGTAATAGAAAGGAACAAGTACTGACCACTCATTTTTACCCTCCTCATCCACATCTACTAGTTACATCTGGAACAAATTATCTTTTCTTGCTGAACATATCCTGCATCTACTCTTTCAAAAATTTATTAGGGCATCATATTTTCTTGATTTAGGCTTCTTTGAGTTTCTAAATTTTGGTTGTTTCAATGCATTTTATCTAAAAATGAATTTTTTATATATAATCACAAATAGATATATCACAAAAGGATAGTATTTTAAAAATTAGAGAACACAAAAATTTAAGTCAATTAAATTTGTATTGAATTATTGATAATCTCAAGTGATTATTCCCATTCTTAAATTGTTTAATTTGTTTTTAATTCTTTTTAAAAATAGTTTATTATGTTGTTTTTGTCATAATGGATGATGTTGAGAAATGTAACGGTTATTGTGGTATTTTTAATTTTCAAATAAAGGATTGTTTAACTTCAGATTTACATGTTTTATGTTCGATGCATAAAGGATGTAGTTCATATGAATCATGAGCCCATGCCTTCTGATCGTGATGGATGTAGATCATGCTTTTATTGATTTGATATGACACAAAATTTCACCTTATATACTCATATTATATTAAATCATTACTTCAGTGCATTTACTTTCAGAGCGGATTTTCTGTGGTAGTCTTCCTTTCATTGTTTTCTTTGTTTTTGAGTCTTGTTTTCTTGGGGGGGGGAGTAGATTTAGTTATGTGGAAGATGAATGTAAAAAATATCTTATAATTTTTTGCTATTTCTTCTCTTCCCCTTTCTTCCACTGCAATAATCTTATGTCATATCTTTTCTGTTTAGCTTAAGATAGCTAATCTGCTTCCTTTAACAGATAATAGTTTACTTTTTGTAAGGTACTACCCTTTAGAATGTGAGAAATTTAGTTATTTAAGGGAACAAAAACTGAAATCTGAGAGCAAAAATATTGACCTGTTATATAAAAAAAAAGTTAAATCAATTTGCGAAGATTATAAAGTAAGTACTGAACCTTTCATATGTGAACAGTATAGTTGCTGAAAAGGAAAAAAAAATCCAGTGTACAGAAATTGTTTAAAAAAAATACATGCATGAATTGATAGAGAACTGGCAGGACCTGTTTAAGGACAGAGAAATGATTGAGTCCATTGAGTGTTATGGTCCCTCAAGTTTTTGTTTTTGTTTTGATTTTAGTTTTGGTGATTATTTTTAGAGCTTGAGAGGTTGGTACTAACCAAGCAGTATATCCAATAACTCATTAGAGAAAATGAACAAAGAACTGTTGGTTTTCATAACTGATAGTTTAGTTTCACCAATTTTACATTCATCAGCAGGAGGCTCAGATTTGAGCTGTTTGAGATATTGAAGTACCCAGTGAGAGGGGATTTTTAGAAGATAGAGGGAGATGTTAAGAAGGCAACAGGTAAAAAAGATGGCATCATGATCAATCAACTGATAGGATAGCTTCAGATTTTACACTTGGGGAACTGCTGATTAGAAGGCTTGCTTTGAGGCTTGGATGAATAAAAGTTTGGCAGCCTGCTGATTGGAGAAGAGCTAACACTCCTGTAGCTATTCAGTGATTGTTGTTTAGTGGCATTTATAGTTTGAAAGACAAAACTTCTGAGGAATGAATGGGATGGGGATGAAGGTAGCACCTGGTTGCCCTCTGCTGATTCTTCTGGTTTTAGAGGGGAAAGCAGGTGTGTAATTGGGAGGTTGGAGAAGACTTTACAGGATCTTTGCTATATACAAATTGGAAGATGCAGAATCCTGTTGAACACAGATATCCCAGAGTACCAACCTAAAGGGTTTCCTTGTGAGCTTTGTTTTGCTGGCAATGGTAAAAGATGATTAAATGATATAGAACACAACTGAGTGAGCAGCTGGCTGGCAGTGTTTGTATTGACCAGAGAACCAACCTGAGGAGCTCTGTAGTTCTTTGGTTTAAGAGACATACATGTCCCTATAGTCATATATCACTTCTTAGTGCCTTTTAAAGGGTGATTGTGAGTTTAAAAAGCTTGCAATTATTTTATCAAGTCAAGTATAGAAGAGGAGCAGATTTGGCCAGAAGGGGAACAGTTAAGAGTACAGACTGTGTATGGTACAGATTGCACATAAATGAACCATAGAAAACAAAGTTTTTGGTCAAGAATTGTGGGTTTTCCTTAGCATCTGAGTTGTTTTTACTTCCTACTAAGTTCCTGTAAGTGTATAACTACTTTCTCTCATGGATACCAAGTACATTGGTAAAGGAGTATGACCTAGGGTTCTGGGTTAATTATGATCATTAACTTATTAAATATTTATTTTAGATTGAGTAATTATAATATTATGATCATCATTGATTTTGCCTTATCATTAAGTACATGTTTTATTTGTGTCATTTTATGATTGATGGATATTTTTATTGTTTAAAAGCACACCACTGGAGGCTCAGAAGCCACAGTGAATGATAAGAGTATGACTTCCCATTCCTACAAACTGCGTTAAAGTCTTGACTAGAATAGTCCTTTATGCATTACTTCAAAATGGTGCCTAATCATGTTAGATTGGGGCAATCACTAAACTTATTATAACTTATACTAACTATATTATAACTTTTTTTTACTAATGAACAGAGAAATAAAAGAAAATTAATAAAATCACTATATTGTCCTCTTTTAAACTAGATTGATTTTATCTTTCATTAGGCATGTCCTTAAACCAGAAGTCTCTAGGCTTTTCAGATATTTAGATTTAACCACTCTGCCAAATAATTGTACCTAGAGCTAGAGCCAAAATTTGTTCCAAATGCTAAAATTATCAAGTGTTCCCAAAGTAGGTCTTAGAACTATCCTTTGCACAGTCCTATCTACTTTCCAATCAGAGCTTCTGGAAAGATATGGGAAGTTGATGGAACATATGATTTGGGATGGTTTGGCTTTTCTCTCACTCTTCAGGGCAGCTATTGGCAGTCTGGATTTCACTGCTTTTCTTGACTGCAGTTGTTTTTCCTTTGTCCACATTTTGTCTTATATTTAAACACAATTCAAAAATGAAAAGATTCATTATCACAAGCTAATTCACGGTCCAAACAGAATCTCTCTGTGCTAGGGCCATTTTATTTTCCCTTTGTCTTTCCTTCTAAAGTTCACATGCTGTATGAAAAGTTGCTCCAAATCACTATTGATCAGAGAAATGCAAATTAAGACAACTCTGAGATACCACTACACACCTGTCAGATTGGCTAAAATGACAGAAGAAGATAAAAATGAATGTTGGAGGGGATGTGGGAAAACTGGGACACTAATACATTGTTGGTGGAACTGTGAACGGATCCAACCATTCTGGAGAGCAATTTGGAGCTATGCTCAAAAAGTTGTCAAACTGTGCATACCCTTTGACCCAGCAGTGTTTCTACTGGGCCTATATCCCAAAGAGATCTTAGAGGAGGGAAAGGGACCCACATGTGCAAGAATGTTTGTGGCAGCCCTTTTTGTAGTGGCTAGAAACTGGAAACTGAAGGGATGCCCATCAATTGGAGAGTGGCTGAATAAATTATGGTATATGAATGTTATGGAATATTATTGCTCTGTAAGAAACGACCAGCCGGACGATTTCAGAGAGGCCTGGAGGGACTTGCATGAACTGATGCTGAGTGAAACGAGCAGAATCAGGAGATCATCATACACAGCAACAACAGTATTACATGATGATCAATTCTGATGGACATGGCTCTCTGCAACAAAGAATTGTCTCAAACCAGTTCCAATTGTTCACTGAAGAAAACCATATACACCCAGAGAGAGGGAAATGAAATATGGACCACAACGTAACATTTTCATGATCTCTATTGACATTTGCTTGCATTGTGTTGCCTTTCTCTGATTCTTTTTTTTTTTCTTGTAGATAGGATTTTTCTTGCATAACTTCTCAAGCATTTCAACATTATTAACATGTAGTGGACTTCCTGCCATCTAGGGGAGGGGAGGGGACTGGGGGTAAAATTTGTAATGGAAAGCTTCGTAAAGATCAATGTTGGGGAACTACCCATACATAGGTTATACAAATAAAAAGCTTTAATTAAAAAAAATCCTCAAAAAAAAATAAATAAAGTTCACATGCTGGCCATATCGATATCATTTGCATCCCAAGGCTGACCCTAATGTCTTAGTTATTCAAATCTTCCAATATGTCAACAGTTAAAATATTTTAGGCAAGGTCCATCACATATCAGAAGGGATATAGATATAACATTATTTAATTTATTTCTAACAAGTACTAATTTTAGCCTTCATTTGAAAATCTCAAAGACTGGGAAACTTACTATTTCTCAGAAAAGTGCAAAATATTTTTATGGTTTTAGTTATAAAGAAAATGTGATTATTACTGTCATATCCTCCTCCTCCTCCTCCTTCTGGGCTTATTCCTTTTTTGATTACTTTTCCTTCCTTCTTTCTTCTCCTTCTCTTCCTACTCCTTCTTTTCCTCTTTCTCTTTTGTGTTATTCCCTTCTTCCTCCTCTTCTTCCTTTTTTCCCTCAACCTTTGCATCTTCTTTCTCTTTCTCCTTGTTCTCCTCATTTTCTTTCTCCTCCTCCTCCTTCTCTTCTCCTTTTCTTTTTCTTCTTCTCCTTTTCTTCTTCTTTCTTCTTCTTCCTTCTTCTCCCTTCTTCCTTCTTCTCTTCCTCCTCCTTCTTCTCCTCCTCCTCCTCTTCCTCCTCCTCCTCCTCCTCCTTCTTCTCCTCCTCCTCCTCTTCCTCCTCCTCCTCCTCCTCCTCTTCCTCCTCCTCCTCCTCCTCCTCCTCCTCCTCCTTCTCCTCCTCCTCCTTCTGCTCCTCCTCCTCTTCCTCCTCCTCCTGCTTCTCCTCCAGATTAGGGAACTCTGTGTGAGTAAACTTTTTGTAACTATTCAGATTGGCAACTGTTCTATAATTTGTAGTCATTGAGTTAGTTGTCTGGGGCATTGAAAGATTAGATAACTTTTCCATGATCACATTGTCAGTATGGCAATGTGTCAGAGGCACAAAAGTCAAAGGAGTATAGCTGGGTGGGAAATGAAAGGATAGCTGTCCTAGGTCCTTTCCTTAAATGGAGGTTTTGGAACTTACCACCTAGCCTTCTAATCAGAAGATCAGAAGGTACTGATATGGTATGGGTACCAAAGATGTGAATACCATAACTAGCAACATCTTCCCCATCCTTTACTTGTGCAGTAGGATTTTCAAACTCAAATGAAAGACTATTACTATCCTTATTAAATTTTACCTTCTTAGATTCAGTCTATCATATTCAAATGCTGAAAGAACTTAATAATTTCATCTCGTGTATTAACTAGTTTACTTTTGTATCATTTACAAATCTGACAATCATTTATTCAGATCATTGACCAAAAATGCTAAACAAACCAAGGTTTAAAAAACAGCAACACTATAGCAAGTAGTCTAGATACTTCTTCAAGATACTTTTTTTTTCAGACAATACATCAATTAATCCCTACTCTCCAGAGGCTAACATTATACTGATGTGTGTGTGCATGTGTGTGTGTGTGTGTGTGTATGTGTGTGTGTGTGTGTGTGTGTGTTTAACAACAGGTACATTTATAAGTGTATAGAGAAGAAATACAAGGTGACTAAGGAAGAAGAGCAATAGTATTTGGGAAGATCAGGAAAAATGATGAAGTAGAAGGTTTTGCTGGAGTTGAGTCATGAGAAAATTAAGGGATTCTATGAGGTGGGAGAGAATGCATCCTGGACATGGGGGATGGACAATCCAAATTCATGGAAAGTAGAAATGGGGTATTGTAGTGAGGAGTTTGGCTGGGATGTAGGAATGGGAGCAATATATAATGAGACTGAAAAGATTAATTGGGCCCAGGTTGTGAAAGATTTTAAAGAACAAACAGGAATTTTATATTTTATCCTAGTGGCAATAGGGAATCACTAAAATTTCTTGAGTAGTGGAATGCCATGCACTTAAGAAAAATCACTTTGGTAGTAATGTTAGGAATTGGGAGAGAGTTGGGGAAAGGAAACCCATTAGAATGTTATTGCAATAGCCTGGGGAAGAGGTGGTGGGGATTCTGAAATAAGGTGGTGGTCATAAGAATAGGGAGGAGTCTATTGGGAGAGATGTGGAGGTAGAAATGCAAGATTTGACAAGAATAGATATGTAGAATGAGGAAGAGTGAGAAGTAAAGTATAATGCCAAGATGATAAACATTGAAGAATAGAAGAATGGTTGCTTCTTAGAAATAGAAAAGATTAGGAGAGAAGTGAGTTTAAAGGTAAAGATGATGTTCAATATTTTGAACATATTGAGATGTCTCTGGTATACCTAATTTGAAATGTTCAATATGAATATTTCAAGTGAAATTGAAACTTCGGGGAAGTCATCCCTAGAGGGATCAATCAACAACAAGCATTTAAAAAATGTCTAATATGAGCATAGGTGGTGATTAAGTCTTCTATATCCACAGATAGAAAAGACAGGATATTGTGAAAAGTGATTATCTTTTTGTTATTATAATAACTAATTATCACATTAGGATTGAGGTTTTCCCTTTCTATTTCTGCAATCTGGGACTAGTCCCTGTAAATCACTCAGTCTCTAAAGGGCATTGCTGATAGATGAGATTGCTCAAATTCTCTGGTACATGCTCTGCATTTTGGGCAGGACTCTATCCAAGTAAAAGGTTTTAATTTTGTTTAAAGTGTAAACTAATCTAGGTGAATTCTTGACCTTAGGAAATAATCCTGTATTATTGTAAAACTTTCCCCCTCCCAACTGGAGTCTAAGGGAACCAAACTTGTGAAGGAGAAAACCATAGTTGTCTAGATGGAGATAGATTCCTTTGTTCAGATCCTTGGAGGTAGCTGAGTGTCATCATCATGTGATATTTTCAGAAGGAGGAGCTGAAGACTTTCAGTCCACCTCTTCATTAATATGTCTATTCCCTCTTTAATTGTTCATCAATTAGAGTTGATTTTTACTTGTCAGGGTGGCACCTCCCTTTTCAAAGTATTTAAGATTTAGGCAAATCCATGATTTTGTCTGATTACCAAGAGAAATCACCCATTTACTGATTATCAGCCATTCTAATTAACAAATCAATTCCTATCTCTCTAGCTTTTCATTCATCTCAATATCTAGAGCTTAAAATAGAGTCTTAAGGAACACCCATAGTTATAGGAAATGATATGGTCATGATCTTCATTAGTTAGGAAAAGACAGCAAGAAGGAATGAATTAACAAGTTGGAGGAGAACCAGGAAAGAGTAGTGTCTGGGGGGAAAAATCAGACTATCTGATAAGGTATCCAAATCAGGGTAATCAACAGTGTCAAATAAAATAGAGAGATGAAGAAATATAAGAATTAAGAAGAGACTATCAGATTTGTCACCTGTGTGGTCACTGGTAACTTTGAAGAGAGCATTTTAAGATCCTTGTTGAGATAAGAAGCCAGAATATAAAGAGTTGAAGAGTGAGTGAAAGGAAAGCAAGTGGAGGGAATAGATATAAACAGCTTTTCTAGGAGTTTGATTGGGAAAGGGAAGAGGTTCTTGGGAAAATTTTTTTTAAAGATGGGGAGACAGTCATGTTTGACAGCAGTAGGGGAAAAAAAAAAAACCTATTAGCTAGCCAGATATTGAAAAGTATAGAGTGAGGGAGATGATTGAGGGGGTGACTTCTTTGAGAATATAAGAAGTGATGGGATTTAAAGAACATGTAGAGGGATGACCCTGGCAAGAAGAAAAATCTCATTTTGACAGACTAGAGGAAAGGAGAGGATGGGGGGAACATTTCATGGGGTTTTGAGGTAAAGAGAAAGGGAAAGGGGGAATTCAGTTATGTTGCCTGATTTTTCTAACCTAAGAGGAGGTGTAAGAGACTTGAGGAGAGAAGAAAAGGTTTAGAATAGCTTTTCTAATGATTAGGTTATGGAATCACTTGGAGGAAATAATAGAATTATCTTGCTACATTCAATGAGGGTCCAGTTGATAAGATGATGTATGTTACTCTAGTTCTGTTAAGCAATAATGAATAGGAAAAGAGAAGGCAGGTGGAGGGGTTCAGTAAGAGATGAATAGTGATAGAATAATGAGGCATAAGATTCAAGAGTAAAGGGTAATATGAAATTGAATTGGTTAATTGGATGAAAATTGGGAAAGGAGTAAAGCAAAGATTATATCCAAAAAAGTACTAACAGATGTAGGGATTGGAGTTCACAAAGCAGGCAAAGAATAGTGGTGAGACATATAGAAAGGTGAAATAATATGTTACTGTTGGAAAGAGGGATATCTATTTTTTTTTATCTTAGAAATGCAATACTTGTGGGGATATTCACAAGTAGAATGATTATGAGACTCAAGGTGTGACTATGACTGTGTGGGTTAATGTGAGATAGAGAAGTAAGTCAGGATTTAAATGGCAGCTAGAGTTTTGAGGAAGCATGGATAGGAACCTTTAAATTCTCTGTCTAGTAGGAAAACTGGAGTTGGGGATGAGGAGGAGGCAACAAGTCAACTGGGTACTGAATGCCTTATGAAAGGAGAGGAAAAAAAAAAAAAGCTTGTCTGTAGATGATCACCATCACCAAAGTTTTGATAAGATACTTTGAAAAAAGCCTTCCCAAAAATCTTAGTCACAGATTCAGAACTAGAAGGGACCTAAAAAGTCTTTTTTTTTTTTTTAATAGATGAGGATACGGGAGGGCAAGATAGTTAAAATGACTTGGCCAAGGTCACATAACTACTAAATGTATGGAAAATGAAACTGGGTCACACAGCTATGCCTGAGGCCAAATTTGATTGAAGTCTTCCTGAATTCACATCAAGCCTTTTATCCACTGTATCACCTAGTTGCCCCATATGATACTACAGTACATATGATGCATGTTATCACATTTTATTTGTTAAAAATAAAATATATGTGTATATATAGTTAAATATATATTATTTATATATTAATATATTATCAATATATTAAATATAATTTTTATATAGTTAAATGTAGGGAAATTACTTTGCTAGTTAAGTATGTCAGGTACCTAAATCATAAAGGTATTAAATAACAGAAGTTGAAGTCTAACCTAGAAGATCAAAGGCAAAATGGAGGTCTTGTCACTCTGCTTTTCTTTCTAAGGACTCACAAAACATGGATTTATTCCCCTTACATTTTCCTACCCACCCCATTCCTACTCCCAACTTTCCCAACATGAACATTATTTGATAATGATATTTTGTAAACTCTTAATCTGTAGATCATTGTGATCACTGAACCCAAACAATGATATTAATAATTTAGCCTGATTTACTGTGCTGTGTAAAATGTTGATACATTGGCAAGCAGAGACACTGAGAAACACCCAAGAATCTAAAACATTGCCCTGGCCATGTCCATCAAGGACTCAGAACTCTTCTTGAGGTCATGGGCATCACCTTTGCAATTCTATGTAAATCTCCAAAATGTGGGCATGAATGTTACCCAAAGAAATATTTCCAGTGGCATGAAATGAGATTTGCAGGTCTCTGGAAAAAAATCTTTCCACTAGTTAAGTCTAATTCCATAAGCTAGGACTGTCTCCTTTATTGAGACTCCTGCACCAAAATCAGCATATGGTTCATGCCATGTGAACATGCCCTATTCCCAAGCTGTGTCTAAATTTCTTTCACCAAGAATGCACATCTATGTGCTATTTCTCAGGGCATATTATTTTAGATCAGGGGTTCTTAACCTGAAGTCGGTGAACATAATATTCGTGCGTGTGTGCATTTTAAAACATTATTCTAAAAGGGGGCCCATGGGCTTCACCAGATTGCCAAGGGGTCTATGATATAAAAAGGTAAAGGGCTCCTCCTTTATATAACACCCAGGTGATTAATCTGAGCTTCCCACCTCTCAGTCAGAAGAAGAAACTAATTAAACTGCAGCCCAATTAAACATGTTTATCAATGCATATTGAGTATATTAACTGCGTGCATGCACCCAGACACTGAACGTGATGCATTAAGAATTCCTGTCACTTCAGAATTCTTTTTCCTACTGACGCAGGTTTCCCCATTTGTATTCATAGCTGCAGTTTAGTTTGGTGCTATTGATACAAAGTAAGAAAAAGCAGGTTAGAAAGGTGCTAGGAAACCCTTTCCAATCAATCCTCCACCCACATCCCTAAGGTATACATCATGCTGCAGTCAGTGGAAATACTGCTCTCCCACCCCCATATCCATCTCTTTTCATTCGCAATTTCATTTTTTTAAAGTGGCCACTTTGGGGGTGTTTGCATTTTAAGTGCCCAAAGAGCATCAAAAGAGGTACTTTTATAATGGAAGCTGTTTTCTCTAAATGCATTCTGACCGTCTATGTGCAGGAACGGGCATTGTGCACACTTCATGTTCCTTGGAACATACAGATGATATATAAAATGAAAATGCTCCCTTAAGGACAAAAAGACACTTTCCATCCCCCTCTTCCCTGGCACCAGAATGGAGGAGGAGGGGGTGTCTTGTACACGTGCCAAGAGCAATGGCCCCGTCGGTTTGATTTATGAGTCTGATAATAAAAATCCCATTAGGCTGCTCTCATTGAGAAAAAAGAAGGAGGAGAAAAAAGCCGTGTGTGTCACAGAGGCAGCATTGACGCAGGCAGCTCTGACGACAGCAGCAGCCCAGGCTGCGGCGGGACAGACTGAATGGGAGCCGAGGGGGGTCTCGGAGGGGGGAGCGAGGGCCGGGAGCCGCTGTCCTCTCGCCGGCGCCTTCCGGAGGCAGCAGCGCTGCCCCCTTCAATCCCCCCCTTGCCAATGACTTGAGCCTCCGCTGCAGCCCTCATCAGTGTGCCAGGCACTGAGCGCTGTGCGGGGTCCAGCTGCGAGTAGCCCGCGGCCCGCGCAGGGGGG
>JAJPUD010002878.1:50465-64798 GCA_023553655.1 Myrmecobius fasciatus
ATTTAACCTCTCATTACCCTAGACAACTTTCTAAGATTAATTTAGGGGTGCAGTAGCCCTATCTAGAGAGAGAATTTCTAAACCAAGAATTCTCTATAATGATGCAACTATAAAATCAGACATTTTCTTTATTAATGAAATCATAGGTGGGTATGTGTATGTGTGAGGAGTAGAGGAGATGACAAAGATTTATCTACTAAGAGCACCAAGTGCTACTCAAGCTGTCTAACCATTGAGCTTTCTTCCAGTTTCTGGACTTATCTTTGATTATTTTTTTAAAATATAACCAGAAAACCAGGCAAATTTCTGTAATCAGATAAAGAGAGAATATGGAACTGAAGACATGAACTGCTAAATGAAAAGATTTGAGCTATGAGATGGAATATAATATGAAACAAGGGGCCAGATTATTAGTATCTATTAAAGATGGGAGAAAATCCAACTGTCTAATATTCTGATTACATTTGGCAATACCAATAATCTCGTCCCTTGCTTCATATTCTTATATTCCATCCCATAGCTCAAATCCTTTCTTTTATTAGTTTCATGCCTTCAATTCCAGATTCTCTCTTTATTGGCTACAGAAATTATTTCCTAATTATCAGGGAGCTTGGCACTTAGCAGTTCAATTGTAGCACTAACTTTTGGTGGGCAGGAAAAAAAAATCCATGAGTCAAATCACCTTTTTTTTTTTCATGACACATTCACTCATTGTGAAACTAAGTCTTTTATCTTCAGTGCTGTAAGAAGCAGCTTGGTGTAATTGGATAATGTAGGTTCAAACACTGGTTCCACTGCTTCCTATCCATATGATCCCAAGCACTTAAATTTTTCTGAACTTTAGCTTCTACATCAACAAAATTAGGAGGTTGGACCAGATTAGAGTTTCTTAACCTTTTGTATGTGTGTGTGTCATGGACCCCCTTAGGCAGTCTTGTGAAAACTATAGAGCACTTCTTGGAATAATATTTTACATGCACAAAATGAAATATATAGGATTACAAAGGAAACTGATTTATTGAAATATAGGTATCATAATATTTTTTTAAAATAAATTCACAAATCCTAGAGTAAAAATCCCTGGCCTAAATCCAGATCTCTTTCAGCTTGTGATTCTTTGTATTTGAACGATTTTTCAATCTCAAAAGCCATCATAATTCTAGTTCTTGGAAATTTCCATGAAATCTTATAATGAGAACTATTACCACTGTACCTACTTTTTGCTAAAAGTAGCATGTCATCTCTCAAGATAAAAGTGAAAGTAGTAACTCAGTGTCCTTGGGTCACTTGCCCTTTCTGGATTATACAGCAAAGAGGATGATAAAAATATAGTATATTCTCATCCTAAAATAGCTAAAAGTTTTCCTTCATAGATATAAAATGGATATTTCTATTTAAAAATTAGATTTATTTTATTTTAAAGGGCAGAATACTTTGATAGATCAGTGATCCTCTCAATATGAATATTCCTATCAAACAGGAAAACAACCTGCCACATCTCATCCTGTCTATCACTTGTCCAAATCCTTCCATAAAATCTTCCCCAGGAGGTCCACTCAGCATTTTGAGTACTAACCTTAGATTTCTTGACTTTGTATGTATAGTTCAGAGGCTACCCACTGATTATCATATTACCTCCTTTTCCAGTCACATATTCACTCATTGTGAAGCCTAACAATAATTCTTCCACACAATTTTTTGTTCTTAATATGTTGTAATCTACCTGTATCCTCCACTGACCTTCAGATTTAACTTTTTGGGATGGGGAGAACGTTGTATTCCATGACTCACCAGAAGAAAGTTGTTTTTTTGTTTGTTTGTTTGTTTGTTTGTTTTCTGAAAGATGAACCTTTGTTTCAGAAGACTGAGATCATTAAAAGAACCTCATAATTTCTCAGAGGCAGCTTTACTGGTTGTATTCAATTTCTGGGATATCTCATTATCTATCTATAGAAATTGTCCAAGATATATGTGTTGATGTGCCAGTCTCATGGATCATGTATTTGGTTACATATTGTGGTCAAAACAATAGACATTCTTCATTCACTTGATTATTCTTGTGTTAATAGTTGTGTTTAACTCTTAATCAGAAAGTTGTTGAATAGCATTATGTCTGTTACATTTTTCAAGGAACCAAAGAAGAAAAATGAGCACCCAAAATATTGAATAGTATTGTAGTGAGGGCCTTGTTGTATTTTGGGGAATATGATGAGAGAATCTACATTTTTACGGATAATACCATTCTTAGTCATAAATATAAATATCTCAGTTAAAAATTCAAGCAAGACTGTTATATTGATTTTTTTAAATTAGTTTTGGGAGCATAGGCTAGGAATTTTTTTTGTATAATGAATGGGTCTGGGTCAGATGCTTCATTACTACCCATTTCTCTTTAGTCTATTCCCCTATCTTCCTACTACAATAGAATTCCTGAACACAATGTGCAGTGTTTTTATTTTTATGTAGCATAGTAGTGAAGAGATAGAATTGATATATGTGATATCAGATATTATAATTGATATATATCATTTATGTACAAATGCCAAATCCTTCTAGACCATCATTATCAAATAATAATAACTATCATTTAATTAGTCCCTTAATGTATTTCAAGTGCTTTCATATATTACCATATGCTAGAGACTTTAGAACCCAACTAACTAATTTTGCTTTTGTGGAAATTCAGAAAGAGCAAATAACTTGTATAAGTTAATAATGCAATAATTATAAGAGTTTGGATTTGAACTCAGATCCCACTGTGACTCCAAATCCTGGACAAACCATTCTTGCTGATGGAACTGGTAGATAAATAGATTATGCATTTTTGGTCTTAATGATTTTAACTGTCTTCATTTAAAATATTAAGATAAGAAAGAATACCAGAAATCACCTTAATTCCTTCGCTATTGTGCAGGTATTAGAACAAAGGGTTGTTCCCATTTGGGGAAGATGTTTAGCCATCATGTTAATTTTTACATAGGAAAAACAAAAGAGCTTTCAATCTTTGTGTGCTGTGACTTTCCTCTAATACTATTAAAAACATCAATAAGTCTGTCCCCTACTATAGAAAATCATGGCTATATGCTGTTCTTGAGTGCCTTCCCTGACTTTTCCCTATAACACTCATTTCATTTGTTGCAATATCTTTTGGGAAAGAATAAAATGTTAGGAGGATTACAGAGAAGAAATCATGTCCACTTAAATGTGGAATGGCGTGCCCCTTTCTATAAGTAGGCACATCATAATATGCACTTAACTGAGCATGTTTGCTTATACCTTTTTCTAAGCAAACCTCTAGGGAGAAGGTAGATATGGGGCTGAAGAATGTGTTAAAACCATATTATGATGCCAAAGTCCCTGATCTCCTATATTTATCTTTGGTGTAATAGAGAGAACCCAAGACTTAGAGATAAGAGAAAGTTGGATTTGAATCACCTCAAACTCTTACTACCTGTATGCTTCACTAGGAAGCTAGGTGATATAGTGAAAATGGAATGGAAGACCTGAATTCAAATGTGGCCTCAGACAGTTTTTAGATGTGTGATCCTAGGAAAGCCATTTAATCTCACTGCTTCTGTTTTCCCAACCGTAAAATGGGAATAATCACTAGGTTATGGCAAGAATCAAATTAGATAATATTTGCAAGTTACTGACAACAAATGTAGAAATATAGAGAAAATAAAACTAGGGTATTAGATATTTAAAATAACTTTGTTTTAAGATAAAAAGGAGGGGTTGGTGAAACATATAGCCTTTCTCTTGAATGGAGCCACATACATTTTGAAAGAAAAATTTACAGATTTTATTACCCAGTCTTCTTTCAGTTGTATAGGACTTCTCTGAGAGAGCTGTTGGTTTAAAATATTATGTGCATGTTTGTAGTCCAAGTTGTATCTGAGTATATACATGAAACAACAAATTTCTTATAAAATCCATTGTATACATTTACTTTTAAAATTATTGCTATGGTTATCAAAGGAAATAATTGAAGCAATTTTGATCAAAAGATCACATAAATGGATTACGTACTGTGACAGCATGTTCCCACATTTGCACAATGGTGAAAATCTCAGCAAGGCCAAGACAAGAAATTTAATCTTAAAATTTCCACAAGCATCTTAAAATCTAGCAAATGTGTTGGGAATTATGATGATGAAAATCACAAAATCAACTGGTATCTCTTGATATCTAAGATAACAATGTTGCTGAATTGCTGCAGATGGCACTTGTGGAAAGATTAGGAGGAGTTGTTAGCAAATGAGAATATCTAACAAGCTACAGAACCCAGGCACATTGTGAAATATCTTTGATTTTATTATACAATATAATTTATACATCCAACATTATATTCTTGTAAAATTCATTTATTTCATGAAGCAGATAAATATCTATTCACCAAGAGATTCAATTTTAGCATGAAGGAAAATTCTTTTTTCTAATGGGCCAGAAGGTAAGATCAGCATTGATATGTGTTCATTTGATCTGATACAGGCAGTATAAATAGAATTGTCTTGCTGTTAGTGGGTTTTTGGGGGGAAGGGATTGTCACTTCTAAAGTCTGCCTCCTCTTTATCATTTTTACTATTTCTGGAGTAACATATTATTTGCCATCTTAAAGACAATTCAATATTAGGTTTCTTTTCTATAATAAAATGGCCAAATATGTACTCAGTAATAATGGGACATGGCTCCTTCTTAACAAAGAAGTAAAGCTTTGTAAAGGCCAAATTTATTTTAATTTATATAATAATTTAATTTATAATTAATTTAAACCTATTTTGGTTTCAAATACTTCAAATACTGTTTAATTCAACTAAAACTATTAGAAAATAATTTTAATAGCTCTAGAAGAGATAAATAATTTGATATTGGTCCCTCTTCCTAGAGGTATGGACAATGAAATGGAGGATTTAGAAAGTCATACAATCAGGTCTGGAGAATGGAGCTAGGTAACATCTATTTGAACCTCAGAATAATTTCCTTAGAATAATTTTCCATCTCTTTTTCCTTGACTCTACAAAGGAATAAATGTAGCCAAAATTAGATTGTAGATTGAGATTTAATTGGTCAAAGGAAGCAGAGTGATGCCTTAATTCATAGTAGCTACTGAATAAAGGGCAGAATACTTATATGCCTTGATGGAACTATGATTTCTCTAATATGGATGGTTTTTGCACTGATAAAGATCTTTGACCAATTCAAGGACAAAGTGTATCCAACTTAACGGTTGACCAAAGGAAAAAAAAAAAACAGAAAAAAAGTATTGTATACTTCTAAACTACTGGTAGTAATCTATACTTCTAAACTACTGGTAGTAATCAGGACAACTTGGTTTATTTGTTTTCATCCTTTGTTTTGAAGAGGGCCAAAGACATCATGGGGTGATTTCTTGGCTTGTGTGTGAATTGGATTTAAGTGAGGCAAAGTTGCACAAAGTATTTTTATTTATTTTTGCAGAATTATAGAAGTACAGTGGCAAGGCAAAAGTCAAGACGAATGATGATGGCCCAGGGATGCAGTGGATGACCTTGGTGTTTTTAATGTTTGACCAGGCTGTAATAATCAGTTCTTCTTTGGGCATGTTGAGTCTGAGATACCAGTTCAAAACATATCAGGCATTTGTCACAAAGGATTAGAGCTCTGGTGAGATGCTAAGACTAGATTTAAAAAATTGGAATATTATTTGAATCATTTTCTGAAGAGTTAAACTTGATAGTCAGCAAATCAATAAACATTTGTTAAGTACCTACTATTTATCATGCATTGTATTCAGTACTGATTAAAACTAGTGCTTGAATGTTAATGATAAATTTTTTGAATGTCATTATCATCCATAGCCCTCATTCTTCTCTATTACTATCTACTGTTTTACCATTCCTTTCTTTAGTGACTTGTTTTTGGGGAAGTAATGTATGGATTTCAGACATACATTATAAACTTATCCCTTCTTTTTAAGACTACAAATTTGCTGGTCAACTAAACAATATTCTTTGTTCTCAAACTAGTATGGAATTTAAAAAAAATGATAGTTTGATCTAATGGTCAGAGCCATAGGTTTGGAGTAAAAATATCTGGGTTCCAATCCCAACTCTACTTCTTATGCCTCTGTGACCTTGGACAAAATATTGAACCACTTATTCCTCTGTTTTTTTTCTCTGCAAAAGAAGTGGGTTGGATTAATGATCTATAAAAGTCCATCCAACTTTTGGATTCTATGATTATAACAATAAATAATTATTTTCCAAAAAATCATAAGTATTTATTACACATATATAAACTATATCAGATTGCTTGCCATCTCAGCAATGGGGAAAGGGAAAGAAGAGAAAGAACTTGGAACTCAAAATTTTAAAAAAAGTGAATGTTAAATTTTTTTTACATATAATTAGAAAAAAATAGAATATTACAAAATTCAAAAGTGATGCAGTAATAAGCCAAAAATTTTGACTAAGTGGTGAAACTTTCTTAAATTTAGCTCAAAAGAGGCAACTAGGTGGCAGAGTTGATAGTCATGAAAACCTGGATTTAAATCCAGCCTTAGACATGTATTAGCTGAGTCACACAGGGCAAGTAATTTAACGTTTGTCTATTTCAGTTTCTTTATCTGTAAAATGGGGATAATAATAGCACTCACCTCCCAGGGTTGTTTTAAGGACAAAAATGTGAACATATTAATAAATATTAGCAAACTTTAGAGAGTTGTACAAATTATTATTAATATTACTTTAATAAAAGTTGTGCTTTGCAGAAATTGCTGGAAATTTTATTTAAGTGATTTGTTCTCTTATAATTTTTGTATTCCTAGAGGAGGAGCTTTAAAATGACTTGAAGGGAAGCACACTGCAAATCTAAGAGGGTATTACTGCTTGCTTAGAAAAAAACTATTTGAAGGACATTTGAATACTAAAATTTTGGAGTTTAATTGGTATTCAGCCTCTGAGAAAATGTAGTCCAACTCCCTCATTTCATAGAAGAGGAAACTGAGACCTGGAAATGTAAACTTTCTCTGATCACTCCAGTAGTTAGATCTTTATTCCTCCTTAAATTATTTGGTATTTACTTATCTCTGTACCTTTCATATCTTCTCAGTGGAGTGTAAGATTTTCGAGGGAAGGGGCTTTTTCATTTGTCATTGGGTTATATCCCAAATGCTTTGAACATAGTAAGAACTGAATGAGTGCTTGCTAAATTGAGTTGAAGTCACTTTCCCAAGATTATAAAACTATCAGTCAGACCGCTGAGACTAAAACATAGATCTCCTGATTCCTATTCAATATTCTTTCACTTAATCTATGGCAAGAGAAAAAGAGTATTCATTCAAAGACAAACATAGTAATAACAGTGGTAATTCACATTTATTTACAGCTTTGAAGTTTAGAAACCTCGTTTAAAAACATAGTTAAGTATACCTTATATCCTAATTGATCTCATAGATGCATTTGGGCTTCATTTAAGATCTTAATGTGGGGACATTTAAAAGTCAGTGGCCTGTGGCAAATATAGCAGAAAAAGAAAGGAAAGGAGGAAGGAAGGAATAAAGAAAAGAAGGAAGGAAGAAAGGAAGGAAGGAAGAAAGGAAGGAAGGAAGAAAGAAAGAAAGAAAGAAAGAAAGAAAGAAAGAAAGAAAGAAAGAAAGAAAGAAAGAGAAAGAAAAGAGGGAAGAATGGAAGAAGGAAGGAAGAAGGAAAGGAGGGAAGAAGGAAGGAAGGAAGGAGGGAAAAAGAAGGAAAAGAAAAAAGAAGGGAAGAAAGAAAGAAGGAAAGGAAGGAGGAAGGCAAGGAAGAAAAAAGAGAAAAAAGGAAGGAAGGAAGGAAGAAAAGAAGAAAGAAGGAAGGAAGGAAGAAGGAAAGAATAATTTTTTTCTTTGCACTTTCCACTAAATCTTTGCTTTCTATTGATTGCTGACCTCCTCATGCTAGGTTTGTTCATTTGATTAGTGATTTGGTCTTTTCCTTCTTAGAACCATAATGACAATTCTTTTCCATTCCCCTATGATTCCAAATTGACCTTTCTGGATATACTTTTTAATCTGGCCACTGCTGTCTGGCTTAAGACCCTATTGAACATAAAAATCATTGATGGAAAAAGCAGGATCTCTCTTAGAAACCTAATTTTCATGCTGATGCCAGACTAATCATCCTAGTACATGGATAGAATCATGGTGCTGCTAGTGCTCAAAAAGGCCCAATGGCTCATTGTGGCCTATTGAATCCTTTGTTTCTTGGCTTTTAAGGTCCTCCCAAATTTAGATCCAACCAATATTTGTAACCTTACCTCACACTATTTATCCTCATATACACTAAACTTTGTAAATATCTCCCACATTCCAGATTCCATACCTTTATTCATTGTTGATTGCTATGTTAGGAATGTACTCTTCCCCAACTCCTCCATTTCTTTCATGTTTAAATATTTCTCTTCCATTAAAAATTGATGTCATGTGAACCCTCTAATATGTATTCCTTTCTTGACTCTCTATCCTATCAAAAATGATCTTCTCCTTAAAACTTTTATAAAACTTTCACAATCTGTACCTCTTCTGCTAGATTTTATGGCTCTTGAGACTATTTTATCTCTAATCACAACTAGAATGGATCCTTGCATGTTGAAAGTTAAAAGAATGCTAGACAGAAAAAAGCTTATGACATATCTTTGTTCCAAGCTTTATGAACTCTGTAAACCTTGCCAAATCACTTTGCCTTTCTGTTTCTCCATTTTTAAACAAAGAGACTAACATCTCTTACCACTCAGGGTTGATGCAAGAAAAGTACTTTCTAAGCTTTAATATAACTGTTTTATAAATGTAGACTGATATTTGAGGCTTTAACTGAGGTAAGCCAGTTATATGTGTATATATATATGTATATAAATGTGTTATTAATGTTATTATACTTTGTATCTGATGAGTGAATGAAAGTATAAAAGTATATTCTGCTCTTTAATAGAGTTTATCAATCAACAGGTACTTATTAAGTGCCTCTAGTGTTCAACATTAATTCTTGCTTATTGTATTGTATTGTACAAAAAAATGAACCAGTCCATGTCTTCAATGAGTTAACATTCTATTAAGGAAAAACAATATGTACAAAATAAGTATATTAAGAATATATACAGAATAAATACAAGGTAATTGGAGAGGCAGGAGCTGGGGGAGTCAGGAAAAGTTTCATAAAGAAGGTAGTGCTTAAGCTAAATTTTGAAGAAAAAAAGGTTTTCTGAAGACAGAGGGTGGAGGGAGCACATCGAAGGCATCAATCAATTGATCATATATCATTTAGTAAGGCATTGGGGATACAAAGAAAGTCAGGAGAAAACCAATGCCTATTCTCAAGGTGCTCACAGTCCAGTGGAGGAAACTATATATATAAACAACTATATACAGATAAGCTCAAAGGGAAGACATGAAGAACAGAAGTCCATAGAGGTTTATTTTCAGTCCCTTCAAAATTGTCATTGTTCTGTCTTCAGAGGGTTATTTTTGCCTTCAAGATAATAATCCATAGGGCTGAGACATATTTCATTTGAGAGAAATGTGGGAGTATTGCAACTTGAGCAGTCTATTGTTTGAGATCATCTGTGTAGTAATTTATCTTGATTAACTGCATAAGCAGTTAATAAATAAAATAAAAGAAGAGAAGAGAAAAATTTCTGGCTCAAATATTAACATTTCATGTTGGGGATTCCTAACTACTTCCTTTTAGAATCACTAAGTTTCTTGAAGTTTCAACTCAAGTGCCATCTACTTCACTAGATCTTGATTCCGTCAGATGTTTGCAAGCTTCCTGGAGTTATATATATTTTGTATTTACTTATCTGTTTAATCTGTTATTTTTCTCCCTATCCCCAATTGAATTTAAATTTTTAAGGGCTTGTTTTATTTTGCTTTGTATCCCCATTGTCCAACTGTATTGAATATATAGTAGGCACATAATGAATGCATATTCAATGTATTTTAATTATGTATTCTTAAATTCATGTCCAAAGCACTCTCAATATAGGACAGAAGCTAGAATTCATAGGCTTAATGTTTTCAGGTTAGGTCAATGAGTCATCCTTATGGAACATATGAAAGAACTCCCAATTACTAAAAATCAGGTATACTATTGGAAATTCTCTACAATTGTTCTTAACAGCCAATCCTAGCAAAAATCATTAAGTTAATGTACATGTTTGGGATGGCTGAGCTCACCAACCGTTCATGGAAGAGCAAAAGAAGCAAATGAGAAGACAGTTTTCACAATTTGTTTGCAAAAGTTGAAATGTAAAGTATGGATAATATCCTTTTTAAAAAAATCCCATAATATAATGTGGCACCATTTCCCCCAACGATTCATATTTTAAAATTTGCGTCTTTCTCTGATTTACAATCGCTTATTCTTAGATTCAACCCATCTGTAACATTCAATAACCAGCTGTCACACTTTCCAGTCCGCTCATAATTCTCTGGCTGTAAGAAGCACTCTCAGAAATGTTAACCATTCTGCTGAGTTGCCAAATACAAAAAGTGTGTCAAAAATTCATAGGGAAAATACCATAGTCTAAAAAACTGGGAGAGTATTCACAGCTTTCACAATTAGTATCAGCATGCAGGTTCCTTGATAAAGTTTTTCTTCCATAATTTTGCATACTTTCTTTTGAGTTTGTCTAAAGAAAAACATTTCCTCCTTACAAATGACCAGAGATCAATGTAAGAAGATTTAGACAACATTCAAAATCTGTTTACACACAAATTTAAAGAACTTGGTTATCTGGTTTCCTATTCCAGAGCATATTAAAAGCAGGAAACAAAAAATGAATGGATGGAAAATGATGAGACAAGAATGTTGATGATTTGTGGGAACAATTTGTTTTAAGTAAAGTAGGGTGGTTTCTCCTTAAGTAAGCAAGGGAGTTTTTTGGGGGGTTTTGGTTTATCTAAGGGATCAAAAGACCTGGTCCATATGAAATCAAGATTGTAGAAGTTTTAGTGGAATTCCCAATTTCCATTTAATCTAGAATTGCTGATTGTCCTGGTGACTGCAAAGACTAGTAGCATTTTATTTGATTCTAACTAGGAATTACATCCTTTTCAGTCTTATTATTACTAAAGTTATTTTTTATTGTCTCTGAGGGTCTCACTGCATTCTAATCTTTAAATTCAATCACTACGCTGATGTTAGATAAAATTGGCTTGGAATCAGTCACCTAATTTTTTTTTCCATAATAGCCATATTGAAAATGAAAAAAAAGAAAAATAAAGAGAAAAAATAAGCTTCAATCTACACTGAGTCTATGGGTTCTCCATCTGGAAGCAGACAGCATTTTCTATCTTGTGACCTTTGGAATCATGGTGGATCATTGTATTGATCAGAATTACTAAGTCTTTCACAGTTGATTTTCTTTACAATATTGCTATTGCTGTGTACATTGTTCTCCTAGTTCTGTCAATTTCACTTTCATCAATTCATGTCTTTAGATTTTTCTGAAATCATACCTTTCATCATTTCTTATAGTACAATAGTATTCCATCACATTCATATCTCATAACTTTGTTTAGCCATTCCCCAACTGAAGGCATCCTCTCAGCTATCAATTCTTTGTTACCGCAAGACCCTATGTAAACATTTTTAAACTTAAGGTCTTTTTTCATTTCTCTCTAATCTTCTTTGGGTTATAGATCACTTAGTAGTAGTCTTGCTTGGTCAAAAGATATGCACAATTTAAGTGTGGGCAAAGTTCCAAATTATTTGCACTCGTTTGCAACATTTCCAAAATGTTTATACTTGTTCACAACTCTTATCAACAATACATTAATGTGCCTATTTTCCCACATCCCCTCCTTATCATTTTTTTTTCATGACAAAAATGTTTAAAAGGAATCACAGGGCTATGGTGTATAATAGAACACATTATGCTAATAAATATTCCTAAGAGCAAGTTTCTTCATTCCTCTCCAAACCCTGTCAGATTTTTTCTCTACAATGCCAAAAAAGCCTTTCTAATCTGGGAAGTTCCCACATTGGAAATACCTTTCGCCCCTTTGGCCCTTCCTTCTGATTGTTCGGTTTTTGACCCAAACCCTCCATTTTAGTTTGTTTTTTGGTTTTAATATTTTGATTTTCTCTAATTACATATACGACAATTTTTTTGCATGTTTTTAAAACTTTGAGTTCCAGATTTTCTCTCTTCCTCTCCACACCCCTCTATTAAGAAGGCACATGTGAAGTTATACAAAACATTTCCATACAAGTCAAGTTGTGAAAGAAAACAGTTTTTTTCTCCCCTTCCTTCCCCAAAGAAACCATGAAGGTAAAAAAAAACAGGATGCCTCAATCTGTATTCAGACAAATCAGTTCTTTCTCTGGGTATGGAGATCATGTTTCATCATAAAATCTTTCAAAGTAATCTTGGATCACTCTATTGCTGAGAATAGCAAAGTCATCCAAAGCTGATTATTCCTCAACACTGTTATTACTTTGTATATAGTGCATTTCACTTTGCTTGAGCTCATGAGAACTTTCCAGGTTTTTCTGAGAGCATCCTGCTCATAATTTCTTATAGAACAATTAAATTCCATTATAATCACATATCATAATTTATTGTCATTCCCCAAATGATGGGCCTCTCCCCAATTTCCTATTCTTTGCCCTGAGAAAAGAGCTGCTATAAATATTTTTGTACATATAGGTTTTTTTTTTCCTTTTTAAAAATCTCTTTTGGGATTCATGCCTAATAGAATGGTTGTTACATCAAAAGATATGAATGATTTTATAGCTCTTTGGGCACAGTTCATATCTTTTGACCACTTATCAATTGGAGAATGGCTTTTATTTTTTAAAATAAATTTTATAATTTTTTAAAATAAATTTTTACTCAGTTCTTTAAACACTTGAGAAATAAGGTGTTCATCAGAGGAACTTGCTTTAAAATTCTTTTCCCAGTTATGATTGCTAACTATAGTTTCCTGTTTATTCCATTCTTTGCTTCCATTTTTTTTCCTCCTCAAATGTGTTTTGCTTCTGATCATTCCTTGAAATATGATATCCAGGTTCTTTTTAAAATCATGACTTTCATGTAGACTAATAATTTTAAAATTATCTCTCCAGAATCTATTTTCCAGGTCAGTTGTTTTTCCAAAAACAATTTCACATTTTTTTCTATTTTTTTATTCTTTTGGTTTTGTTTTATAGTTTCTTGATTTCTCATAATGTCATTAGCTTCCATTTGTTCAATTCTAATTTTTAAGGAATTATTTTCCTCAGTGAGCTTTTACATTTTTCCCCATTTGGTCAATTTTGTTTTTTAAGATATTTTTCTGCTCGTTAACTTTTTGAAAATTACATTACTCTAATTTCTCTTTCCAATTTTTCTTCTACTTTTCTTACTTGATTTTTAAAATCTTCCATAGCTCTAAGACCAATTCTTGTTTTTCTTGGAGGTTTTAGATGTAGCAGCTTTGAATCTGTAATCTTTTTCTGAGTATGTATTTTAATGTTCCTTGTCACCATAGTGACTTTCTACGGTCAGAATCCTTTTCTGTTGCTTGCTCATTTTCTCAGTCTATTACTCATTTTTAATTTTTTTTTTTTAAAGTAAGGCTTTGCTTCCAGAGCACAAGGTCCCAAACTTCAGGGGTTTTATGCAGCTGTTTCAGTTCTTCCAAGGTGTTATGATGTAAAGAGAAGTGTGTTTGAGTGACCACAAGGACTCTTTTCTGCCCTGCAACTGTGAGGAGAGTCACCACTCCACTGTGGCTATAAGTTCTAGGGTGCTAATGCTACAGAATTCTTTCTCAGTACTAGTAAAGAGACTTCTGACCAGCTGTTTGACCCCTTTAGCCCTTAGTCTGTTGGCTGAAACCTCAAGAAGTTGCTACTGCTGCCATCACTGTTGCTGCATTCACCACTCTCCAGTGGTTCCCAAGGTCAATCTTGGTTTGCTGGTTTCCCAAGGCTCTCACCTTAGTGAGACAATTTTTTTTCTATTGATCTTCCAAGTAGGCTGTGGGTTGAGAGGTCTGGAAACTGCCAGTGCTGCTAGTTAGTGGTCCAAAGGTCTCAAGATCTGTTCCTAGTTTGCTGGGGCCAGGGCTGTGCTGGTGTGGCTTGCACTGGTACTGCACTGGACTCCCACCCTAGTGCAAAAGACCTTTCCTGCAGACCTTTTGAGTTGTTTTCAGCTGGAAGAATGTTCCAAGCTGTCTGGGGTTGTGATGCTCTAAAATTTGTTTGGGCTTTATCTATCTACCTGCCTATCTATCTATCTATCTATCTATCTATCTATCTATCTATCTATCTATCTACCTATCTGTCTGTCTATCTATCTATCTATCTATCTATCTATCTATCTATCTA
>JAJPUD010002878.1:64808-109001 GCA_023553655.1 Myrmecobius fasciatus
TATCTATCTATCTATCTATCTATCTATCTATCTATCTATCTATCTATTCATTTTTTCCCCAGGGTAATTAGAGGAAAATGATTAGCCCAGTGTCACACAGCTAGTACGTGTTAATTGCCTGAGGTTGAATTTGAACTCAGGTCCACTTCAGAGCTGATGATTTATCCACTGGGCTATCTAGCTGCCTAGAGTGATTATTTAAAGAAATTTGGAGGAATTTGCGGGAGAGCTCAGGCAAGTCTCTTCTTTACTGTTCCATCTTGGCTCTAGCCCCCAAATCCTTCATTTTAAGGACTGATACTTAGGCAATGAAGTGACCAAGATGGTGGAAAGATTGAAGACTACATAATGAAGGACTTGGGGATATTTAGCTTGAAGAAGAGGTGACTTAGAGGGAACTTATAATAGCTATATTCGAATATTTGAAGAATTGCTACCTGGAAGAGGGTTGAGACTCATTCTGTTTGGCCTGTTTGGCTAGAGGGAAGAACTAGGAGAAATGGGTAAATACTTCAAAGGAAAATTTAGGCTATCACAAAAAAAATTTAATAACTTTGAGGGCTTACTTGGAGAGAAAAAAGTTTCATATTACTAAATGTCTTCATATGGGAACTCAGTGACTCTGAGGGATATTATAGAGGGCATTCTTGTCAGGTACAGATTAGACAAGATGACCTCTGAGGTCTTTTTCAGCACTAATTTTCTGTAATACTAGTACTACAGTTTGTCTATTATTGGCCTGATGCAATAGTTCTCAATTTTTTTTTGTTAAAGCTTTTTATTTGTATAACATATGTATGGGTAGTTCCCCAACATTGATCTTTACAAAGCTTTCCATTACAAATTTTACCCCCAGTCCCCTCCCCTCCCCTAGATGGCAGGAAGTCCACTACATGCTAATAATGTTGAAATGCTTGAGAAGTTATGCAAGAAAAATCCTATCTACAAGAAAAAAAAAAAAGAATCAGAGAAAGGCAACACAATGCAAACAAATGTCAGTAGAGATCATGAAAATGTTATGTTGTAGTCCATATTTCATTTCCCTCTCTCTGGGTGTATATGGTTTTCTTCAGTGAACAACTGGAACTGGTTTGAGACAATTCTTTGTTGCAGAGAGCCATGTCCATCAGAATTGATCATCATGTAATACTGTTGTTGCTGTGAATGATGATCTCCTGGTTCTGCTCGTTTCACTCAGCATCAGTTCATGCAAGTCTCTCCAGGCCTCTCTGAAATCGTCCTGCTGGTCATTTCTTACAGAGCAATAATATTCCATAACATTCATATACCATAATTTAATAGTTCTCAATTTTAAAAAAGCTTTTATTGACCTCTATTTTTTCATATCATTGCTACTTCCCTTGTGGCAAGGAATTTCAATTAAGCAAAATTATCTAATTCATTGGCCCTGTCAGATAACACATGTTGGCAACTGCCCTTGCTAGGGGTACACTCACAACTACTGAAGATCTAAAAAAGTAAGTTTTTGCCACCAAGGTCCTTGGCATTGTTGAGTGGTTCAATATCAGAAAAGTATTTAGTTTTATCAGTGGAAATGGCATTAAAGCAAAGGCATCACCATCTGTTTTGCTGCTGTACTCTAAGGAACATGGGATCTTGCCATCTGACTTGCAACTGAAACTTTCCATAATAGGATATCTTCCCAAGTGGAATGTAAGCTCCTTGAGAAAAGAGTCTCTCTTAATTTTGTTTCTGTATCACCAACACTTAGTATAGTGCTTTCTACAGGGTAAGTCTTTAATAAATGCTTCATTCATGCATTTGACACCTCTAGCAGATGTCCTTTTTTTTTTTAATTACAAGAGTCCAGGATGCATGCTTCCTTATCAAATATTTTTTAATCTGGGAGTACTCTGAAGAAAATACCTAGAGAATCTTTTAGCCAAGGTACTACCACTTGTAACATTATGCATGTTTCATATCCCTCTTTTTGATTTTAAGCATTATGAGAGCTGGGATTGTGTTATAAACTTTTTGTCTCACCCAAAGTGACCACCCATAATGGTCAACATACAATGTTATTAATGTTTATTGAATTAAATTATAACAATGAGAAAAATGATCAATCTTACTTACTTAGCTTATTATTTATATTTCTTATAGGAATAAAGGAAAAATCTTAAATTTCATCAGCAGAGGAAACACCTGGTGTATGGATTCCAACCTCCTAACTTAATTACAACTAGGGTATGATTCACTATATTAGTCATAGAGATTTGAATGAAGCATACAGACATTCAGTGACTTGGCTGGGTCACACACTATGTCAATTGAAGCATCTGAACCCAGATCTTTCTGTTTCCTATCCACAACTCTAATGCTTCAGATTACAGGATATAGATTTAAAGTCGGATTTGAGAGGCCATTAATCCAACTTCCCCCCTTTTTTGCTGATGGGAAAATCAGGCCAAGAAAAGCTAAGTGGCATTTTCAGAGTGACAAAGCTGGCACTTTGTTATGAGGCAAATTGTCACTTACTACTACTACTACTACTACTACTACTACTACTACTACTACTACCACCACCACCACCACTAATACTACCACCACCACCACCACCACCACCACCATTACTACTATATTACTTTTGGCTTTGCAGCTGTACTTTAAGGTACATGGAACCTTGCCATCTGACTTGTAACTGGAACTTTCCATAATGTGATGTCATCACATAATCTTGCTATGGTTGTGTACAATGTTCTTCTAGTTCTGTTCACTTCTTAAGTGTAGTCTTAAAAAAAGGTATGAAAGTCAAATGGCAGAGAGGTGAGATAAGAGAACATTCCAGACATTTTGGGATGACTAGTGAAAAAATATAGAGTGGAGAAGAAGAATGCAAAAAGGACAATATTTCTTTGTCAAAGAGTTTTTGGAGGGGAGTAAAGTGAAAGAGGACTAGAAAGGTGGGAAGGAGCCATGTTTTTGAAGGGCTTTAATTGCCTCACAATGGGTTTTATATTGATTTTGGAAGTAATAGAGAATTTATTGAGTAGAGGGAATGATGTGATCAGAACTGTGACTTAGGAAGATTGCTGACAGCTGAGTGGGCAGAATGGATTGGGAGTAGAGAGGAGATGAAGTAAAGGGAACTCACTAGCCATTGCAAGTAGTTCAGTGGTAAGATGATTAGGATCTGTATCAAGATGGCAGCAGTGACAGAGGAGAGAAGAGAATGTATAAGAAACAAATTGTGAAGGCAGTATTAACAAGGCTTGGCAATAGACTGATTATAGGAGATGAGAGTGTGAGGCATTGAGGATAACATGTAGGTTATGAGCCCGGATGACTGAGAAGATAGTGTTGCCTTGGACAGTAATAGGGAATTTGGGAAGATGGAAGTTTTTTTTTGGGGGGGGAGGGGAATGTAGATACTGGATTTCTGTTTTGGACATGTTGAATTTGAGATTCCTACAGGACATCCCATTCAAGATATCCAAAGGCTAGTTGGTGATGAAACTGAAGCTGAGGTAGGGTAATCTGCATTGAGATGATAGTTGAACTTATGGAAGCTGATGAGATCAGTGAGTGAGATAATATAAAGGAAAGAAAAGAAAGTAAAAGACAGATGAATGTTGGAGGGGATGTGGGAGGGCTTGGACACTGATGCATTGTTGGTGGAGCTGTGAACGGATCCAGCCATTCTGGAGAGTAATTTGGAGCTACGCTCAAAAAATTATCGAACTGTGCATACCCTTTGACCCAGTAGCATTTCTATTGGGCTTATATCCCAAAGAAATCATAAAGGAAGGAAAGGGCCCCACATGTGCAAGAATGTTTGTGGCAGCCCTTTTTGTAGTGGCTAGAAACTGGAAATTGAATAGATGCCCTTCAATTGGAGAATGGCTGAAGAAATTATGGTATATGAATATTATGGAATATTATTGTTCTGTAAGAAATGACCAGCAAGACGATTTCAGAGAGGCTTGGAGAGACTTGCATGAACTGATGCTGAGTAAAATGAGCAGAACCAGGAGATCATTATACACGGCAACAACAGTACTATATGATGATCAATTCTGATGGACATGGCTCTCTTCAACAATGAAATGTTTCAAACCACCTCCAATTGTTCACTGAAGAAAGCCATATACACCCAGAGAGAGGGATGTGAAATGTGGACCACAACATAATATTCTCATACTCCTTGATTGATGTTTGCTTACATTGTGTTTCCTTTATCTGATATATCTTTTGTGTAGATAAGATTTTTCTTGCACAACAATGATAAGTTTGGAAATATGTATACATATATTCGATTTGCCAATATTTTAACATAATTAACATGATAGTGGATATCCTGCCATCTAGGGGAGGGGTGGGGAGTTGGGGGGAAAATTTGTAACAGAAAGTTATGTAAGGGTTAATGTTGAAGAATTACCCACACATATGTTATGCAAATAAAATTAAAAAAATAAATAAATAAAAAGAAAGTAAAAGACAGAAACTAATGCCTGTGAGTTGGACAAAGATTTAATAAAAGAGACTAAGAAAGAGTGGTTAGAAAGTTTTTAGAAAAAGACAATCAATAGTGTCATAGGGGAGATCAAAAAGGTTAAAGATTGAGAAGAGGTCATTGTATTTGGCAGTTTCAGTAGAATGAAAGGCTGAGACTCCACTACAGAGAATTTAAAAGCCTGTGAGAGAGAGGGAAATGAAGACAGTTTAAATAACTCTCTCAATATCCCTTTCTAGAACAGAGTTCAGTGCTTGGAATACAGTAGGATTAATAAGTGTTTGTGGATTGATCATTTTTCTCAGTTTTGACAACTGCAAAGTTGAGTTTACAATGTTATTACCTTTTCAATAAATAAACATTTTCAACACCTGTTAAATTCCTTTTATGGAATCCCAGGGGATACCAAGACAAAGCAAGAAGAGCGAAAAAGCAAAGCAGTCTCCAAAAGAACTTACATTTTTTGCGGAAATAGAACACCATCACAGTTATGGAAATATAAAATATGTAGATGCTCTGATGAACATATGATATAGTAGATAGAGCCTTGGCCTTGAAATCAGGAAAACCTGAGTTCAAATTCAGCCTCCTGCTCTCCAGCTATATTACCCTGGACAAGTCACTTAAACCCTGTCTTTCTCAGTTTCCTCGGTTGTAAAATGGGGTGAAGATAGCACCTATCTCATAGTGTTGTTATGAAGATCAAATGGGATAATATTTTTTTCTTTCTCTTATTTTCTTCTGTGGTGGAGAGGAGCAATTGACTTGCCCAGGGTCATAAAGGTAATATGTGTCAAATGTCTGGGTTCTGATTTGAATTCAGGTCCTCCTGACTCCAGGGCTGGTGCTCTATCTAGCTGCCTCCCAGATAAAATTTCTAAAGCACTAAGAACAATGCCTGGCAGCTTAATAAATGCTTGTTCCCTTTCTCCCTTCCTTTTCCTTCTTCCCAAACATCAAAAGATTCTGCGTAAGGTGTAGAAAGTAGTACATTGTATTGAGAAAGTTCGCAGCAAACTTAGTAAACATATACTCTGCTTTTGCTCCTAGTTAAAAACTAACCTTCTTCCCCATCCTCCCCAGTCCCAATATTTCTAGTAGGCTCCAGGAAACATTTTTTCTCTCTCTTTTTCTTCTCTCTCTCTCTTTCTTTTTCTTCTTCTTCTCTCTCTCTTTTTCTTCTCTCTCTCTCTCTCTTTCTCTCTCTCTCTCTTTCTCTCTCTCTCTCTTTCTCTCTCTCTCTCTCTCTCTCTCTCTCTCTCTCTATCTCACACACACACACACACACACACACACACACACTTTTTTCCCCCTCTTTCTGGTAGGCAGCATTGATCGAGTTCTCTCACTGTGTCCACAGTTCTGCTCCTGTTGCTCCCCTTTAAAGGCTCTAAAGAGGAAGCCAGCTCCACAGGCAACTAGCTCGGATTCCATCTCCCTTCTCTGTTTTCTGATTGCCCTAGCACCCCCATTCCCAGTGCCTCTGAAGCCAATTGTCTAATAGGACGATGTACCACCATTCATTTTCCCTGGAGCTTTTTGCTCTAGCTTTGGAAAAGTAGCCTTTTCTAGAATTCTCGCCCCACGTCATTCCCATCCCCCATCTGCCCAACTCACTTTGCAACCCACCCCCTTGCTAACTTCTGGGCCAGCAACAGAAAGGGGAAACACGGGTTGTCTGAAGTGTACTAGCCGTTGAACCCCAATGCTCTAACTCTGGAGTCCAGCTCTGGTGTCAGTCGATGCTGGCCAAGTTTTTGGCCACTAAACACCAATGATGCTTTTTGGGAATGGGAAGTGATGTGGGGAAGGTGGCAGGCCAGTTGTCCTTCAGCTTCTTTCTCTTTTCTCTTTCCCGGTCCATTTGTCCACCCCACCCCCAATTTCAAGCTTTCTCGTCCTCAGAATGTCCAGGGGTAACGCAGATCCACCAGAGTGGGCATTTAGGAATACACCCTTTCCCTCCTCCTTTATTCCTCCCACCCACGCCCTGCATCCCAATACATAAGGCTGAGCTTGGAGGGTCTTTTCCAGGTTTGGGTCGAGAGAACCCTGGGCCCTCCGAGAACCTTTCCCAGATCAGGGTTGCAGACGAGTCAGTGTCTGTGGTGCAAACCTACGTTGCTGCTTCAGTAGAAGGAGCCAGAAACACTTCAGCCTATGCCCCTATGAATGGAGAGAAGCAAGCAGGGAAAAGTGGATCTGGTTTTGACATCTTTTACGAGCCAAGCAGGATATACAGATAAAAAATGAGTCAGGGGCTTGCAGGGGGCGGTCTGTTTCATTGAGAAAATGTGTCTGTAGGTTGTACTGTATAATCAGTTCTCAAGGTACAGAAATATCCAGGCAGATTAGCAACCCTTCCCCCACTCCCCGCCAAACCCCATCGCTTCATGTAGTTCCTCTCCTCCCCTTCCTCTATGCTACTTAGAGGGATTTTTTAAAAATTACTTTTTTTTTAAATTTGCGGGGGCGCAGTGGAAGGTGAGGGGGTGGAGAATCATCTCAGCTTGAGCAGCCTCCAGCTAAAGGTTCAGACTGCTTACGTCGGAGCTCCCCTTATCATTTCAATGAATGGCAACTGCAGCCTTGGTACTGTTATAGCGATGAAGCTACAGACGTCATTGCCTCCTGTTGGACGCGAGATGTGTCCAAGCATCATCTCCCTGCTTAAAGGAAAACTCTCTAACTTCCAGGCAGCCAGCAAGAGAGTCTTTTCAGAGAACACATGCACCCCCAAAATATTTAGCACACACAAACACACGCACACAGAGAAAGATGTAGGTTCTATATATAGTTTGTGTGAATTTAAAGTTACTGTAGTTGGGAGAAGGAACTGAAATTTCCTGATCATCAACGGTATGTCTGAACTGCTTTATTAAATGCATCAAGAAGAAAAAGAAGACTCAATCATTAAGCATCCTCTTTAGGATTTCCTCCCTCCCACCTTTGAAGGATGATCAGCGTGGAAACCTACTTTAAAACCTGGAAGATATCTCCTGAATGAATGGAACAGCCCGGAGGATTCTTGAAAGGAAAGATTCTGAAGTTGGGCCACTTAGTCTCCTCTTTGCAACATGTCTTGTCCACTTCTCTATCGAACAGAAGACCGAGTCGCCTTTCTTTCTCTTTCTCTCTTTTCAACCCCTCCCTCTCTTTTTTATTTAAGAACTTGATTTGAAGCAGGAAACAGAAATGAGCTTTGACACACTTTGGCGGGTAAGTTGCTCGCTCCTTTTCTACCTCCCATAAATTCGAAGGGGGTTTTTGGAACTTAGTGCAAGCCTCTTTCTTCATGTATTTATTATTCTTCCTCACCCCCCCACTGCAACGTGTAGAGAAGACAAAAAGGGTCTGGGGGTGGGAGAGAGGAACAGGATTGTAGTGACAAGACCACAAGGAGTTAGGAGAGATTGGAAAGGAGGGCAAAGGGATGTGTAGAAAGACAGAACCTTAGTTTATCAAACCAGAACCGGACACAAAGGGTTACAGAGAGTGAAGGAAAGAGGGAAAGAGTGAGGGGGGAGGAGGAGGGAGGGAGGGGGAGAAAGGGAAAGAGAGAGGGAGGAAGGGAGAGAGAAGAGGAAAAGGGAAGGAGAAAGGGAGGAAGAGACAGGAGAGAGAAGGAAGAAAGAGAGGGAAGGAGAAGGAAGGAACGAGAGGAGAGAGGGAAGGGGGAAAAGGGAAAAAGAAAGAGGGAGAGGAAAGAGTGAAGAAGAGAGAAGAGAGAGGTAGGGAAGAAAAGGGAGAAAAAGAGGAACCCAGAAAAAGTTAGAAGGGGGAGAGTGAAGGAGAAAAAGAGGAAGAGAGAGAGGGATGGATACACACACACACATATATATATATATACATATATATATATATATATATGTATATATATATATATATATACAGAGAGAGAGAGAGAGAGAGACAGAGACAGAGATAGAGAGAGACAGAGACAGAGGAAAAGACACACGGAGAGACACACAGAGAGACCGAGACGACGGGAAGGAGGGAGGAAAGAAGGGAGGGAGAGGTTGAGTGAGAAGCATAGACAGACAACTGACTGCAGGGGCACTGACTTTGCACAACAGAGGAGTTTGCAAGCTGTGAGTTACTCGTGAATATTATCAGCCAGCTGCAAACCGCAGCGTCTGTAAAGCTAGTCCCGCAGGTGCCTCCTGGGGCGGTCAAGAGAAACTGCTAGTGTGTATCATAACCCCTCCTCCAGACCTTACCTTCCTCCACTTTCCTCCTCCTTCACTTCTGAATGGGGACAAGAATTTCCGACCTCTTCTATCATTAGGCCTCTTGACTGCCCCATCCTCTTCTTAGTTGCCCCATTCATCCACTTAACTGCCCTTTCCCAGTTTTGCAAGAGATCATTTGATGCCCTTGGGGAAGAAGGAATCCAGACTCTTTAGCACCTAAAGGCATCCGTTCTTTTCTTTCCCATAAATTTACTCCCCTTGCCACTTCCCATCATATGTCCCCTTCATTTAATCAAAAATGCCTCCCCCCACCATACACACAACCTTTTACCTACAACAAACAGGAGGAATTATCTAGAATATAGCACACCCCCTCCCATCAAGATATCTTATACCACTCCCCCCCATAGAACCAAAAGATGTCCAAAGATCCTGTTCTTTTTCATTACCCCTCCTCTCTTTGCACACATTGCTAGCTGAATGAGACAGACGGACAGAAATAAAAAGAGAGAGAGAAAAAGAGGAAGAGAGAGAGAAAGAGAGAGAGAGAAGGGAAAAGAGAGGGGAGAGAGAGAGAGAGAGAGAGAGAGAGAGAGAGAGAGAGAGAGAGAGCAAACAACCCCCTAGACGTGGGGCTGAATTGATGGAATTGTGATTGTAGGATTTCTCCACTTAGTCCCTGCCTCCTCTTTGCTCTCCAGCCACTCCAAAGTCTCTTCCCCTCTTTAAGCAGCAATTTCTTTCAATCTCCCTCTTTCTCTTTTCTCCCCACCCCTTCCGTCTTTCTCTCTCACCCCCCTCCACATAACCCCCTCGTTCACTCTTCTCCCAGAGTGGGGGAGGGGAAGGGGGAAAAACCCCCAAACTCCTAGCACCGGCCAGAGATGTCGAAGAAACGCAAAACCTTGGAGGGTGGTGGTGGTGGTGGTGGAGGATCCCCGCTCCCATCAGAGGAACCTACAGCCTTGTTTGGGGGCAGCATCGAGGAGCAAGGTAGGGAGGAGTAAAGGGGGGTGGGGGAGGAAAAAAAAAGAAAAAGAAGGGAGTCGAAGGAAAAAGGAAATGTTTTGGAGTTGAAGGATCCCAGTACAGGAATGCATCAACTTAGCTTTCTCTTTATCTCCTTGAGTCAATAGAACTCAAGTTGACTTTTTTTGGGGAAAGGGAAGAAGGTTTTAAAAATTAGGGGTTGAACTGAAGGACTAAGGGAAGATATTGAAAACACAGGTCTGCATTATCTGAACTTTAGGTACTGTAGGGGGGAAGAGAGGAATTGGACAAGGTGGTTAGAAAAAGCTGAAGATATTGATTAGGGCCAGTTGCTGATCAGGGCAAATTGTGATCAGTCCCAGATCTTTCTCCTGCTTCCATTTGCTGGTTGTCAGTTACATTTGTGTGGGCAAATTGTCTTCCTTATTGATTTGCAGGCAGTGTTGATCTCTGTATTCAGGGCATCTGAGCTTAGGTGGTAGGGGATGATGATACCTGCATAATGACTACTGTGTTTAAGGGAGTGAGGAATGACATGGATTTCCTAGATGCACCCCCTCCACACCCATTTCTAAGATGCTCCAAATTACGTCATACAGAAGCTTAAACCCTGCCCTTACAGCACACTCACTTTGCAGCTGATAGAAGTTAGTGCTTTGGTTTTTTAGCAGATATAGGGCTTTGCTCTCTTTCAAGAGGAGATGGGTTGTGATAGCTGTTGGGAGCTCCCCCCCTTTTTTTTGCCTTAATATAATGTCAATGCAAAAATAAAGCTGGTGTACAATTATCTATGAAAACAGAAATGCTACTTAGATATCTGGTTTTCAGGCAGAAGAGGCCCAGTAACTGCTTCTTATTACTCTCTGATCATTCTAAATTCGGTTAAAAGTAGGCCCAGATGAACCAAGTCAAGCTATTCCTAGGCTGTAGTTAAAATGCAAAGAAAAGAGAATGGGGTACAAATGTATGACTGTTTGTTATGGCTGTGGAAATTGAAGTGATGGAACTCTAGGATTAAGTTGGAAGAGCATTTCTTTAATGTTTCTTCCCCGTTAGAAACTCATAAATATAGCCTTTTGTTTATTTTTAGCAGGTGAAGAACTAAACATAAAACCAAATAGGAAAGGAGAGTATTCTCCAATATGGAGTTAGTGGTCGTTTTTCTTTTCCACAGTCACTAATGTCAATAATGTTGACAACGAATTAAAAAAAAAATCTGTGAACTTCAATCTCTACTAGAGTTTTTGTATGGGATGTATGCATTTAAAAATAAATGCATTTCTTTTTAGATGATTTTCTGCCTTTTGGTTTGGCTTTATTAGGCATGTCATATTGATGCTGTCCCACTTAAGACAATGATGGGTTATTGCTTTGACTTATTTTCTGGTGCTTTCATTTTTAAGTCCTTTCAGTCATTAATCTTTACTACTTAAGACAAATGGGGTATTTTGATACATTTAACACATGAGCAAATTACTTTGTCGAATGTTATTTTTGCTCTGCTTAGATAAGTCTTCCCATTTTATGAAGGCTGGTCATGGGACCATCTTTAAAAGAGCTCTTGATTTTGACCTGAGAGTTAGTTTGCCAGACTAAATAGCCTGAATATTTCTTTTGAGTTTACCAATAATTTTCATGGAAGGAGACTGACAATTATCATTAAGAAGAGGTGAGAAGGCGAATGTCTTTCATTTCCCATGAATAGCTTCAGCATGGTCATAAGTCTTTTAGAGAAGCAAGAATAGTATCTTTATTAAGCAGTTCATTTTTTATGGAAATACTTAGCTAGAGAGTCCACAGAGGTTTGGCAAAGCAGGTATGAGATAGTATTCTCTCAGAAACAATGCAATGCATGATTCCTTGTTATTATAACCTCCACACTGGAAATCTTTTATAAATCAGAAATAATAGAATTTATATCTATGACCCTTCTTATATTTTCTTATAGGCCCTATTTTGACTAAAAATAGAGGCAAAAACTCCCACTAAGGGATTGTGTGTATAGTATATTGTACTTTTGTACTGGATCTATTTTTGTTGTAAATTGTTGGCTGTGGTGCAATGGGCAAGGTGCAATAGACATGTGTATGACCAACTTCTACTATATTTACTCTTGGAGAGAAGAAATGGACAGAGTATGATATGACATTTAACATTAGAAAAGGTCCTTTGCTCATATGAATTTTTAAAAATGACTCATTTCCCCCCTTTTCTTCCCCAGCTTCAGTATGACTATGTTTCATTATATAATATTATAAGGACTTGAGAAAAATAGCAGTTCATGGTTCTAAAGAGTCATAAAGACCTTGAATGCTAAAGATCTTCCACTGGGAACAAATAAAGTAACTTTTTTTATGTGAATGGATTAGGAACTACCAGTTTTTGTATAAATTCTACTACTACAGGTTAATTTCTAGCATTTCTTTCATTAAAAAAATTCAGAAACAAATTTCATTGATCACCTACAGTGATTTTGAGGTGATCTTCTAGTGATTTGCCTGGGTTGAGATTCTGAAATGATCCATGAACATGCAGACAGGTAGAAGTATATATAATGATTCTCTTGTACTCTGTGTATGAAAAACAAAGCCCAATGGCCCCTTATTTCATTTGTTTATCTCTATGTGCTAAAATGCATAATTCTTTAGCATCCTTAGGGAAAATCATGAAACTTTTATTTCAGATTCCTTGATAGTATTTTCTCATTATACTTTCTTAGTTACTTGTATGCATCCAGGAGAGTTTCTCCATGGAGGAAGGGGAATATATGAGTGGATCACCATGAATATAAATATGAACTTTTAGGTTATTCTTCTATCTAAAATTTATGTCACATTTTGGATAATTAAATGTCATTTTCCTGGTTGAGAGTTTGTTGGCACTTCCATTGGAGTACTTTGATAATTGTGTGTGTGTGTGTTTCTGCTTGTACAAAATTAGAGCCAGGATTTATTCTTAATGTCAGTTCCATCCTTGTTTCAAATGACTCTCTTGCTTAAAATGGGTGGAGACCATGTGCAGATGGGTCAACTTTGGAGGAAAAAGAGGAAATTCATACAGATTTTTTCCCTTTACAACTGATTGGGAAAACTTGGTGTAAAAATGGGTGTTGGCCATAACTTTGTTTTTCTCTGTGTTTCACTGTTCTTTATTATTCTGAAGCTAAATCAAACCTTAGAGTATGGTACAGAATCTGTAATATGTAGGGTAGATGAGCATGTCAGTGAATGTTCAAAAGGAAGCAGCCTGGAGAAGGGGCTATAGATGATATTTACTCATCTTTTATTGTTTTGTTAAAGTAGTAAGGGACACACACCTATTTTATTTTATTTTTCATTTTTTTCTTCCAGAACTTGAATTTATGGAAATTCTTAGTTATTTTAAGACTAGATACAATATTGAATTGTCTTTCTTTGCAAGGACCCTTTCCCCCCAAATTGCTCAAGTTTAATTGTACAATCCCTATCCTCACACCATCATTATTCCCCACCAAACCCCTTTAAGATCATTGCCCATGAGAGAACCTTTCAGTAGTTTTAATTCCTGTATTCATCTCATGGATTTTTAAAACTAAAATAAGCTTTGTCAGTTTTCATGGGATTATATAACCAGCTCTATTTTTCTGGTTTCTGTGCCCCCTCAGTCCTATTGTAGTCACATGTTCTATGGAAACAGGGGCATTTTGAGACATGTGGAACTTTGGAAACATCTCAGGACTAGGAAATAGAAAGTCAGTGCTTCAGTATAGCCCCTGAGGCCACTAGCTAGAAAATCTTGAGAAATCTCTCAGCCTCTTTTTCCTCATCAGTAAAACAGGTGTAACAATTTCATCCCCTCACAAAACATATGTGATAATAAAATGCAATAACATGTGAAACTTTTTGTTGTAGCAAAGACATGGAAACAAAGTAAATGCCATAGACTGGGGCATTGCTAAACATGCTGTGATACACGAAGGTAATGGAACATAACTGGGCTGTAAGAAGCAATGAATATGATGAATACAGAGAAGCATCAGAAGACACATCAACTAATGCAAAAAAAAAGTCAGCAGAGACAGAAAACAGAAAATGCAATGACTACACAAATATAAATGGAAAAAAACAAGAACAACAAAACAATTGCAACTGAATGCTATAAAATGATAATAACCAAGCTTGGTCCCAAATATATCTCTCTTTCTTCTTTGATATGGTCAAGGGGCTGAAATATTGTATAATATCATTCTTGGTTGAACTATGCCTTTTCTCTCTTTTATTCTTTGTAATAGGAAATGACTCTCTGGAGGAGAGATCACAAAACGGTATATTTGGAAATTTATATGACAGAAAAATCAAAATTGTCAATGAAAAATTTGGTATGTCAAAACATTTGAATAACTATAAAGCCATATACAAGTATAAAATATTAGTAGCAACATGTTTAAACAGCAGGTGACTTCTTTGTATCACTGCATCATTTTATGAAGGGAATGTTTGAATTTGTACAGCTGTGTACCTTCTAGGTACTCACAGAGTACTGCCCATATAAAAGATCTGTCTATAATAATCACCACAAAAATAGTTTAAAATATAGACTACTAACTGATTATATGTTCTATATGACCCCTAACAATCTATTGACCAACTGTCTTGTAATTATTTATTAATTTCTGGTCTTTTCTTTTTTGTGATTAGAAATGTTATCCTGAGGAAATAAGGTTTTCATTTCTAATAATGCTTATGTAGAATTTTAAGTCATATGATTATCTTATTTTTGATTAGGTACCAATTTGTTCTCAAGGTTTATTTCATACTGGGTTCTGGTATTTTGAGCATATAGTTTATTTCTCTTGGATTGTCTGAGTTCTTTGGATCTGTACACAACTACAAGTAGAATTACCTTTATTAGGAAATTTTAAAAATTGTCATTTGAAGTTAACTTCTCTATGACATAGTTTCCTCATTGGCAAAATGAGAGAGTTGAAGCAGAAATATTGGCTGTCCTCTACAATTTTAAGATGGTAAGACTGTGCCACATCAAGCATATAAATAGATAAGTTGACACTTTTCAACAGCAAAGTAGCTGGAGGGAACAACAGATAGAGTACTAGACTTAGTACTGGTAACTAGTGAGTCTTAATCTGGCTTTAGATACTTATTAGCTGTGTAATCCTGAGCAAGTCACTTCACATCTGTCTGCCTCAGTTTCCTCATCTGTAAAATGGGCTTTGTTGTGAGATAAAATAAGATAATATAGTGTTCTGTAAATATTAACTATTATTACTAGTGCAGGAAATTATCACACTGGGAGTTCTCTACACTTTATTATTACTTTGTTCCTTCAAATATAAATACAGATTTATCTAAAGTTTTTTCTAAAGTGAAACAAGACTGTCTCAAACAGAATTTGATTGGTTCAATTTTTAACTGGTCTTAAGCCTTTAGAATTTGTAGGGATTTCATTTCTTTTCTAAATAACTGTTCTGTAATTATGAGGTAATGGTTCTGGACTAGAAGAAAATTAGTATGACCATGGAAAGAAATTTCTGATCATTTTCTTCAAATTTTAATATTGGCTGATGGAAGTATAAAATAAAATTAATATGCTAGACAATTGCTAAAAATATGAACTGCTGATAGAAGTTCATGCCTACAATGGAAAAGACAAGTCTAATCATGTTTGCATTAATGAAGACCCTAAGAAGTAGCATGGCATAATGGAAAGATGGTAGATTTGAAGTTCTTAGGTACCTCAGTTCCAGAGTGACTGCTGCCTTACTAACTGGGAGCAAATCACTGAAACTCCCTGAGTCTTGGATTTAAAGAGTGAGGATAATACATGTTCTGCAAATTTCAGAGGATTGTTGTGAATGTGAAATGTGATATTGATCATGACCAATATTCGCAAACTTTAAAATACATAAATATCATTATTGAAGCTAGTAGTGCTTGTTAATAAATATATTCAACTTTTCATAATCATGTTCAAATTCCTTACAATTTATATATAGAAACCTCAATTGGACCAATTACTATCATGGAAAGAACCTTAGTTTAGGATTGAGAAGATTTATAAGTTGAATCCCTATTCATCTATTAACTGATGTATGACTAGGCAAATCACCCAACTTCTCTGAACTCTAGTTTCTGCCTTTTTAAAAAGAGAGCTAATAATACCATCTTTGGTATCACTGTGATGATGAAATGAGATAATATATGGAAGTATTTTGTAAACTGTAAAGTGCTATGCTTATGTAAGGAATTATTCTTATTCAATATGTTGTTTAGTTGTTTTTTAGTTGGGTCTGCTTTTCATGACCCCATATGGGGTTTTCTTGACAAAGATATTGGAATAGTTTACCATTTCCTTCTTCCAGCTCATTTTACAAATGAGAAAATTAAGGCAGACAGAGTTAAATGACTTGCCTAGGGTCACAGAGCTAGTAAGTGTCTGAGGACAGAACTGAACTCAGGTCTTCATGATTCCAGGCCTTATTATTCCAGCTGCCCATTGTTTCACATAGTGCCAACTAAAGTTAAAGAATAGAGTAGATGTTCCAAAGTCTTAGTGCAAACTTTAGCAGCTTAAAACTACTGTAAGACTTTTGGGATACTCTGTGTTAATCTAATAAAAGACTACCCTTTACATTAGAAGTCTGCTAATTGTTTTTCCTGTTATCTTCAATAGTAATTTTTGAGTTATATTATGTTTGCTATATTCTCCAATGAAGGAAAGGTATTTAGACAGAAAAAAAAGAATCTCTCCAAGTTTTAAAGGCTTGAGTTAAAATGATGAAAAATTAATTCATTAGATTCCATTTAGGACAATCTTTTAGCACTTTAGGATTTTTTAAAGACAAATATACCCATTTATTTGAAGTGGAGAAATAGTAAGGCTTTTTATCAAAGTTAGGAAGATTGTTTCTTTCCTTAATCTTGTAAATTTTAACTCTTCTACTTCTGAGATGAACATGGTGATAGTAACATGTCTATCTCACAAGGGTCTTATAAGAATTAACTATCTTGTGAAAGTAAATGTGTCATAGAATTATATATATATATTCATATTTACATATGCATATACACATATATCTTAATATATTTTATTTTTCCCAATTACATGTATAAACAATTTAACATTCTTTCTTTTAAAATTTTGAGTTCCAAATTCTCTTCATCCCTTCCCTCCCCACTTCATTGAAAAGGCAAGCAATTTAGCATAGGCTGAACATCAAATATTATTTACATACATACACACACACACACACACACCTTTCAGAAAGAACTATATAAATCTTTAAGTAATTGACTTAAGATAGCAGTCACCAGCTCCAGTACTTTGAGAAGGACATAATTCCACCTTGCATTATACTTACTGGTATGCATTTTGTATACTTTCTAATAGAAAATAAGCTTCTAGTGAGCAGGGACAACATAATGCTTTCATATTTGTATCCTAAATGCCTAGTACAGTGTTATACACTTTTAAGCACTTAAAATTATTTAATTAGCAGCTGTATTTAATTAACATTATTTTATTAGTATAGGAAATTCTTGGTCAGGAAACTCTTTGCCAATACAAGTGTTCTATAACTCATAGTCTTAGAGAGGCTAAACTCAGTAAATATTTATTAAGGGCCTACTACGTTCCAGGCATTGTGTTAAGCTTTGGGAATACAAAAAAGAAAGATAGCTCCTCTCCTCCAGGAACTTACAAGGTCATATATCCATTATGTGTTGCAGGTGAAACTCCAAACTAGGTCTTTCTGACTAAAGCCAGCTCTCAAAACCTTTCATCAGTCTTCCTCTTAATAAGTACTTAAACATTCATTTAACTGAGTTGTTGACCAGTAAAAATAATGTAAATTTGCATTTTACTGCAAAATTTGATCATAGAGTCAGAATCTACTCTAGACCATATAGATTTGAGGGATCTTAGGATCACAAGATCATAGATTTAGAATAGCAAGGGACCTCTTCCCTCTTCTCATTTTACAATTGAGAAAACAGATTAGTGACTTACTCAATGTTCCACATGTGACAAACATCAGAGGTAGGATTTGAACTCAGTAAAATTCCTTTTCCCCCCAACTAATTTGACTGTATGTATGAAAGTATTTCTAAATCTCACTCTTAAATACATTGGAACATTTTTTTAAGAGACTGTGGAAATTGCCTAGGATTTCTGTGGAGACTGTAGGGTTAAAACAATGGCCTGCTTGCCTCCTTCTTCTCTTGAGTATTTTATTTATTTATTTATTTATTTTTTGCTGAGGCAATTGGGGTTAAATGACTTACCTAAGGTCATAGAGCCAGGAAGTATTAGGTGTCTTAGGTCAGTTTTGAGCTTAGGTCCTCCTGACTTCAAGGCTGGTGCTCTATCCACTACACAACTAGCTGCCCCTCTTGAATATTTAAAAATGAAAATATCTAACCTATTTTAATAAATCTATAGGGGGAAAACAAGATATAATTTCTAAAGAATAATCTAATGAAAGCAGTGATAATGATATAATTGGATACAATTGTATTCTCCCATTCCTATACTAAGTGAGGAAAAAAGTATTCTTTTTTAATCATTAAATATTGTAAAGTTTTTGAAAATTTGTGAACAGAGGCTCCCTTCAAAAAACTTGGGATAGTTCATTTGTTGTATGAGCTTTTCTTTCTTCCACTATTGTCCTACCATGTCTTCCCTGGTTTTGAAGGGTTTGACCCATAACACAAATTACTGCTTTTGGCAGAGGGTGTAGACCTAGGGGAAAGATTGTGTTACTAAGATTAAATAAGCTTCGATTTGAGTCCTGGCTATTAGGCAAGCCATTCAAGCCCTCAAATTCTGTTTTCTTACCTGCATTTCGAGTTTTTGACTATATGCAGATGGCTTTGGACTCAATACTCTCCAAGATTGTTTCCATCTTCAATATCCCATGAATCTGCTGATAATTGATTAATTTGTGTGATATTATATGAAAATTGCCCAATTATTTAACCTGGAAAATCATGTTAAAATTAAACACCACAAATAATGTCATCATGCTTATTTTCCCTCAGATTTTAGGAGATAACACTATACCAGGTTTCTTAGGTGGGTATTAGTAGACTACAACACAGAAAACACAAAAGTAAGCAAAATAAGGGATGTTATCAAAGAAGTATATGGCAGTTCAAAAAATAGATTGGTCATGCAGTCACAACCCACATATTCTATTGGTATCCATGTGATGGTGCTAAGAGGATGATCAAAAGACTTGTAGATGTCTTGTGGTAGATTTTCAGAAACACTAGATGGGCAGCCAGTGATGGTTTATGGTATGTATCCTTGGGGAAGGTAGTCACATCACCAAGAAGTTAAAAGATCCATTGGTCTTGACTTCTCTTTGTGCTTTGAAGATAAAGTATAGTTTAAGAATAAAGTTATTCTGTTTATGAGTGCCTCATTGGGTGGCAAATTTATAGTTGTACATTACTTCCCATGTCAAAATAAACTATGGAAGTGTTAAGGCTTCCTTGATGGGGTGGAAGGAGGAGGGAAGAATTATTGATTAAAATTGTCTTATTGTTTTAAGACATTGTTTTCAAGAAAGGTTCTATTTACAATGTGAATTTAATAACTGAAGGGTGAAATATATTTAGACAAGAACACCTAGTTATTGATACATCGGTCTAGGTTAATTAATTAGATTCATTCATTTGGTTTAACCAAGCAGAAGTAGAGCCTACTCAGACCCTATCGATCTCCCTTCTTTGAACTCAAGGTCTATTTAATACATTTGACATTTTAATTATGAATACTTGTGCTGTTTTCTTTATCTTTTCTTTTGTCTTTGTATAACTGAATTTTAAATTCCTTAAGGACAGGGTACTTGATACACTTTTCCAATATTCACCAGAATTATCACAACTTCTTATTAAATGTTAGCCACTGGATGTAAAGATAAGCAATGTTATCATCCTTGGACTCAAAGATCTTTACTATCTTTGTCTGTGGGTAATATATGCCTGTAAATAATTTAGAAGACAAAAAAATGTCATAAACCCAAAAAAAGAGCCCTCAAGTACAGTGAGAAATTTGAAGAATGTCCTATTTCTTCCATGCCCTTCCTTTCCTTTCTTAGGCTCAAGCTTTCAGCAAAGGATTGAGAACATACTCTAGCAGATATTTAGTAAGAACTTTTTGACTAAGGGGCAAGTAAATTTTGAGTCAGGGCTGAAGTGGGGGCTCAGGGAATTGGGGATTGATAAGTACAAGGGAAAAAACACTAAATTTGTAATCAGAGGACCTAGTTTCAAATTACAGCGAAACTGCTCTTTATGTCTATTGAGAAGTTATATAATCTGTTAAGACTCAGTTTCCTCATATGTAGAAAGAGAGTGTTATATTAGCTAAAAGCTAAGGTTCTATCTAGATCTAAGTACATTATGATCACATAATCCTGAGACCCTAAGATTTTCAACCTCATGGAATCAGAGAGTTTAAGTAATGCTCCCAATGCTCTTCCTCAAGTTCTGTGTAGCTTGCTGAATTCTGGGAAGAGCAGGCTCCAAGTTAGAAAGCACATGAAGCCAAGCACAGGCTTCAAACCTGGTCTTTTCACTCCAAATCTCACAATATTTCATTTACATATTGTAATCCACATATGATTCTATCCTCAGATCTTGATTGAGGGTGGACCTGAGTGAGATGCTGCTTTGAGGGAGTCTAATTAGCTTTGGGAAAATAGAGGGAATGAAAACCTAGAATATACTGCCTCCTATCTCGGCCTTATCTAACTTCCTTTACACATCTCAACTCAAGCTCCTTTTCATAACCTCCAAATTGCCTAGTACTTTCCCAAGCATCTCTGAAAATTACTTTGTATATATTTTATCATTAATCACTTGTTTTTATGTATCACCATTCTCAAGGCAGGAATAAGTTAATTTCTGTCTTTTTACACCTAGCACTTAGTAGTGCTTAGTATGTAGGAGGCACTTAATTAACCTTTGTTGAATGAATGAATGTGGCAACATATTGCCAGGAGTAAGATTTCCTTTACTAGTTTCTCTTGTTCCTGAGTTAGACTGTGAGGTAATATAATATAGTGAAAAGAGTTCCTCGTCCTTAATTTCCTCATCTGTGAAATGAGAATGTATGACAATATGGCCTCTGAAGTCCCTTTCAGGTCCAGCTCTATAAGCCTATCATGACTGCCAATCTTGTATCCAGTAGATCTGAGTTCTAATTCTGGTTCTGACCCTTATAGCCATGTGGTATTATACTTATCCAGGTCTCAGTTTTCTCATCTGCAAATAGAGACAATATAATATTGATCCATATATCTGAAAGGGAAGTGAAAAAAAGTGCTTTTAAAGCCTTCTAAGCTCTTTGTCAATGTGAGTTGTCATTGTTTTTAGGTTGAGCTCTCCTCATCCTCTATAATGTGATGAAAAAATATTTTCTAGGATTTAAAAAAATTATGGGGAAAGGAATCCATATATAATTCCTATTTTTTATTGAAATGTTCTGGAATATTATTTTCTTGTTGCTTCCCCACTCCCCCATAAGTAATTGGGATGTCCCTTGGTTTCTCTTGTAACTTAATGTGCCTTTGCTTTTCACCCCCTCACTCTTAAGGGTATTGGACCTTTTGCTTTTATTATTTGGTTTGACTGAAGCCCTGTCAGATTTCAGTTATTACTTTACATTAAAAAAGGCGTTTTAAAAGTGGTCCAAGTCAAAAGTATGGAATATATAGAGAGCTTTATGGTTTCTTCTTTTTTTCTCTCCTCTCTCTCCCTCCCTCTCTCCCTTTCTCTCTCTCTCCCTCTCTCTCTCTCTCTCTCTCTCTTTCTCTCTCTCTCTTTTTTTTAATAAAGTGTGAAGTTTGGCTTGCCCACATTCAGTAGGTAAAGGGATATAAAAAGCCACATGGCTGCCTATAAGCCAGTTTGCAAAAATTAATGCCAAATTATCTTTGGAAATTACTGGCACAGCTGTGGTTTTCAGTAAGGCTTCAACCCACGACTGCTGACTTAAACTTTTCATTTCTTATAAAAAACAATTTAGAAGTGTTAAATGACTCTTGATTTTACTTTTTTCAAGTCTATAAAAATAAATGTGAAACATTGGGTCTTCATTGATGAAGCATTATTAGATATTGCTACGCTCTCTGGGGCTGTTGAAGAAGGACATAATTTAAATTTGTATCATAAGGCAGAACAGTAAATCTTTTTTTTTTTTTTTAAATTTTTATTTTATTTGCATAACATATGTGTGGGTAATTCTTCAACAATAACCCTTACATAGCTTTCCGTTACAAATTTTTCCTCCCAACTCCCCACCCCTCCCCTAGATGGCAGGATATCCACTACATGTTAATTATGTTAAAATATTGGCAAATCGAATATATGTATACATATTTCCAAACTTATCATTGGTGTGCAAGAAAAATCTTATCTACACAAACGATATATCAGATAAAGGAAACACAATGTAAGCAAACATCAATCAAGGAGTATGAGAATGTTGTGTTGTGGTCCACATTTCGCATCCCTCTCTCTGGGTGTATATGGCTTTCTTCAGTGAACAATTGGAGGTGGTTTGAAACATTTCATTGTTGAAGAGAGCCATGTCCATCAGAATTGATCGTCATATAGTACTGTTGTTGCCGTGTATAATGATCTCCTGGTTCTGCTCATTTCACTCAGCATCAGTTCATGTAAGTCTCTCCAGGCCTCTCTGAAATCATCTTGCTGGTCATTTCTTACAGAACAATAATATTCCATAACATTCATATACCATAATTTATTCAGCCATTCTCCAATTGAAGGGCATCTATTCAATTTCCAGTTTCTAGCCACTACAAAAAGGGCTGCCACAAACATTCTTGCACATGTGGGGCCTTTTCCTTCCTTTATGATTTCTTTGGGATATAAGCCCAATAGAAATGCTGCTGGGTCAAAGGGTATGCACAGTTTGATAACTTTTTGAGCATAGCTCCAAATTGCAGAACAGTAAATCTTAATATTCATAAGACAAACATTTCCAAGCCCTTGAATCTTAACAGAAGTATAGTAATCAGGATTTTACCCTAGGGTAGTTAATTCAAAGGACCTTGACATTTCTTAAAGTCCTTTCATGCATTGGAATCAGTTCTTTCTCCATCTCTCATTTATTTTCCCTCACCTTCTTCCTCTTTCTCTTTGCCTCTTTCTTTGTACTAAGGCCACCGAGACAGCTTCATACCAATGTCTTGGCTCTGTTTTCGGCTTTGAGGTGGTGACCTGCCCTCTCATTTCAACTGTAGATGCCTTTTGGACCATTTATGCTGGTTGCAAAAAATTTCAACTTACAGTTCTGCTCAACAATTCCTACATTCATGTCATTGGATTTGTTGTGGAAGATACAAGATTACATAAGAGAGAGTCCCTGCCTTCAAGAAGCTTACAATTCAGTAAGGAAGGTCAAACCTATTCCTGGGCTTCTTACCTGCTTCTGTATCATAGACTCGTTTTAGCAGTTTGATAAAGCTTTTGAGTATTTTCTCAGAATAATGTTTTCAAATGCATAAAATAAAATGCACAGGATTACAAAGGAAACCGTACTGAAATAAAATTCTCAACATATATCCATATATGTATATCCATTTATACATATATTCAAAATGTATATATGTGCATGTGTATATATACATTCATTCATTCTATTTATCAGTGTATTGATAGACCCTTAGTTAAAAACCTCTAGTATAAAATAAATATTATAATATTGTAGGGATAGATAAGAACCTAGATGAGCCTAGAAGAGAGAGAACTTTTAACTTGGATGATGAGGAAACCATGGAGAAGATGGCATTTGATTGATCCTTGAAACATGGTTAAGATTTAGATGGATGGAAACGGGAGAGAAGGCATTCAGAGAAAGTAGCATAAACAATGGTGACAAATGCAAGTATTCAAGTTAGAGCAAATGATCCATTTTGTTGAATCACAGAAGTATGTTTAGGAAGGAAAGTTTTTGGCGATCAGTTTAAAGGCCCTTGACTACCAGCCAGGTATAGAGTTCTGTAGGATATTCGATAATCTTTTCAGATTTTTAGAATAGGGATGGAATCTCTTATAAGAAAGAGGTAAATTTTAAAGAGCTAAATGTGTAATAATTTCTATTTAAAGATTATAATATAGCAAAACAGTATGTATAAAATGGTGCCTCGAAGTCAAGAAGACCTGAATTAAAATCTTTGATACTGTAGTTGTGGGATTGTGAACATATTATTTGATCTCTGTGGCTCAGTCAATTCTTCAAGACTTATTAGTTTTAGCTAGGCTATGATTTGTGCTGGATAGGGCTGTTCTCATATCTGCTACTGTGCAAATCCTTGTCACAGTGACAAAAAAAGTCAAATAAGCCATTTTTTTTGTGAGGTCCAGCCCATTGCTTCAAAACTCTTAGTGGTTTATTCAATAGTTTAGAAGTGAGAAAGTCTGACCCAGTGGAAAGAGAGTTAGATTAAGAATCAGGAGGCCCATGTTAAAATCCTTGCTTTCCCACTGACTACTGATGGGTGACCTTGTGTGACTTTGCCTATCTCCCCTGGGCCTGTTTTATCATCTGTAAAATGAGGGTTTTGGATCACATGACCTATTAGGTTCTTTATAGCTCTAGATTTTTATTTTTATTTCAACAAAAGCTCTGCACTTTTTATAACTGGAGTTTTTAAAGCCATTTGATCAGATCAGCTCTGCACCACTTATAATAGCATGGTTTTGGACAATTTATTTAATTTCTCTGGTCCTCAGTTTCCTCATCCATAAAAGGAGGAGACTGAATGAGATGACCATTGAAGTTCCTTCAAACTTTAAAATTCTGTTAACTTCAAGAGATCCATCATCACAGGATATTATGCACAAGATGATATTCTGGGCAGTGTGTCAAACAGAGTTCAACATATCTAATTATGTGGCCACCAGGATCATTATCTTCACTCACCGGAGAAAGAAGTTGAGATACATAGAAGAGATTCCATCAGTTCTCATTTATTGAGCATCTGTTGGGTGCATGGTGCTATAGTGGGCACTCTGTCTTGGTTAAAAGATTAAACCAAGATAATAATGTAATCCATCATCACTAGGAAGCCCATGGCTCATTTACCACTGCAACTCATATTGTGATGTGCATACTGTTAATTGGTAAATTGTTTTCTTTGAAGTACATCAATTTGCCAGTTATCCCATATAGAAGGCCTTGGATTTTAAGTCTTGTCCTACTATCATACCACTAGCTAACTTGTAGAGATTTCTCTTCTGGAATTAAACAGTAAACAAGACAGGAATTTAATATTTATCACAAGGGGCAGTTTATTCAGGATCATGCTAAGTATTATTAAATCAAATACCTGGGTCATATACTGAGATTTTTCTTTAAGTCAGTGACAGCTCTTTGAAGACTAATAGTTTGATTTTATGTTTGTGATCGTCTCATAGTTTGAAAAGCCAGAAGTTCATGAATTCCCAAGATGGTTCCCTTGTAACAGACAATTTCTTCTCTAGGCAATGAATTATGATTGCTCTCCTTTCTTTTTTCTGGGAAATATCTACGCTTTCTCTTTTCTGGAAATATCTATGCTTCATCCTAGAATTTTCCCATGGGGCATTGTATTAGACTAGGCTCAGGAAAGGAACGTTTAGTGGTCAGGCAAAGAGACATTATGTAACAAAGAAGAAGGTTTTTTTTAAAGATAACTTTTTAAAAATTATGCTAAATATTATTCAATTATAACTTTAAAAAATAAATAAAAGAAAATAGATCCTTGGTGGGAAAACATACTAACTTGGATTCAATTTTCATCTCTATGTAGGAAACTCAGTTTTCTATACCTATTCCTTATCTAAGCCTCAATTCTGTATCACAAGCTGTCCATATCTGAAACAGAATTCTGAACCCTTACAGCTTCTAAATTTCCCTATTTCTGTAACTTCTCTGTCTACTGTATCTTTATCTATTCTCCCCTTCTTTCCACTCATAGGGCCTCTAGCCCAATTAAGGTTCCCATCACCTCTCACCTAGCAAACTAAGCCAGAATGGTTTTTATATTTGTTTTATTTATAAAACAATGCAAAATATAAATGCAAAAGCCATTCTCATGTCAACAGCTATACAAAACCATAGGACAGACAGGATTTGGCCCTATAGCATAAATTGTCATTTCTGGCCTAAACAGGAGCCTTCCGATGGGTCTCCCTGCCCCAAGTTTCTTCCCACTGCAATCCATCCTCAGTTCAGCTGCTAAGATGATTTTCCTAAAGCAAAAGTCTGTTTTATTCCTCTAATCAGTAAGCTTGAATGGCTCTCTCTAACTTCTAGGATCAAATATATATTTCCCTATTGGACATTTAAAGCCTTTTACAGTCTATCCCTAAACTAACTTTCCAGCCTTTTTTCCACACATTATTCCCCTTTATATGCTTTGTGGAAGAGCAAATTAGCTTTCTTACTGTTTCTCATCCATAGCACTCTTTTCTCTATTTTCTCTTCTTTTCTACCATCTATCCTTCCCCCATACCTGAGGTGCATTTCTTCTTCCTCTCCATCTTTTAGAAATCCCAGTGCCTTTCAAGCCCACATTTTTTTATGTGGCCTTTCCTAATCCCCTTCAAACTCCTGTTATCATCTCCCCTACTCCTTCCAAATCACCTTGTCTCTTACTGTGTGTATGTCCATATTTATATCTATATCCACAGCCATTCATCCATCCACATCTATCTGTCTCTCTAGCTATCTATGTACATGATATTTCCTTCAACAAGGCTATAATTTTTTTGAGTGCAGGAACTATTTTGCTTTTGCCTAAGATTTGTCTAATACATGCCATTTGCCTGGCATATAGTGGGTGCTTAATAGATACTTGTTCATTGATTGCCCCATTGAAGGTTCAGGAACATGGTTCTCCTATGCTAGTGTCTGAGAGATATCACAGAGTTGTTGTTGTTGTTTTTAAACTAAATTCTGAGGCTACTGCTTCCATTTGTGACGTGTGGTTATTAGTGCTGGTCTACCTTACAGGGTTCATGGGGAAGAACAAGTGAAATGTTTCACAAATATTTGGTCTGGATTGGCAATTTCATCAATATGGGTAAATCCCAGGGGGAAAATTCCTTCCCTGATGCTTTTTGGCTTGCCTCCAACTTTCAGACTTAAAGACAGTGGTTCTCATAGGCTAAGCAACTGCTTGCTAATGTGTTGAAAGTTTTGGCCAAACCTACTACCACCACAAGACTTACACATTTCCCAATTTCCCTCAGTTGTAATTTGTTGCCTACTCTTCTCAGCTTGGCATTGGCAAAGTTGGAATATCAGCTTTTATTTATGGAGGCACAAATTCTGAGAAAGTAAAGAAGAGACTGGAGATGTTCATCAGATCATTGGGATGTCAAGCAAGGCAAGTTCAAAAGAAAGATTTAGATTGGATATTTATCTGTATCATGTTGATCATTTCTTGACACTGTTTTTATTAATGTAATTTGATAACTTTATTAGCTTTTCAAATTTCAGCTCATTTCCTCTCTCCCTTCCTCTTTCTCTTCTTCTCTCCCTCCCCACCTTTCCTATCTTCCTTCCTTTTCTTTCTTCCTTTTTTTTTTTTTTTTTGCCACAGGCCAGGTGGTTTGTGGGTCCGGGCACTTTATACATAGAGGTAAAATTTATGTTGAACTTAGCAAAAGACTTTTTAGACCAGTCTCTATGGCAGCCTTATGTTTGAATCTATATAAATCTTGTAAAAATTAAATTATAGAAATATTGATTTATGATAGTAATATTAGAAAGAGGGAAAGAAGACACTTGCAACTTTATCAGGCTTACTTTTGTCTCCTCTCCCTCACCATTATCTCTTTTACAAATGCAAGATCTTTAAAAGTCAACTTGCCTGCCCTTTGTAAAAGATCTTAACAAAGAAGAGTTACTCTTAAACAGTCTTTGCCTTTTTCCTCCTTCCTCCATTTTAAGACTTTCCCATAGGCAACTAAGTAGTAAAGTAAGATTACAATTAAGTAAAGTAATATTACTCCAAAACTGAGAAATTACTCTTGTTGCTGAGTCATTTTTCAATCGTGCTCAATTCTTCTTGCAAAGATACTGGAAGGGTTTGTCATTTTTTTCTCCAGCTCATGTTGTAGATGAGGAAACTGAGGCAAACAGGATCAAATGACTTGCCCAGAAAAAAGTATTTGAATTCAGATTTGAACTCACAGAGATGAGTTTCTCTGAAGCCAAACCCAGTGCTTTATCCACTGTGCCAACACACTATTCCTAAAAAATCATGTGTTATCTGATAAGAGTCAGAGATGAGCACTGGCAGTTTCAGACTAATGCCGTGGTGTAATAATCATGAGCTTTTCTGCACAACAGATTTCAGAATCATAAATATAATAATAACACCATAAGTTTATAGAAAGGTAAGTTATTGTGCATACATATGTTACATTGCAAATTACAAAGTATTTTTAAACATTATTTCATTTGAGAAATGCATAGATCATTAAGATTACTACTTTATTTTTGTAGTCATTTGATTCATCAAAACTTCACATCTGCAATAAACCTGGGTTTTGGCATCTGTTAGCCTGTCTCAGCTGAAATCTTTTATTGAGAAAATGTTGGATCACATTGCCTCTCCAGCAGATTATATCTCTATTCTAACTGCAACACAACATGAATTTACTCAGACACATCTATGAGGTCATTGGTGTGGCCAGAACAAAATTACAGGATTTCCAAATTGGAGAGAATACCAGAAGTCATCTAGTTCAACTGTGAATAAACAGAAGTCCCCTTGACAACATTCGTGGCAAGTAATTCATATTTGTTGAAGACTTCTGTTGTTGAGGAACCTGTTACCTCTGGAAGCAGTTCATTCCGCTTTGGGAGGGCTTGAACTGTTAGGAAGTTTTTGTTTGTTTGCTTATTCCTCACATCTAGCCTAAATCTAACTCTTTGTAACTTCCATATTCTACCATTTGAAACCAAGCAGAACAAATTGAATCCCTTTTCCACCTGAAAAGTCTCCCTGGCTAAGGACTCTCAATTTCTTCAACCATTCTAAATATAGCATGATCTCTCACATCCTTCAAGACTTAGGTCAAGCATCAATAATGCCTACATGAAGCCTCTTCTGATCCTTCAAATTTTAGTGCCTAAAATCCCCCAATGTCATGATAGAGAGCTGGTCTCAAAAAAGACCTAGGTTCAAGTATCACCTCAGATACATGGGAACTTAGGCAAATCATTTAGTTGCTTGATTCTTTAGGCCAAGAGTGAGGAGTTTCTGGTCCACAGGCCATATGTGGGCAGCAAAATCATTTGGTTTGATCCTGTTGAGGCAACTACAGGCAATGATGAGCTGAAAGCTAGGTACAACAACTGTCCATTGCTTTTAGGTTAAGTTAATTTTGTATGGCTTAGGAATGATGTTATAAATATCCAAATGGCCTTTGGCAGAAAAAAAGCTTCCCCACCCCTGCTCTAGACAAACCTAAAAAGCTGTAAGTTGCAAAGATGACCAATATACCTTAATAATGGGAGTTTTCTTACCTGGGAGTTCTGTACCAATTAAATGAAAGATCCATTCTGTAGTCTCTGTATATATGTTTATTTATTTTGTTTATGTGATTTGTATGTGTATATACGTATATATATACTTATATGTATTTATATAATATACATACAGTTCTATATATTTGTATATGTATATATGCAAATGACTAAATATTCATACTATATATATGAATATATGTACATACTCTAGTAGTGAGTAGTGAGTAAAAACTTTCATTTTTTAAATCTTGGTATTCTTAGTGCCTAGCACAGTTTATGTACTGGGTGATTAGTAAATTCCTGTTGATTTATTAAATGCTGGTACAGCCTCTAATCTTTTCATCATTTTTCTTGTTCTCTTCTGAACATACTCCAGTTTATCAATATTGAAGCCAGAAATGATTAACTTGCTTCAGATGCTATCTAATCATGCTACTTCCCTCCTACCCCCAGTCCTATGCTGCATATTCTGTACATATGTAGTTAATTTTTGAATTAAAATTTAACATCACATTCATTCCTGTTGAATTTAATTGTAATAGAATTGATGTATCATTCATTCTAGTCTGTTGAGATAATTCTGGATCTTATTCATTCATCCAACATGTTAGTTATCTTTTCCAGTTTTGTAGGATCTGTCCTGTAATATATTAACAAAAATGCTGTAGAATAGAGGTCTATAATTATCATCCTGGATACTTTTCTTCAGACTCATGAGGATCTGTTAATCATCATTCTTTGGTGTCAGAAATTCAGCCCCTCTAAATTCTACTATTAACTAGTCTGTATCTTTTTATTTTATCTGCAAAGTATCCTGAAGAACTTAGTCTCCCAAAAAAGGAGATGAGTTTTGCCTGGTTTAACCTATTCTTGATAAACCAATGATGGATTTGAATGATTGTTGCTTTATTTTCTAAATGCTCAGAAACCATCCCTTTCATTATTTTTAATATTTTGTGTCGATCACTACAACAGTTAAGCTAATAATTTACTATTCCCCATTCTCATTAAAGGATGAGACTATTCTTTTCTTGTCATCACACGTTATCATAATAACTCCTTTTCTGCCATTTTTCAAGCACTGGTTATTATTGGTAATATGCTGTAGCCTGCTCACAGTCACCATGCATCTTTCCTCTGTCCCTAGGGTAACCTACAATTGTGACTTTTCTGAGTTTGTGGCATACTATAATTTATAGCTACATAGTATCCTTGGGAAAAATACTGACATTAGAAACATGAGTTTCTGTGGCAGTAAGCAGCTAGAAATAATTGACTTCACTCTATAATTCCTCAGATGTGATCAAGCTCAATCTCTTCCATTTATGGGATGAGTTAGTTCTCCATCTATAAAACTTGTCCTAAATATATATGCCAATGGACTGTCTCAGTGGGTGTTCAGTCCAACTGGCTTTCATTATCTGAAAAAAAATTTTTTTTGTTAATTCTATTTTTCCTTTGAGGGTTGACTTAATTTAAGTAGCATAGCTCTCATTAAGCAAGGTGCATGAGATTCTAGGACCTGGTGCAATCAACACAAAAATTCAAGTATCTAAAGGGCCTCTTTGTTGATAGGATATATTTGTATTTTGCCCAGATAGTTCCATGACACTAGGAAATAGCTTTGGTTAATATATATCTTCCTGTTTGGTGCCCTAATTTATGCTGTTGTTCATAGATTGTTTAAAAAAAGTCTCTTTGCTTGTATCTATGCTGGCATCTTGGGTGATTATCACATAGACATGAAAAGTCACCTTTTTAAGCATAGTCTTTAAAGCTGCATCTGGGTCCTCTGTAACATATCTAGCTATATAAACTTAATTTATTTAACAAATTATTGATGCCTTTAGATTTTTATCCTGCTAATATTTTTCACCCATTCTCATATAACTCTTTCTTAAGTTATTAAAACCACAAACAAAACCTAGTGACAGTGATGTAGATACTAAATTCTGCACCCATAGTCTAGTATTCAATTGGGACCACTATACTATTATTTTCTAGTTCCAAAAGTGCTGTTTTGTACTCACTTCAGTAGCTGACAAACTAAAATTGAAATGACACAGAGAAAATTTTCCTGGCACTATGTACTGTTGATAAACAAATTAATGAAGCATTGGGAGAGGGCAGTGAGATGGGGTAGTATCGAGTGTTGGGCCTGGAGTCAGGAAGATCTGAGTTCAGATCTGGTCCCAGACACCTGTTAGCTGTGGAATCTTAGGCAAGTCACTTAATCCTGTTTGCCTCAGTTTCTTCATCTGTAAAATGATTTGGAGAAGGAAATAGTGAACACCCCTTTTCTTTGCCAAGAAAACCCTAAATGGGGTCACAAAGAGTCAGACATGAGTGACCACAATGTTATGGTTTTTTTAAGTCCTGCTTTGAATATTTTGTTGCATATAGTATTTTCCATTTTGTCATTAATATCTTTGAGATATATGCATTATATAGAGAAATACTGGATAAAGGAGTATGAACAATTTAGCAACTTGTCTTAGTTGCATTTATCTTAATGGTAACATGTTTGCTTATGTTTATCTTAACTTCAAAGTGAAATAAGCTATTTCTTGTGGACTTTGAATGTACATTGAAACCTTTTCTCTTAAAGCCATAAATTTATCATCCTATGATCCTAAGTAAAACTGCCAGTTCCTTATGATCGAAGTTCACTGCATTGTATCATCTTCCCTGTCACCCAGGCTTACACCCTCAGTGACATTCTCACTTGCCCTCACCTTATATGTCTAATCTGTCATTGTTTTTCTCTTTCTTGTCTTGTGCCTTCATAACCTCCCTTTTATGCATCTCTATTTTTCCTCTGACACTGCCAGGACTCTGGTTCAAGGCTTTATCACTGCATCCTGGATGACTCCAATAGATTTCTATTTGATCTTGATTCCTCAAGGGTCTCCTTTTTTGTTCATTCTTCTACTATGTGCCAGACCTCATGCAAACATGTTAGAGAAATGAAGAAAAAGCAAAAAAAAAAAAAAAAAAAACCCAAAACCTGAAAAACAGTCCCTTCTCTTAAAGGGCTTACAATCTATTGGGAAAAATAATATGAAAGCAAGTATATAAAGCAAACTATATATAAGATCAATAGGAGATAATTAAAAGAGGGAAAGGCTTCCTGTAGAAGGTGGGATTTTTAGTTGAGATTAAAAAAGAAGCTAGAGAGATCAGTAGTTGGAGTGAAGACAGAGAGCATTCCTGGCATATATCCCATACAACCTGGGAAAATACCTGGAACCAAAACATGAAGTATTTTGCTCATGGAACTACTAGAAATCCAGTATTAGTGGATTGAAGAGTACCTGTTAGGGAGCAAAATGTAAGAAGACTGGAAAGATAGGAGGGAACTGGGTTATGAAGCAAAAGAAAGCATTTTGTATTTGAGTCTGGAGACAATGGGAAGCCACTGTAGTTCACTGAGTGCTTCTGTGTATAGGGGACTCAGGGTAGGGGTGGGGGTGACAGGATCAAACCTGTACTTTAGGAAAATCTCTTTAATAGATGAATTGTGAAGGGTATAAATGGGGAGAGACTTGAGGCAAGCATACTCAACAGTAAGATATTGCAGTAATCCAGTTATGAAGTGATGAGGGCACTAGAGTAGAGAAGAGGACATATTCAAGGAGATGTTTTATAAACCAGGAAACTGAGGCATAGAGAGGTCAAATAATTTATTCAGGGATGCATAGCTAGTAATTGTCAGAAGCCAGATTTGAACTTGTCTTCTTGAAAAACTATAAGTCATTATCAACTGGTTTACAACCCCTCCCCCCAGGCCAATAATAAGATATTGCTAACATAATTTCTTAGGTTTAAGTCTGCCATTTACTATCTGTATGCCTTAGACAATTCCCATTGCCTTTCCTGGCCTTGGTTTATCTATTAAATGGGAATAATAACAATTGATTACCTTATATGGAGAGGCCTTCGGTGGGGCCTGCATCATGCATAAAATGTGAAAGGAATTTGAAAGCTAGGATAAACCAATATTAGTTATTATTAGGAAGAGAGATAGAATCATAGCTTTCTTGCTGCAATCTGTAGTTCTGAGCAGCTCTAAGGGTTTCAATACAATAACTTGCTTTTCTTAGCAGAGAGGGTGAAAGGGTGGGGATACTAGCTAACACAAATCTCAAATAATTCCTGTGGAAATTATGTTTCAGAGGCTGAAAATGTTTCTTTCCACAAAGCCTGATGGGGTTCTCCTTATAATCAATGACAAATCCCCAGGAAAAGTGTTTGGTATAATTATTACAGCTGGGTTATGTGTATCTATGCACTACTGTTCTGGTCTTAATATACATTTTAACCTTGTTTAGGAGCCTAGAACAAGTCTAAGCAATATAACACAGCAGGCAGCTAACTTGCCAACGATGAGTGTGCCTGCTTCTTGTGGTGCTATAAAGGCACTAGTCAAAAGAAGGGGGACTTTTATACACCAAAGAGTGTTATTATGGTATAGAAATTCACCACCTGGAGTGACTTATAAGTTTTTTATGAACCTGAGTTTTATAATGATATTAATGAAAACAGTTAAACTTTCACCTTTATTGGCCAGTTCGGGGCTAGGTATGACATCAATGCCAGCCAATCTAAAATTGCTTCTCTTGACTGGTGTTCTCCAGACACTTTGTAGAACACAGTAAAACATGTGCTGCTGACATCCTGGAGCAGGTGACTGGAGTCTGGAAAAACATTAACTTGGACGATTCTACATCCTCTCCTAGGACCTGATGAAAAACACACTTCTCTCAAGATTGAGCCTGAATATTAATTCCCACCTGAATTCTGCAGTGGAACATAACTTGAGAAGCCAGCCAAGAGATGAAAAAATGATTCAGGAGTTGGCGTCCAAGTCACTCTAAACAAGATGTGTGCCTAGTCAACGATGCAGCCAGCTTGGATACAGTCAGGCAAAGCATCTCATATATTTGGGCCCTGTTTCCATCCCCACCTACCCTATACACCAATCAGATTTCATCAGCTAGGAAAGGAAACATGGAATAAGATCTCTCTGTACCGTTCCTAAACATCTTTGAGGGGTACGTCTCCAAGGGATGCCCACATGTCTGGTTACTTTTTGGTGAGGTGTTTTCTGTAGTAAAGAGTGTGAAAGGCAGAAATATCCCCTGCAGACATGATGCCAATTGGCAGTATCTGCCTGCAGATCAAACCCTTTTTTTTCCATCTTGTCTGCACCCTTGGTATCATGGCTTAGATATGTGTGATACAGTCAAAAGAACTTAAATCCAATCAGAACCATAACTCAATCAGTGATCCAGCATTTATTAAATGCCCCTTACATGTCAAAATTGCTTGGCACTGGAGATACAAATACAAATAATAAAATTTAAAAAACAAGTATAGGCAAGGTGATATAGTAGGAAAAATACTAGATTTGGAGTCAGGGGACCTGAGTTTGAACTTGGCTCTATTGCTTATGACCAGTGACCTTGGTCAAGTTACCCCATTCCTTTGAGACTCAATTTGCTCTTATACAAAAAGAAAAGTTTGAATTATGGTTTCTAAGGTTTCTTCTAATTCTAAATCAATGTTTTCATGAGATCATATTTGAATTATATACTTTAAGAAAAGTGCTTGGGATAGTTATCTCCCTTCCTCATATTTGTTAGTGTTCTTTCTCTTCCCAAATTGTTATGTGTTAACTAAGCTATGTGAATCTTGCATCCCTTAAAAGAACATTGAGGGCTGATGCTGCTTTTCATTTTTGACTCTGTATCTCTGGTGTCTAGCCTAGTTTTACATGCAACAGGTGTCTACAAATGTTGGTTTGAATTTATGGTTGAGGACCCTAGAGCAATCTAGTCTTATTGCTAGACAGTCAAGTCATGGTGAATAATTCCTAGTTTTCCAAGTTCAGTTTTGTCCTAATCATACAAAACAAGGGGAAGAGAATGCTAAGCACTTTATAGCAGTTACTCTCTTCATAACAGCACACCACCCCACTCCAACTTCTCCACCCCAACCAGCCCTGAAAAAATATTTACTTGAGACACTGAACTGGAAATCATTGGTTGGAAATGAAAAACTGAACATTTTTGAAGAATAGCCTCACCTTGGCTCCCAGTTCAAGTGCACACATTTTAAACTTTCTCACTTTAATATACATGTTTGGTATGAGCCAAGAATAGGCTGAACCTGAGGTGTAGATCCTGAGCATGGAGTTTACTCTGGAGGATATGTCCAGTACTAAAGCTTGACACATGTTAACACTTATCCTGATGATTCTCCTAATCCTGCTGTTTATTCCAATGGCAGCTACTGGTTGGTCTGGGGACACACACACAAAAAGGCAAAAACAACCCCTGTCCTCAAGCTCTTGTCATTTGACAGTTGAGAATCTGCATGTAGTTTTATGCTTTTGCTACCTGTAGCTTGTCTCAGACTTTTAACAGTGACAAAATAAAAACCATTACAGTATGCTCTAAAGAAAAACTCAGGTGAATGCATTGTACTTTCCTTGCATTCCAACTCTAGGGATATAATTATTATAAAATGCCTTATTCCAGCAGAATGGAAGTTCTATTTGCTTGTTTTTTCTGTTCATCATTCATAAATCTACAAATTCTGATAGCTCACAGTGACCCTAGATATCAGGAAATCTATCCTGCTAATTTGACAAATCCAGAATTTTGCACTTACTTGGTTTTGTGACCTTAAATTTTAAAAAAGAGAAATATAAGCATTATAAATTATGTTTATATAAATGTTTTAAAAATCTACCTTCAATAGTTTATTTGTGCTTTAGTTTATTTTACATGTCATCTATATGAGAAAGAAAAAAAAATACATGTGTTATATTGGCCAAAAGTTACTTTTTTTTGTATAGAGAATCAAAAGAATTGGTTGTATGATCCTAAAAAAAAAAAGAAAGAAAAAAAAAAGGCACATATTGCACAGGCCTTATTGGATTGGTCAGTGAAAGGTCTTATTTACTACTGAGGAGATGGTGTTTCAAATGCCTAAGAGACAAGCTTGAGGAAATATAACAGATCAATGCTGGAGATATGTAATTTGTAAGCCATTGAAGAGCTTAGTTATTCCTCAGCACGTCACATTTCTTCATCTCACATACCCTATCACTTGCCAAGATCTTATCATTTCTACCTCAAAAACATCTCTCAGATCCATCCCCTTTCCTCTTCTCAGATAGCCAGCATGTTAATTCAAGCCCTTATTGCCTCTTGCAGAGATTACTACAGCAGTTTCTTGATTAACTTTCCTACACCAAGATTCTCGTCCACACTAAAGGCAGGGTGATTTTCCTTAACTATAGGTCTAACCACTTTCCTCCTCCATAAATTTTCCCAGCTCCAATAGTTCCTTTTATCTCTGTGATCAAATGTAAACTTCTTATTTTAGCTTTTAAAGGTTTTTGCATAATTGCCCCAACCTATCTTTCTAACCTTATTAGTAATTTATTTCTCTCACACTGTGAAATCCAGTAAAGCTGTCCTTCCCTCTGTTCCTCACACACAGAATTCCATCTCTCTATCTTCATACTTCATACTGGTTGTCCTTCTTTTCCTGGAATGTACTTATGCCTGACCATTGTCCTTATAGAGTCCCTCTTCCTTCAAGATGCACCTCAACTACTATCATCTATGTGATCCTTATCTCTTCACCTGATGGTGTTTTTCTTCTCTCAAGCTATTTTGTAATTTACCACTTCATATGAATTTGTATTTATCATTTTAAAATAATAGCTTTTTATTATTTTTTAAATAATAGCCTTTCATTTTCAAAATATATGCAAAGATAGTTTTCATTATTTACCTTTGTACTTCTCCCTCCCTTCCCCCAGTTCCTCCCCTACACAGCAGATAATACAATATATGTTTTTAATTATTTTTATTAATATTTTTTATTTGAAAAACATATGTATGGGTAATTCCTAAACATTAACCCTTACAAAGCTTTCTGTTACAAATTTTTCCCCCCTACTCCCCACCCCTCCCCTAGATGGCAGGATATCCACTACATGATAATTATGTTAGAATACTTAAGAAATCGAATATATGTAATACAATATATGTGAAACATGTTCAGTTCTTCTATACTTATTTCCACAATTATCCTGCCGCACAAGAAAAATCAGATCAAAAAGGAAAAAAAATGAGAAAGAAAAAAAAAAGCAAGCAAACAACAAAAAAGGTGAAAATTCTATGTTGTGATTCATATTCAGTCCTCAATCTTTCTGGATGCAGATAGCACTCTCCATCACAAGTCTATTAGAATTGGCCTCACTCACTTTTTTTCTCATTTCTTTCTCTGGAGGTAGATAGCATTTAACATTTAACACACCTCAAATATGTTTGTGGTATCATCCTTTATGTCTATATCATGAACCAATTTTGACCTTTTCTTAATGTATAGTATGAGGTATTGATCTATAATTAAGTTTTGCCAAACTATTTTACAGTTTTTCCACTAGTTTTTGTCAAATGATGAATTCTTATCCCAAAAGTTTGGATCTTTGTGTTTATCAGAAATAAAATTACTATGAACATTTCCTACTTTGTTTTGTGTATCTAAACCTATTCCACTGATCCACTCCTTTATTTTTCAGTCAGTACCAGATTTTTTGATTATTACTGCTTGTTAATATAGTTTGAGATGTGGTACAATTAGGTTATCTTTCTTCACATTTTAAAAATAATCCCCTTGATATTCTTCACTTTTTATTCTTCCACATGAATTTTATTATTTTTTTCTTGCTATCCACAGTATTTTTTGGTAGTTTGGAATGCCATTGAAGGAGATTAATTAATTATTATTTTTACTGTTTTTATATGGCTTACCCATGAGAAATTAATATTTTTCCAATTGTTTAGATATGACTTTATATTTATGGAATGCATTTTTTAATTGTGCTCATATAGTCCCTGAATTTGTCTTATCAGGTAAATTCTAAAATATTTTATATTGTCTGTAGCGATTTAAAAAATAATTTCTCTTTCTATCTCTTGCTCCTGGATGTCTTTATACACACACACACACACACACACACACACACACAATATATATATATATATATGTATATATATATATCTACATTTTAATGATTTATATAGGTTTATTTTATATTGTGCAACTTTGCTGAAGTTATTATTTATTTTAACTGGTTTTTAGCTGGTTCTCTGGGATTCTCTAAATTTACTATGATATCATCTATAAAGAGGGTTTTTTTGGTTTCTTCATTTCTCATTGTTCCATCCCTGATATTAATGGGAAGGTTTTATCCTTACTACAGATAAAATGAAAAATGCCTAAGTCTCCCATTGCATCCAAGGCAATCTCCAGTCATCCTGATTCATATCTTTCCATTTGGCCTTGATAATTCCAGAGAAGAAAGTGAGACTTGTGACTTTGCACAATCCTCGCTCATTTAAATCCAATTCACTTGTATGTCATAGTATCACTATGGTGATACTATGGTGAAGAATGGTCTTCTGCTCTTCTTCCTATATCCCTTTGAGACAGACTTTTACTACCAACTTTCTATGTCATCTTGGGCTATAATAATGTTTCACTCTGTTGGTTTTGCTGCTTGCTTTGTCACATTATTTTAAAGGTTTGTTTTTTTTTTTTTTGGGGGGGGTGGAATTTGGAAGAGATTAGATGACTCTCTGCTTTTATCCTGCCATCTTAGCCTTAACCTAAATGAATCTTGAATACTTAAGTCTTTCCTTTTTTCTTGTCTAAACAAAGGAAATATGTTCCCGATTTAGAGAGAGGCCTCTTTTCAAAGATACATAAAACATCTGCATCTGAACTGGGATTTTAAAAGATCTAGTCATATCTACTGATTTTACAGAGGAGGAAACTGAGTTTCATAGAGAATAAATAATTTCCCTACAATTGTGTAGTTCACATACACATACACACATATGTAAGAGAGCTTGGACTTGAAGCCACCCAAGTCTTGTGAGATTCCTCTACACCCTAGAGCCATTCTATATTTGGGTCTGAAGAAGGGCTGGAAATCGGGATTTGGGGATCTGGATCCAGTGCTTTCCACCCATTGCTTAACACTGTTTCTTTACAGATGTGTTCATTAATTTGCTCAGTTGGTGAAGAATTGACTTTTTACAAATAATTATTTTATTCTGAAATAAAGAAATAAAACAAACTTTTCTAGAACATAGTAGAATAAAAAAAAAGATGATGGTACATGAAACTGCAAATCCATTATGTACAACTTATTATTTCTTTTAAATATATAATAAGGTCATAATGTAGCTTTCTTTTTTCCCCTTTTTTCCTTCTCCCCCATATTTATATACATATATATGTGTATATATGTATATATGTTTGTATGTGTATGTTTATGTGTGTGTATATAAAGTATGTGTAAAATCAATTTTTATTTGAGTATTTTATTTTTCAATTTCATATATAGTTTTCAACAGTCATTTTTATATTTTGAGTTGTTCTCCCTATCTCCTATTATTTCCCCTCTCCCCATAACAGCAAGTAATTATACATGTACAATAGGTTATACATGTACAATAATTTTTAAAAACATATTTCTATATTAGTCATGTTGTTTTTTTTTTTTTGTTAAAGCTTTTTATTTGTATAACATATGTATGGGTAGTTCCCCAACATTGATCTTTACAAAGCTTTCCATTACAAATTTTACCCCCAGTCCCCTCCCCTCCCCTAGATGGCAGGAAGTCCACTACATGCTAATAATGTTGAAATGCTTGAGAAGTTATGCAAGAAAAATCCTATCTACAAGAAAAAAAAAAGAATCAGAGAAAGGCAACACAATGCAAACAAATGTCAGTAGAGATCATGAAAATGTTATGTTGTAGTCCATATTTCATTTCCCTCTCTCTGGGTGTATATGGTTTTCTTCAGTGAACAACTGGAACTGGTTTGAGACAATTCTTCGTTGCAGAGAGCCATGTCCATCAGAATTGATCATCATGTAATACTGTTGTTGCTGTGTATGATGATCTCCTGGTTCTGCTCGTTTCACTCAGCATCAGTTCATGCAAGTCTCTCCAGGCCTCTCTGAAATCGTCCTGCTGGTCATTTCTTACAGAGCAATAATATTCCATAACATTCATATACCATAATTTATTCAGCCACTCTCCAATTGATGGGCATCCCTTCAGTTTCCAGTTTCTAGCCACCACAAAAAGGGCCGCCACAAACATTCTTGCACATGTGGGTCCCTTTCCCTCCTCTAAGATTTCTTTGGGATATAGGCCCAGTAGAAACACTGCTGGGTCAAAGGGTATGCACAGTTTGACAACTTTTTGGGCATAGCTCCAAATTGCTCTCCAGAATGGTTGGATCCGTTCACAGTTCCACCAACAATGTATCAGTGTCCCAGTTTTCCCACATCCCCTCCAACATTCATCGTTATCTTTTCCTGTCATTTTAGCCAATCTGACAGGTGTGTAGTGGTATCTCAGAGTTGTCTTAATTTGCATTTCTCTGATCAATAGTGATTTGGAGCAACTTTTCATATGACTAGAGATGGTTTTAATTTCATCATCTGAAAATTGTCTGTTCATATCCCTTGACCACTTATCTATTGAAGAGTGGCTTGAATTCTTATATATATGAGACAATTCTCTATAAATTTTAGAAATGAGGCCTTTATCAGAACCATTAAATGTAAAGATGATTTCCCAATTTGATGCTTCCCTCCTAATCTTGTCTGCATTTGTTTTGTTTGTACAGAAACTTTTTAACTTAAAATAATCAAAATTATCCATCTGGTGTTCAATTAGGAGTTCCAGGTCTTCTTTGGACATAAATTTATTCCCTCTCCACAGGTCTGAGAGATAAATTATATTACGTTCCTCTAACTTGCTTACAAAGTCCCTCTTTATATCTAGATCATGAACCCATTTAGATCTTATCTTGGTATGTGGTGTTAGGTATGGATCAAGCCCTAATTTCTTCCACACTAGTTTCCAATTTTCCCAGCAGTTTTTGCCAAATAGTGAGTATTTATCCCAAAAGCTGGGGTCTTTGGGTTTATCGAACACTAGATTGTTAAGGTTATTGCCTAGGTTGTCCTGATAACCTATCCTGTGCCACTGATCGACTGCTCTATTTCTTAGCCAGTACCAAACGGTTTTGATGACCGCTGCTTTATAATATAGTTTTAGATCTGGTACAGCAAGGCCACCTTCATCTGCCTTTTTTTTTCATTAATCCCCTTGAAATCCTTGACCTTTTGTTCTTCCAAATGAACTTTGCTACTATTTTTTCTAGATCTGTAAAATAATTTCTTGGGAGTTTGATTGGTATGGCACTAAATAAGTAGATTAGTTTGGGTAGTATTGTCATTTTTATTATGTTCGCTCTGCCTACCCATGAGCACTTAATATTTTTCCAATTGATTAGGTCTGATTTTATTTGTGTGGAAAGTGTTTTGTAATTTAGTTCGTATAGTTTCTGACTTTTCCTTGGCAGATGGATTCCCAAATATTTTATCCTATCATCTGCTATTTGGAATGGAATTTCTTTTTGTATCTCCTGCTGCTGAACTTTGTTGGTAATATATAAAAATGCTGATGATTTATGTGGATTAATTTTGAATCCTGCCACTTTGCTAAAGTTGTGAATTGTTTCTAGTAGTTTTTTAGTTGAGTCTCTAGGGTTCTCTAAGTATACCATCATGTCATCTGCAAAGAGTGATAATTTGGTTTCTTCATTACCTACTCTGATTCCTTTTATCTCTTTTTCTTCTCTTATTGCTAAAGCTAACATTTCTAATACAATATTAAATAGTAATGGTGACAGTGGGCAGCCTTGTTTCACTCCTGATCTTATTGGGAATGGTTTTAGTTTGTCTCCATTACATATGATGCTTGCTGATGGTTTTAAATAGATGCTGCTGATCATTTTAAGGAAAAGCCCATTTATTCCTATACTCTCTAGTGTTTTTAATAGGAAAGGGTGTTGGATTTTATCAAATGCTTTTTCTGCATCTATTGAGATAATCATATGGTTTTTGTTAATTTGGTTATTAATATAATTAATTATGCTGATAGTTTTCCTAATATTGAACCAGCCCTGCATCCCTGGTATAAATCCTACTTGGTCATAGTGTACTATCCTGGGGATGACTTTCTGTAATCTCATTGCTAATATCTTATTTAAAATTTTTGCATCAATATTCATTAGGGAAATTGGTCTATAGTTTTCTTTCTCAGTTTTTACCCTACCAGGTTTAGCTATCAGCACCATATCGGTCTCATAGAAGGATTCTGGCAGTATACCTTCTGTCCCTATTTTCTCAAATAGTTTGTGTAGTATTGGAATCAATTGTTCTTTGAATGTTTGGTAGAATTCACATGTAAATCCATCTGGCCCTGGAGATTTTTTCTTAGGGAGTTGGTTAATGGCTTGTTCTATTTCTTTTTCTGATATGGGGCTATTTAAATAATTTATATCCTCTTCTGTTAACCTGGGCAATCTATATTTTTGTAGATATTCCTCCATTTCATTTAGATTATCAAACTTACTGGCATAAAGTTGGGCAAAATAACTCCTAATTATTGCTCTAATTTCCTCTTCATTGGAGGAAAGTTCTCCCTTATCATTCTTGAGACTAACAATTTGATTTTCCTCTTTCCTTTTTCTTATCAAATTAACTAAAGGCTTATCTATTTTGTTGGTTTTTTCATAGAACCAACTCTTAGTTTTATTTATTAACTCAATAGTTTTCTTGTTTTCGATTTTATTAATTTCTCCTTTTACTTTTAGAATTTCCAATTTGGTATTTAATTGAGGGTTTTTAATTTGTTCTTTTTCTAGTTTTTTTTAATAATAAGCCCAATTCATTGATCTTTTCTTTCTCTATTTTATGCAAGTAAGCATCTAGAGATATAAAATTACCCCTTATAACAGCTTTGGCCGTATCCCACAAATTTTGGTATGTTGTCTCCTTATTGTCATTCTCCTGGATGAAATTATTGATTGTGTCTATGATTTGCTCTTTCACCCATTCATTCTTCAGGATTAGATTATTTAATGTCCAATTACCTTTTGGTTTATTTTGTCCTGGACTTATATTGCATGTGATTTTTATTGCATCATGATCTGAAAAGGATGCATTTACTATTTCTGCCTTTCTGCATTTGATTTTAAGGTTTTTATGCCCTAATATATGGTCAATTTTTGTATATGTTCCATGGACTGCTGAGAAAAAAGTAAACTCTCTACTGTCTCCATTCAACTTTCTCCATAGATCTATCATACCTAACTTTTCTAACAATTGGTTTATCTCCCTAGTTTCTTTCTTGTTTATTTTGTAGTTTGATTTATCTAATTCTGAGAGAGCAAGGTTGAGATCCCCCACTAGTATCGTTTGGCTGTCTATTTCTTCTTGCATCTCTCTTAATTTCTCCCCTAGGAATTTGTGTGCTATTGCACTTGGTGCATATATATTTAATATAGATATTGCTACATTATCTATGGTACCCTTTAATAGAATATAGTTTCCTTCCTTATCTCTTTTGATTAGATCTATCTTGGCTTTTACTTGATCTGAGATAAGGATTGCTACCCCTGCTTTTTTTTGTTCACCTGAAGCATAATATTTTCTGCTCCAGCCGTTTACCTTCATTCTATATGTGTCACTATGTTTTAAATGTGTTTCTTGTAGACAACATATTGTGGGATTCTGGTTTTTAATCCAGTCTGCTATCCGCTTCCGCTTTATGGGAGAGTTCATCCCATTCACATTCACAGTTAGAATAACTAATTCTTTATTTCCTGCCATCTTATTTACCCTCGTTATGTTTTCCCCTTTCCTTTCCCCTTTCTCCCTTCCCCCCTCCTCAGTACTTTGCTTTTGATGACCCCTCCCCCAAACAATACTCCCCTTTCCTTTCCCCTTCCCCCCTCCTCAGTACTTTGCTTTTGATGACCCCCTCCCCCAAACAATACTTCACCCTTTAGATCCCCTCCCCCTGT
>JAJPUD010002878.1:117614-175945 GCA_023553655.1 Myrmecobius fasciatus
TCTTCTATTTTCCCTTCTATTAGTTTGTCCCTTACTTTTCCTCCTTTTCCTCCCACTTCCCTCTAGCAACAGACAAGTTTCTATGTGAAATCAAATGTCTGATATACACTTTTAGAGCCCAACCTGATGAGAGTAAAATTTACACAGTGCTCATCTCCCTCCCCTCTTTCTCTCAATTATATTAGGTTTTCTTTGCCTCTTCAAGTGATTTTAACCTTGTTTTTACCTCCTTTTTTTTTTAGATCTTATTTTACCACTTTTTCCCTCTTTTCCCCAGTATGACAACATTTTCCCCTCTAGTTCTCTTTTTCATATTATCAAAGTAATATCTAGTTAATTATACCCCCAAACTTTGAGTATCTCCCTAGTAGCAATAAAGTTCTCAAGAGACCTTTCCTTTTTACCTTTTTATGCATTTCTTGAGTTCTGTGTTTGGGTGTCGAATTTTTTGTTCAGATCTGGTCTTTTCATTAGAAATAGGTGAAATTCACCTATATCATTGAATGACCATCTTCTTCCCTGGAGGATAATGCTCATTCTAGCTGGGTAGGTTATTCTTGGCTGTAATCCAAGTTCCTTTGCCCTTCGGAATATCTGGTTCCATGCCCTTCGATCCTTCAGTGTGGAAGCTGACAAATCCTGTGTGATTCTAATTATTGAACCTCGGTATTTGAATTGTTTCTTTCTAGCTGCCAGCAGAATCTGTTCCTTGGTGCTATAGTCCTGAAATTTAGCCACGATATTCCTTGGGGTCTTAATTTTGGGGTCTCTTTCAGGAGGTGATCGGTGAATTCTTTCGATGTTGATTTTGCCCTTTGATTCTACAATCTCAGGGCAGTTTTCTTTCAGGATTTCCTGGAAGATAGTGTTTAGATTCTTTTTTTCATCATGGCTTTCAGGAAGTCCAATAATCCTTAAATTGTCTCTCCTAGATCTATTTTCCAAGTCAGTTGTTTTTCCTAGGAGATATTTCATATTTTCTTCTAATTTTTCATTTTTTTGTTTTTGTTTGACTGATTCTTCAAGTCTTAGTGAGTCATTCACTTGCATTTGTTCAATTCTTATTTTTAAAGTGTTGTTTTCTTCAGTTACCTTTTTAAGCTCCTTTTGTAACTGGCCAATTTGTTCCTTGCACTCTTTTTCCACTTCACTAATTTTATTTTTTAATAAATTGGTGTCTTTTTCATATCTCTTTCGCAGGGCATCATATCCTTCTTGCACTGATTTCAGTTTATTTTCCCATTTATCCTCCAGCTCTCTTTTGAGGTTCTTTATGCAGTCTTCCAGAAAGGCCTTTTGAAAAGGGGACCAGTGATGGTCCTGGCTGATGTTCTCTGGATTTTTGTCTAAAGGAACCTCTGGCTCTGCGGTCGTTTCTTTGCCTTGATAAAAGCTGTCTATGGTGAGAGCTCTCTTTTGCTTCTTCATCATATTTTTTTTTTTTTTTTTAGACAGTGTGGATATCTCTTTAAGGTAGGGGAAAAAAAAAAAAGCGGCGGCTGCAAAAAGCTTTGCCCTGGGGCACTTCGGCGAGTTGACTTAAGGTGCTGGGCCGGTGGGGGCTAGGATTAAGTCCGAATTACTCCTTAAACAAGGCAAGTCTGCCAGAACACCTGTCCCCAATCAGGGCAGAGTGTCCCGAGTGCCTCAGATAAGCTCCAGGTGTTTGGAATTTGGAGTTTGGAGTTTGGAATTTCTTCCAAGATGAGCCGAGCTGAGTCCCACCCTCACTTCCGGCCTGCACAGTTGTTGTCTATTTATCTCTCTGTCCGAGTCCGACTAACCTGATATGAAGTTATCCAGAGAGCTGTGCCCAAATATTTCTGAGTTCGTTGACTTGAAGATCAGTTCGGAGGCTTATTTTATTGTTGATTTGAGAGAAGATCGGAGGAGAGGCAGAAAGTCACCTTTTCACTCCGCCATCTTGGCTCCGCCCCTCCATGCTCTATTAGTCATGTTGTGAAAGAAAAATCAGAACAAAAGGGAAAACCTAGGAGAAAGAAAAAAAAAACAAAATAAGTGAAAATAGTATGCTTCAATGTAAAATTATTCTATGTATACTTTTATTTATCAGTTCTTTCTCTGGACACAGAGAGCATCTTTCTTCATAGGTGCTTTGTAGTTAAGTTGGATATTTATAACAGTGAAAATGACTTAGTCACTCAGAGTTATTCTTAAAAAGTAATGCTTTTGAAGTTTGATTCTACTCTACTGTCATTGAGTTAACTCTGGGTCCTGAGGGAACCCTTTGAGTTAAATCAATTTCATTTAGGTTTAAAAAAAACCAAAAAAACAACCACAGACTTTGGCCTACTCTTTTTTTAGTAGTTTACCTGAAAAGACTTCTATTTCTGGTTTTTAATGCCTTTTTTCTTCAACTAAATTATAAACTCCCTGAGGGCAGAGATTGACTTGTAAGAATAACTGACAAATATGTAATAAGCACATTATAGACATTATCTCATTTGAGTCACACTTGGTAAGGTATTATTGTACTGATTTTATATATGGGAAAAATCAAAGTTTGGTGGTTAAATAACTTGGCCACAGACACAACACTAATAGCTATCAGATGCAAGATTCAAAGCTAGGTTTTCCTGACTCTGCCCTAGTAATCTATCCACTTTATCCAGCTGCCTGTCTTTGTACTTAAGTCAAAGGCCTAGTCCAATGCCTTATGAACATTGGACTCTCAAAAATTATTTTTTGATTGTCTATTAAGTAATTTATAGTGTTGGAGTATTTAGGTTGCATCCTTCAAAATCTAATATCTAACTTGTCTTGTTCTATAAAGATCAGAACTTCTTTTGTACTTTTAGTCAGATTACTATTTTACTGTATTTGCAAATATTGCCTTTCCTCAGGGTTGAATTGTATAGTCAAAGAAGTGCTAAATTCCCTCGTAGGTCTTAGTATTTAAGTGTGTCTGTATTTTTGTAGTCTTGAGGGAAAGGCAGAATATTAATACAAAATATTATCAAAACTAATATTTGTTTTAAGCCTTTGCAAAGGGGCCAAGAGGAGTAGTTGACAAGCACGGATAATTTTCCTTGCCAGTGGTGGGGCCCACTTCCAAGGTTCCTATTTGAAAGAATCAACTCTGTGGTTTCTTGACAGGAGTTGGATTTAACTTTTTAGTGGTTCTAACACCTTTCAACTTCCTACTGCCAATCAGAAGCAGACACAGAAGGACAGCAATCTCCCAGAAAAGCAGCTTCTATAGAATCTGGGTGTGCTGCCAGCTCAGGAAACCCTGCTGCTCTTCCTGGAGAGTCATTTACCAAGATTTTCCCATTCCAATTCTACAGGAAAGGAAAGTTATAATTCAGATAGACATCAGGAGCATGTTATGTCTTCTTTCACCATAGTTGGCTCAGTTATGACTTCTTTCTAAGGATTTCAACTAATACCAGAATTAGCTCTCCTGGAATCAGTCTTTAGCGTTATAGTTTAGAGCAGAAAGGTACCTTAGAGATCATTTAGTCTAATCCTCTCCACTATAGATGGGATACTAGAGGCCCTGTGATATTATGTGATTTGTCCTTGGTCACACAGCAAACACACACACACACATACACAGATATATATTAAGAGAGAGAGAGAGAAAGAGAGAGAGAGAGAGAGAGAGAGAGAGAGAGAGAGAGAGAGAGAGAGATCAATAAGAATTTTAAACACTAGTCTTCTCTTTGCCATAATGCTTTTCATCAATATACATAGTGGTTGCAATGATTTTTAAGTTTGATATATTAGGCCTGAAGCTTTTCTTCTAACTTTACTCACCATGGGAGGCTGAGCCCCCAGAACATAGCTACAACAAATCCCCCTAGGGTTCTAAGATATCCTGAGGGATTGTTCAATGTCTTTCTAAAACCATAAGTTATTAGATCCAAACAATGTACTTCTCCATGAGTATCAGTTGATCTTACTTAGCTAGATAGTTTTTAAAAACATATTTATTACAATAGGGCAGCTATTGTATTTCTGAAGTGACTGAATAATAACAACTTATCACAGGGATATAATTGGCACAAAACATCCTTCATAAATTGTATAAAATACTCTCCCACTATTATATATGGAGTCCAAGGGAAGGTGGGTGAATTCAAACCCAGAGAGCATATGTGACAGATACCTATTATTTGTTCATTTTTCTTCTCAAAGACATCATTAGCAAGGTGGTGATGTCAAGTGAACTAGATTTAAAAGAAACAGAGTTGTGCAGTCATCATTCTCACTGTCTTCTTCAGAGTCAGCCAGCTGCTAATTGCTAGAAATCCTTTTCTTCACTTCCTGGAATATTCAGGGAGTTCTTTTTAAATATGGTGTAATTTTTTTTTTTTTTTACTGGGTTCCTTGTGTAGTATTGAATCAACCTTTATTCATCTTATCTAGTCTATTTTAGGCTTGCAGCACAGACATTGCCATCAGCTCTTCTGGAATGCTGTGAGAATGTCTTAAAAAGTCCAAATTCTCTGACCTTCACACATTCACATGATCCAACTTTAGACAAGGAAAGGGGTAGAGGAGAATGAGACAGAGTTTAGAAGTTTTCATCTCACCCCAATTTTCTCACCTCCAATAAATACTTTTTAGGGACTTGACTTTCACCACTAAGTTTGCAGATGTTCCAATCGCCAGATTCCAAAGTGGAATGCAATTTTATATAAAAACCAAAGGGTATGACCAATAGTCATTCAAACATGTTTCTTATGTCACTCCATTTCATCCAGTGGTTTTCAAGGGCTCTAAATTGACCAAGAATTTTTCACAATCTGAAGTATTTAATTGATAGAATCATTAGAGTTATTTTGGACTTGTTCAGACCTGGTTTTTATGTCTGAATTGATTGTAAAATCCTATCTTTGTAATTATTCATTTAGGGATATAGTTCACTTTTCTTACAATAATGAGAGTGCACATATCTTTAAAGACTTGACAAGCCCTTCCCATTCTGGAGTCTTGAAATCATATAACATCAACACAGCAGAAGAAAATTAAAGAGATCTTTGAGTTGTTTCTACCTTTGCAATAAACCTTTAAATATCTTAGACAAGTGGGAATCTTTCCAATTTTTAAATTGTCTCCATCAAAAAAATAATCTATGGCATGAATTATAATGCAATCTAAATGTAAGATTATCATCCTCCTTACTGAAACTCTTGTAGTATGTACTTTATAATTGTGTGCATTCTGCCAAGAAAGAAATAATTTCTTGGGGCAATGGTCTGCAGTGAAAGGCTATGAACCATCATGGCACAGAAGGACTGTCAAATCAAAATCACTAGTAGGAGCTGGCCCCAGGAGAAGCCAGGAATGAATTCTCTTCTTTGATCTTCCAAATGGAAAGGCTTTAAAATGTGGGATTCTGAGTGCACATTTCCAATAGAAATTGAGCAGTCTATGATTAAATAGTGAGGTACATTTGTGGAATATTATATTATGATCAGAAGACTATCTTATTTGTACCTGGTTGCTTGCATATTATCTCCCCATTTAGAATGTGAATACATTCCTTGAGGCCAGGATAGTGTTTTTACTTCCTTTTGTATGTCTAGTCTGTAGAACAGTGATTGGCACATAGTAAATTATTAAGAAACACGTGTTGGCTAATTGACTGAAATGACTATTGGGAAACATAATAATATAAACTCATGTATGGGTAAGATTTGATGGGATAAGAATGGGGTATACATTTGTTACAGGCAGAAGTTGCTATATTATATTATGAGGACATTATTGATAAGAAGCTGCTAGTAACTTTAAATTGAATTGGATTTTTTATGTAGTAAAACAACTAACAAATATATTAAGTACCTGTATGCACTGCATTAGTCATAGGAAAGACAAAGACAAAAATGAAATAGTTCTGTGCCCCTCCACTGCCCCCCAACAATTTACATTCTCTTTCTACAACACAACAAATACATATAAAAGGATGTGCTGCAGCATGTGCTGAATACATATACATAGTATAAAAATATATGCAAGGTTTTTTTTCACATTAACAGAAGCTGTATAAAGGGGTGATTTTTTCTGAGTTCAAATCCTAACATCAACAGGTTCTGACTCTATCATACTGGGCAAGTCACTTAGTCACTCAATTCTCTGAGTAACTCTGAGACTATTAATAAAAACTGCTTATCACATCAATGAAAGGAGTTTTCGTGCAGGGAATTCCCTAGACCTCAAACCTCAGATCAGTGGTTTCTTCTAAAATTCAACTTAATGGAAATAGTTGCAAAACCATGCATAGTACAGGTTACTTTATATAACTTGGGACAGGAGTTTTTAACCTTTTTTTGTACTATGGAATCAAAAAGTCTGGTGAAAACTATGTGCTCCTTCTCAGAATTATGTTTTTTTAAAAATCATAATTAAATATAATTGAAAAAATTATGTTGAGTTAAAATTTAGTGAAATTAAAGATATAATTTTTTCCCATCCCAAACTCCTTGAAATCTATAATTGTGGAATCCATTTTTGGTAAACACTCCAGGTTAAGAACTGTTGACATAGGGATTCCAATAGTTTATATGCGGAATATAGTATATCTTTGGAAAACAAAATGTATATAAATACTTGTGATATACTCTTATTCAATGGAAAACTTATAACTTCACATTGTGGTCAGAGTAATTTTTTTCTAAAGCACAGGTGTGAGTATGTTATTCCTTCTTGATCAAAAATTATCCCTCCCTCTTTCTTTCCTTCCTTCTTTTTCCCTTCCTTCCTTCCTTCCTTCCTTCCTTTCTTCCTTCCTTCCTTCCTTCCTTCCTTCCTTCCTTCCTTCCTTCCTTCCTTCCTTCCTTCCTTTCTTCCTTCCTTCCCTTTCAGTAAATTATTTAGTAATTTACACAGTTTTGATTATCCTATAATAGCACTACTGGAAAACTTTGTTTTGGCACTAATTTTTTTTTTGGGGGGGGAGGAGAAGTAGTGGAGAGATTGTTCTTTTATACTCCAATGATGACCCAAACATTTTATATATTACTCATTCATGTTCACAATTTTCTTTTGAGGTACTTCAGGAGTATTACTTTTCAAAGTATATAAATGAGAAAATTTAAGAACAGAGAAGTTAAATGACCACAGGTCATGGAGTAAATTTAAAATATAGATTTATCTTTACAGGTTCTTACTGAAGAAAAACAGTAGTTCAATTGCAGCCTTACAGATGTATTTTTTATTATCTAGTCTTCCTCCTCAGTTTGTAATTACATCAGTAAAAATTACTTTAGTGATCAGGTAGTATATATTTGGGAGAAATATAATTTTGGGGGAAGAGAAAAGTAGGGTGGGAGTAATCTTTCTCAGCTATTTTTAAATTATGGGATGATGAAAAACCAACAGCTTTGGAGTAAGAATATTCTCTTGCCATTTCTTCTCTTGTAAAAATAAAACGGGGCCAAAGATGTTAACTTGAAAGACTTGCTTGAGGAAGGAAAATGAAGCTAAATGTGAAGAAAATTAGGCATATTTGAAACTCCATGGATTGGAAATTGTGCCTATTTTTATTAGAGAGAGAGATGATATTATTTTTAACAGAAGCAACAGTTAACACAACCAATGTTAAGGACTCTTCAATTGAAACAAAGAGTTAAAGAATATGTAGTTTTCTGTCCCTTCCAAAGCTTTTGTTTTGTTTGTTTCTTTTGTTCCCCCACTCTCATGAAAACAAAATATAAAACTAGGTTTATTGATTAAAGGGATGATTAAAGAATTAAAGAATGATTCCTTTTCAACCCAAGAGATTTTTGAATTAAGCTTAACTATTGGGTTTTACTCCTGTCTCCCAACCTGTTCTTGTTCTTGTTCTACATTTCAAACTTTCATCAAAATAAATTGTCACCTCCTGTAATGGGGTTGTATCAGAGGAATTTCCTGATGCCCTCATTTTACTTCAATATACCATGAAACATGGTATGCCTATCATCATGGCAAAACTAGCATGGTTGGAAGAATCTTATTTTGATATAGACAATTAAAAACAACTACAAGAAATATCAAGAATAAGAGTAATTCACTCAGATGTTTACTATGTTTCTTCCAGACAACAAACTCTTTAAAGATAAGATCATGACTTATCTAAACTTTGTATTTCCCCTTTTTATCTGGAACTGTACTAAGCACACAAGTGGTACTGAATAAGTGTTTGTTGTATTTTGTGGTTATGTGTGCAAAAAATGGGAGGTGAAATAGTATAATAAATAGAGAAGCAGCCTTAAAAGTATGAAGACCTATATTTTAATCATACCTTTGAAATACTGACTGAAGACCTTGCCTCATACTTTACTGAGTAAATTGGGGCCATCATTTATGAGCTCCATTTTTGTCTTTTTTCTACACCTTGTTATCATTCCCTATTCTCTTCTCTTTTACTCTGACACGTTTGGCCACTTCTCTCTAATTTTCTTTTCTGTGTGGTTTTCTATGTGATTCTTTTAGTTCTTTTCCTTTTTGACCAAGTGCTCACTCTCATTTTCTTTTGTTGACTTATAATTTATATTGTTCTTCTTAACTGACTTAAAGGTCTGCTTTGGCCCATTTTCTCCTTTATCTCTATACTTTCTAAATTGGTGACCTCATTAATTACCATTAGTTCAATTATCTCTGTGCAGATGACTCCCAGACCTTTATATCCAGTTCTCATCTTTCCTCAAGTTCTAGTTACCCACCAACAACCATTTATTGGATATTTTACATTGGATAGCAGAACAGCTGGTGAGAAGATGGTCAATGGGCAAGGTGAAGTATCCTTTGGAGTTACCTAAATACCTGGAGGCACAATGAGCTGCATGGGCATTCACTAATAAGCACTCATCATTGGTGAGTTCATTGATGATTCAGTGATGATTCAGAATTTACTAATCAATAGGTGGCAGGACAGGAGTTTGGGAGCTGAAAAGGTTAAGTTTTCTAAGAAATGGATTGTGGTTCAGGGATGCAGCAACAGGGTGGCTGGTGAGAAAATGATCAGAGTGTATCTTTTCCATGAATCTTCCTCAAAGGAAAGACAAACACCAAAATCCTATGGGATCAGAAGCTCTCTAGGGGTTATAATCTTGGTAGAGAGAATACTTAACTATATGAAATCATAGGTCCATCATGTCATTAAAAACACCAATATACTGGATATCTTTGTATTTAGAGATAGGGAGTACTTAGAGATAGGGAGACTAGAGATAGGAGTATATTAAAGTCTGCATGAGAGCTGAAGGTTTTAGAGTAAGGTGATGGTAGTGGAAATGAAAAAGAAAGGCTTCACCAAGAGAAGAGAAAATTCTCTATTTGGCCATTCATTAATTCACTCATTCAGGAGTAGATAAAATTGGTTCCTTCAAATAAATGTAGCAATGCAAAAAAAATCTTGAATTTTTTACAAAAATATGCATTTCTTATTATATAACTAATGTGTAGAATAAAGAACATAAAGATAAAATCCAATCACCCAAGTAACAAGAGAAGATATAGAAGAAACCTCGAAGACCCATCTCATTCAAACCTGACCTAAATAAGAATTCTCTTATACTATCTACCCAAAAATTTATCCAGATTTCTCTAATAGATGTAAAGGGGACTCTACTATTTTCTAAGATAACCCATTATATCTTTGGATAGCCCTAATAGTAATTAAAGAAGATTTTTCTTTAATCAAGTCTAAATCTGCCTCTCTAATTTCCACCCCTTGACAAAAAAATCTAATTCTTCTTTCATGTGATTGCTGTTCTAATTCCTACAAAACTTATTGTATCTTACAAAGTTTTCTCTTTTTTTATGCTAAACTTTGCTGCTTACTTCAATAGATTCTCACATGACATGACCTTAAAAAAGATCCCTACTTTTTTATTCTGTATACTCTTCAGGTGATCAATGAACTTCTCAAAATATAATGCCCAGTTGACAGCCACTGCTTCTCTTTCCTTTCACCCCATTATCAGCCCTAGGCTCTCATGGATAGAGTCCTTTCAGGGTGAGTTTAGTAGAGACTTTTCAAAAAAAATTTTTGTTATTATTTTGTCATTTAGTTGTGTCCAAATCTTTGTGATCCCATTTGGAATTTTTCTGGCAAAGCAGGGTGTAAAACTCAAGGAGACTATGCCTTCTGTGGTTGTGGGTAATAGTCCTTTCCCAATTGTACCCCAAGATCTCATTATCTCCCTTTGCTGCAGATTTCAACTTCATATGAAGATCTCTTTAACAATTCAAGCTTAGGGATTATTTTAAGGATTATTAAAAAAGAGATTGGATGACCATTTCAGGGGAGGGGAGGAGAAGAGGGGGTGGTCAAAGGAATTTTTCTACACTTGGAGGGAGTTGTATTAATATACCTCCTGATCCTCTTACTGTTAAAATTTTCTGAGCTCAGTGAGGAAGTTCAGTGAGCTCAATCACACTGCCTCTATGGTCCCATCTCTGTTACTTATAAATAAATATCTATCTTCTGGGAAAATAGTCAAATTGGCTACAGAGTATGAAAAGAACTCTGAAGTGAAACATGAACAATTTCTTAGGGTAGAAGATTGAGAAATTAATTCAGAGTTTCAAAATGAGGAAAACCAAGTAAGGTGTTAGTAGAAATAATGAAGAACTCTTTGGGTCATTGTGGACCACAAAGTAAATTTCCCTCCAATGGAGCAGTGTTATAAATGAAGAAATTGTTATGGGGGTTACTCATGAGATTGAGGTAAATAGAAGTAAAGACTTTGCCCATCCTGTGTGGTAGGGAGGAATTGTGGCAAAATACCTGTTCCTTTTTACTGGTCCCGGTTCCTCTAGCCTTGATATAGAGTTTAAAAATAATAATAATAAGAAAACATTCTGTTCTATCCCAGATTCATATAATCCCCCTCCCCCCAAAAAGGAAGCATACTCACATTATAGTTCAGGTACATTTACTTCAAGAATTTTTAGGAAATAAAATACAGAAATGAATTCCACCCCTCTCCCCCACAAAGTGGTTGGCAGTCCAGATTAAAAAAAAAAACAAACAAAAAAAACATCCATCATTTGTGTTTTTGGCCATTAGCAGTTAAAATTTACACTTTTAATTTTCTGCAAGATTGTCTAAGCATTTCTTCTCTCCATGTTCCCTTATCTTCCATTCCTGTAATTAGGTGAACTTGGTGGCTTAATAAAGGCATTGAGTGCTCCCCTTGCCCACCATTAACATCTCAGTAAGAAAGGGAGGAATGATGTTATCAGCATTCATGTCATCTCCTTTACTCAGAACCCCTCAAATTCTGGCTAGTAGCATCCAAACTTTCTTTCTCTATGATAATCTCAGTTCTCTTTGAGCATTGCTCTCAGCTCTGGGTTCTAGCTGTTCCCTCCCTCTTCTTCACCTTATGCCTTACAACTGAAAAGGAAGTTTGTTACTAAGAAAGTGACATCCTTCTTGTGATGTGCAGCAAAACTCTTAAAGTCTAGCCATTCTCTCTGTACTCAAAGTAATTGTTATTTGTGTCCAACTCTTCATGATCCTATTTGGGGTTTCCTTGGCAACCATACTGCAGTAGTTTGCCATTTCCTTCTCCCATTTCATTTTCCAGGTAAGGAAACTGAGGCAACCAGAATTAAATGAATTGCCCAGGGTCACATAGCCATTAAGTATCTGAGGCCAGATTTGAACTGAGGAAGATGGATTTTCTTCACTCCAGGCCCAGAACTCTATTTGTTGTTCCACAAAGCTGCCCCAAAGCATTATTCTGACACTTTAAAGGCCCTTTTTATATATATAATTTTTATTTTTTGTTATTCTGTATTTGACAAACATCAAATCACTAATTTTTCCTATAGTAAGAAGAACAGAAAAAAAGATTATATGAAAACACAAAAACAAATTTTAAATCCTAACATCACTTCTGTATTCTTCTTTTTTTACTCTGGTTCACTGACAGAATGTACAGGTTGTGAACATAAGCCAGAAAAAATGTGAGGGAAAATAGGAAAAACAAAACTCCCCAAAGCATTTGACATACAAACCACCAATTTATCCTCATGGTCTGACCTGCTTGAAAAGTTCTGTGTCCAGAAAACTAAACTTGCACAGAATTGCACATGGTTGGTGAAATAGCTGGAACTCAAGGTCAAATAACTTGACTTCTATTCACATATTTTAACTCTTACTATTGTAATTTTGTGTTGATTTTTGGCTTTAATATTTATTTCATTGTAATTTTGCCTCTGATATGGAGACTTGACTAAATGACACCTTTTCCTCATATACCTTGTAATTTTTCATTATGTGTAACATTTTATTATCATATTGCTTATTTCCAGTTTCTTCTGTCTGTGAATTATCCCTTGATGTCATGTCAGTGTAAACATTTTGTAAGTGTTTGGGCCTTCCAAGTTCAACCACAAGATGGATGTGATTTGTCTGTTCTTTTATTTGAAGCAGCTGGCTTTCCATCTTCCCAACTCAAAAGACATTATTTTAGCAGCCCTGAAGAATGCTGTCTTCAGTGGTAATGAGTCTTTTGTGTGCTCAAACACACTCTTCTCACATACATATACATACACATTCTCTCTCTGTGTGTGTCTGTGTCTGTCTCTGCCTCTGTCTCTGTCTTTCTTTCTTTTTCTCCCTCTCCTCAGTCCCCAGTCTCTGATGCAGCCACTTTGAGAAGGTATCTTTACTCTAGAGAAGGGAATATTTGACGAAAAAGAAATCATTTATAAGGGAGGTCTTATAAACTGTGAGCCCTTTAAGGTTCAACTCTTGTGGGCTATGAGGCACTTTGTTTCCCTTCCATACTTCCATTCTAATGCATTACTTCTGTGAAGGTTGAGATTAAGAAAATAAAAAAAAAAACATATATTAAATATTTACTGTACTAAGTGCTGAATATACAAATACAAGAGCAAATAAGTTTCTGCCTCCAACAAACTTATATTTATCAAAGGAAAGCAACCCACACAGATTTATTACTTGTTTGGATAAGGGTGGAAAGCCTCTAAGCAAATCAAATTGCATCTTTTATTTAATCTCTTGCACAAACAGCAGTACATTTATTCATTGTTTTTGTGTAGCAAAACTGTCAGAAGTACCATCTGCCAGAAAAAAATCCCCCAAACCAAAACCAAAACCAAAACTGCATGTATTGATTGATAGAACTTTCCAGTTATGCAGTGTACGGGCTTGTCCTGTTGCCATTAGTGGTAAGGAAGCATTTAGTGGACCCATTAAAGTTACATTTGCTAATGATTATTTCACTGTTGGAACTAGTCAGCTTTTCTTTCGTTCAGCTTGACAATGGAGCATAGTAAAACAACTGTATTTTAAAAAAAATAAACAGAATGAAAAAATGTATCCATGCCAGGATATCTAGTTTAATTTATTAGTATAAATTGTCATAGCTGGTTTATATTTATATCTCCCCCAAGTTGTAAATTCTACAAATTTTTCCCTTTCCAATAAAAGAGCATCATTTTTTTTAAAAGAAAAAAGAAAAGAGTGAGATGGGGTTGAAATGTCAGCATGTATCAATGTATTTTGGAAAGGGTCAGGAAGTGGTCTGATGACTTGGTTTTAGGGGTGATAAGGTGAAAGCTCACCTATCCTAGCTTTAGTTTCCAGGGACAGAGTCTGAATTCTGATGGGAAGAGGAAGCAGGCCAAAGTATAGGAATAATGATTTGAAAATGGCTTTTCTATTTTTATTTTTGTACCCTCAGTGCCTAGCACGGTGTCTGGTATATGCTAGCAGCTCAATAAATAAACACTTATTAAGCCAAATTAGACTGAAATGAAAATGCATTGAATTAAATTGAATTGCAACTACTGAATTGAATGCATAAAATAAATCCCCAGCCTAGGAGATATTTGTAAGGAAACAAGTTAATTTCTTTCTTAGGATAGAATTCAGTGTGTGAATAGAAAATGGAAAATGACATTGCAGATTGTTTGACTAGCAGAAAATTTTTTTTCTAAAGTTATAACACAGACTATTCAATTTTTTTGCATTAATTATGCTGTTTCATGTGGGGTTCACAGGAAGAAATTCTCTAGCTCTTTCTCACCCCCCATATGTTACATATTTTATTTTATTCTTAATTTAAAATTTATAAATAAAAAATTATCATATTTATTAGGTGGCATACTAGTGAAAAAATAAGTAACTTATTTAATTTCTTAGAGTATTATTTATAAGCACTTAAGTTTCTCATCCTATGTACTGATTTATTTTGGCCACACTAAGGAAGGAAGTATAACTTAGCAGAATAAGCCAAAATGAAGAATCTGAAGAAATATGAATATATGCAAATATATTCACATTTGTAGAATGTATTATATCACAGAAATATTTATGAATTTATATCTACATATAATGTATATCTACATATACGTAGATATACACATATATTTTAGAATGGTATTACATATACAGATATATACAAATATGTGAATTTCTACATACACATTGCTTATTCTGTATATATGCATATATGTACATCATATATATATATATAATTACTAGTTACTGTTGCTTTTTAAATAGTCTCCTGAACTACAAATTTAAAATTGAGAATCTTTTCTTATTTATTCTATGGTTTATTATTATGTTTACTAATACCATTGCCTTTGAAATTCTCCAAAATTTTTTGTAAGGGGTGTGTGTGTGTGTGTGTGTGTGTGTGTGTGTGTGTGAAAGAGAGAGAGACAGAGAGAGACAGAGAGAGAGACACAGAAAGAGACAGAGAGAGACAGAGAGAGAGAGACTGTAGAGCTCAGAGCTTCCTTTGTAGCAGGAAAAGGGTGATATTAATTCCATTTTGAAAAATGATTATGAAATATGACATTTTATGGGCAACTTTTTTGAATATTCAACATTCTTTGGATTCATTCATTTTTACATTGTTAGGTGTATTTTAGGTTACTGTGGATAAAATGCTGAAGTCAATGATTTTCTCTACTACTCTCCTAAAAGTTCTTGGACACACCCAATTTTATATCCTGTAGTTAATCAAAGCAAAGCATAGCTCTGATATGAATGAATACATATTTGTTTTACAAAATATTATTTTTAGAAAACTCATTGTAAGCAAGCCTTTCTTGATTGCATTTCCTAGAGATATGTAAAACTCCAATTGTTAGATTTTTTCCAGTGTTTATTTGAAAGATTCATTGTTATCTTGTGAGTTTTACCCCACAGATGACTCCTTGGAGGGTGTGGTGATTTAGAATAAGCTTTTACATAGCACCCCTTTATACAAATATTTTCCTTTTTAAATTCAATGAGTAAGAGATTTCTAGAGTTGTCTCCCTAACATCTTATTTCTTGAACTAGAGAAATATGTTCCATTTTACTTTATTCTTAAACTCCAATTGAATCTGCTTTAAAGTTTTATTTAAGAACATATGCTTTAATACTTTGGGTGACTTTAATGCAAAAATAGATGTAAGGGAAGGCCACCAAAATATATTGGACAATATGTTTACAGGAATGTACTGGTCAAATAATTTTAAACAACCTTTACTTGTGTATATTACAAGTACTTTCTTGAAAAAGAGAAATGAGACTCACATGTGACAGGTATTCAATAACATCACAAAAAATAAAAATGATAATATCTTGACTGTTGGGAAACAGCTGGTTACCAATATGGGAGTCGTCTTTGAATTAGCTATGTGTATGCACTATAGTGTATGTTCAAAGATGATAATCTTAACTCATTTAAGCTGTTGAGTGAGGTTCCCAGAGCTTGAGCACTCTATTTTAGACAGTTTTCCAATGAAATGGCTCATGAGTTTCCAGTGGTATGCTGTACTTATAATTGATATCTTTCAGGCAGCCAGAATCAGTTGTCTTTTAGAAAGGAAGTTTTACTAAGATTGTATGGTAAGAAGACTTGTGATGACCTAATCCTCCCCACAAAAAAGTTTATATGGCACATTCTCCCACAAAGTACAATTAACCCTTGACATCCTCCAGGATACCCATGAATGTGAAAAATCATAAACAATCCTAGTCCCTATCCCCAAACCTTCATTTTTCATAATTCTGATATTTACTTAACACACAAAATGGATAAAACAACACACTGCACTCATAAAAAAGTTAGAGTTTCTCCATGAAAGAGATTAGTATCTCATACAGGATACAGTTTTCACAGTGACTGGTATAGTTGTATCAACTGCTTCCCAGATTGCCTTCTAGGAAAAGTACATGCAAGGATTGCTGTCGAGAAACTCACAAGACTTAGTCTCTGTGGTAAAGAGACAAAAAGGAGGCTATCCCAGAGAGAGTATATCATAGTTCTTTAGCACACTGAAATATTTAACAAAAATTTATGCAATAATTTATATATAACAACAAGCATTTTATATATAATAAATTTTTATACATATATTTATGGTAGTAAATGAAATAATACATTGTATTTATATATTTATGACTTACCAAATTTTTTTTGGTTCACATGTGTTGTCAATGATTTTACACAGTATACTACACATCTCCCCAAATCCCCATTTAATTTTTGATGGCCCACAAATAATCAAAACCATGAATGTTGAACCTATAAATGTTGCAGGATGAGTGTTTATACTGAATTCGGGGAAAGTAGGCTCAAACATAACAAGCAAAAGGAATTCAGGATTCCTCATTGCTGAAAGTGCTTTTCTCTCCATTAAGGGTGCTCAAGAAATTCCCCTTTGGCATTCCCCTTATATCATGCCCAAGGGCTTCTTATGAAGCTATGAATCTGCTTCTACTATGGCTTGGATTTACAATGCAAACATTGCTGACTGCCAACTATTCCAAGGAGCCTTCTAGGAAACTCATGAGAAGTTCTCCAGACACCAAAATTCATAAGGTCTTCCTCCAGTCAACCAAAGTGGGGGAAAAAGGACAAGGATGGCATAAAGACTTGGATTCCAAGGAATGCAGGGGCAAGGTGAATTGAGAAGGTCACTCTAGACTTCAGCTTTATAATATAATAAACATATACTATATATAATAATGTTATATATAACAATACACCAAATAACAATGTGATCTTATATATGATATATAACAAACATATAAAGCATATATCATTACATATATATCCCATCTATCTATCTATCTATCTAGAAAAATAGAATACCTAGATTATATAATGATAATTCTGTAGTACAAAGGAATACCATTGAGTATGCTATATTTTTTTTCTTGGGCTCTTCTTCCTCCCCAGTGCATCTATTCTTATTACAGAAAAGGATATGCTGGAAAATTAATGTCTTACTCTTCTCTTCAGAGCAATATTCTTGTATCCTTTAACTCTTTGAAATATTAGAGTTTTTCATTTTTAACAGATGCATAGTTTGAGAATCACAGCCAACTGTTACCAAGCTCTGTTTATTCTATTTCTTTTTTCTATCCTCTTCTTGTATGTTTTGTGTCTTTTTGTATTTCTTTTTGTTATCAGGGTTCCTACTGCATTCCCTCATTACTTCCCACATTGCTTCCTAATGAGTCACCTGCTTTTTCTCTACTCCAGTTCTCCTTTCACATGATTACAAGATCTATATTTTTCATACATAAATGTGATCATGCCAGTCCTTTGTTCAAAATAATTTAACAGTTCTATATCACTTAGCACATGGAATTTGGATTTCTTAATCTAGAATGTAAGGCCCTCCACAAACTTAAACCATTTTGCCTTTCTGTTTTTATCTTATTTCCACCCCTTCTATAGACTCTATACTTTGACTCATTTGGACTGCTTACCCTGCACATGTTCTTCTGTTTCCATTACTTGCTCATGCTGTTCCTATTTCTTCTCTCTTTCCTTTCCTTGTCACATATGCACATTTTTTCTTGTTGAATTTCTACTCATTTTTCAACATTATCAACAGGATAATTTTTCTTGTTGTCGATGAACATCTATCTCACTCTTAGATGTCAGTTGATTTGTAACTTTAAGTGTAATTAGGGCCACTAAGCACAGTAGATGGAAGGCTGGGCCTGGAATCTGGAGGACATAAATTCAAATTCTGCCACTGACACTATCTGTGTGACCCTAAGCAAGTTACCTAAGCACTGCTTGCTTCAGTTTACTCACCAGTAAAATGAGTATAAAACAATACTTATCTCCTGAGGTTTCTATGAGGATCAGACTGTATAATATTTGTAAAGCACTTAGCATAGTGCCTGGCACATGGTAAGAACTTTAGAAATGCTTATTCACTTTCCTTTCCCTGCAATCCCCCCTCCCCCCAATCTTAATCAATGGAATCAATCCCTGATCAATTTAATGAACTCTCCAATTAATTTGATGACATTGCAGAGAATAAGTCTTTGCTTGGCAGAATGTGGAGGGTGAGCATGCAAGGGCACCTTGCTGGTAGTGATTGACTTCTAATCCTTCCTTAGATAACTTTCTAAAGCACCTATCAAGTATTATTCAGTTTTATCTCTATATAACTAATATCATACCTTCCCTATATAGTCCATGAAGTCAGGAATAATGCCTTATCAAATAATAGTAATTAAGATAGCATTTACATATCACTTTAAATTTTTCATAGCACTATATATGGTTATCTTATTTGATCCTCACAAAACACCCAGATGTGGTAGATGTTTTATTGTCCCCATTTTATAGATTAGGGAAATGAGATGAAGAGTATTTAAGTGCCTCAAGATTATTCAGTTAGTAAATGTATGAGGTAAGACTTGAACTCAGGTTTTCTTGTGTACATGTCCTATGTTTTTATCCATTGCACCATTTAGATGTATTTTCGTACGTCCTTTCATTGTGTAACACAGTGGCCTACCTACAATAGCTCTAAATGTTTTTTTTTTTTTCCAAGTGAACAAATGAATGAGTAAATGAATGAATAGCAAGGGAAATTATATTGGTGAAGCAGAGCTGATGCATAACCTTTTGTAGAAATAAGGTTAAACATATTTAATCAACCAAACATGTTGGAAAACTGCCAAGTAAAGAATTTTAAAATATACAAATATAAAAGGATACTTTAATAACCATCTTATAGTATTTAACTTAGTTTATTTAAAAGCTCCTCAGGGCAACTAAGTTGTGCAGGAGAGAGAGCAGTGGGCCTGGAGTCAGGAACAATTGAGTTCAAATCAGGCCTCAGACATTTACTAGCTATGTGACTCTGGACAAGTCACTTTACTCTATTTGTTCAGTTTCCTCAATTGTAAAATAAACTTTATCTTTGCCAAGAAAAAACTAAATGGAATCACTAAGAGTCTAATACTATTAAAAAACAATAAAGGGATCCTTGGACAAGAGACTGTTCAGGACAAAGGAAAGGATTGTAGGACTTTGAGAAATTGGCCAGGGAATACCTCAGAGATTGGGTTTTATTAGAGACCAGGCATCAAAACACCCGTTTGAGAAAGGATAACCCTGGCCTGGATTTGTGCCTAATATTAAGAATGAGAGAGTTTAGCCCCAAGGAGAGGAATCAAAGGCAGGTCTCTTGTGGGATGGAGTCAGTATCTTATGTGACAGACTACATTAAGACTTGCCTGCTTGGGTTCACAGATGAAAAGCTGAAAGGACCTTAGAGGCCCCGTCATTGTTCTCCTGGCTGCTACTAGTGCCCAGGGCATTAGCCTGCTGTAACTGCCATACTTCTCTAAGTGTCAGTAGATATATGGTGAGAGAACTGCCTGTATAACTAAGACAGCAGCCAGCCAGATAGATACAGTATCCTGGAAACTTCCCAATGTAGCATTAAATGAACTTTGCAAAAGGAATCCAGGTGGACAATGAAGAACTCTCTTTCCCAGATAATTCTGTCTTTTCAAACTGAATAAAATTGTTAGGTTTTGACTAATTTGCACTTTCTCCTGAACTTGGCATGGTTCTTAGTGGAAAGAAAAAAAGTCAATATGGCCATATCCTCCCCTGATTATTTCCTTTGCATGTATTTTAACTCAAGGTTCATTTTTTCCATGAGTAATTGGGCCAAACCTTTCTGTGACAACCCAGTGAAATGAAAATCAAACCCCAGCTGTCAGTTTGGAAAACTGCTGAAAAGAACTTTTACCATTTTACTGTTACAATCAGAAATGGTATGTGGTCAACATACTAGGTATTCAAAAAAACAGTTCTTGAAGGAATGAATAGAAGCATCTAAGAATATAAGTATAAGCTATTATTAATTTTTCTAGCTTTCTAAACTCTTTGTCTCTGAAGAGAATGTAATGACTCCAGTGAAAGGGTCTGTGCCTAAAGTAGAAGTTCTTAACCTGGATAACATGGACAGATTTTAAGGTGTCTGTGAATCTGAGTAGGGAAAAAGATTGCATGTTTATTTTCACTCACATTTGGTTTCTTTTATAATACTTTGTACTTTTTATGCATTTAAATACATCATTCTAAGAAGGGATCTGGAGTTTTCACTAGAGAACCCTGACATAAATAAAAATTAAGAATCTTTGATCTAAAGTTAGAACTGGATAGGTTCTGTAGGAAGGAATCATGTAAACTAATTAAACAACTCAAAAAAAGTATTTATTAAGAGTTGATCGAGGAGAGGGGGATAACATATAAAAAATAAATAAGTATAAAGTAATCCTGGAGAGGGGATATTAACAATTGGAAAAATCAGAAAAATGCTATAAGAAATGAAAGTAAGGAGGTAGTGTATTCCATGCATAAAACTATGTATACTATGCGAAGGCTCGAAAGTAGGAAATGGAATATTATATATAGAAAGCCAAGAACCTGAGAGATTAGAATATAAATAATGCACATCTAGTACTGGACCTTCCTTGTGAGGAAGACATGAGTTCAAATGTAGCTTTAGACATTTACTAACTGTGTGATTCTGGGCAAATCATTTAATTTCTGTTTGCCTTAATCCACTGAAGAAGGAAATAGCAAACCATTCTAATATCTTTGCCGTGGACAATAAAGTCATGGTCCATGGTTTCATAAAGAATTAAATATAATCAAACAACCACAATCCACATCTTTAGAATAATTTTCTTCATGTATTCAGCAATGTAATAAAATATTTAACAACTGGCTCTCCAAAAAATGCTTAGCACATTTTTAAAGTTTTACTGTGTATTATGAATATTTTCTCTATTTGTCTATATTTAAAAAAAAGTTTAGACCTTCAACAAAACAATAAATCAAGTCCTGAATTGTAGCATTTGCCAGTTTTGCTCACACTGAAAATTTAACAATCAGCACTCTGAGTCAGTTCAAGCTGGTTCTGATATAACCTTGTATATCCTTCTACATACATCCATATTTCCCCACTCATCATTGTCCATTGAACAGTTTAAATATGAAGCTGGCTTTCCTCTATTATTCATTTTGCTAGTTTCATTCAGCGGGACCAGATAAAGTTGTGTTGCTTTTGGCTCTCAAAAGATCAGCCTTGATTAAAGTTTATTAGTAGGCATAGTCCATTAATTGAATTTTATTTAATTGGTGGCTAGGACTTATTACTGAATGACAACAAACTGCATCTATCTATAAGACAGCTGCTAACTTCTACCCTCTTTTTTATTGTCTATACCTTGAATTATTTAAAATGCTCTTCAGAATCTAGCATCTAAAGAGATTTATAAAAATGTTAGAATATCATGTCTTTGATGGACACCATATTTTTCTTGTGTTGAAAATAATTATAATTCATTCAACTAAAATATATGAAATGTTTTTAATGTTAGGACATTGGAAATATAGGAGTAGGGTTTTGGGAAAATATGAAACTATGCAATTACAAAGAGAGAAAATTGGGTTGTTTGAGTAGCTGAGAAGAAAAACAACTTAATTATGTGGCATATGATATTTAAATGGTTACTTTGCTAATTAATTGTGGTCTAAAAAACGAAACTCAGGCAGAACCAGGAGATCATTGTACATGGTAACAACAAGACTATATGATGATCAGTTCTGAAGGACATGGTTCTCTTCAACGATGAGATGTTTCAAACCAGTTCCAGCTGCTCAGTGATGAAGAAAGCCATATACACCTAGGGAGAGGCCTGTAGGATCTGAGGGTGGACCACAATATAGCATTTTCAGACTCTATTGATGTTTGCTTGCATTATGTTTTCCTTCTCAGGTTTTTTTTTTTCCCTGTACAGCAAGATAACTGTACAAATATGTATACACATATTTGATCTGTCAAATATTTTAACATAATTAACATGTATTAGACTTCCTGCCATCTAGGGGAGGGGGTAGGGCGTAGGAGGGAAAATTTGTAACAGAAAGCTTTGCAAGGGTCAATGTTGAAAAATTACCTATGCATATGTTTTGCAAATAAAAAGCTTTAATTAAAAAAAACTCAATAGATTCAAATGCAAACTATATAGAAGAATTGGACCTTTTAATTCCTCTTTGGCAAAAAATGCAAATAACATACATTATTTCCTATTGGTATCAAGCTGTCTATTTATAGCATATATCTGCTCCAGGTATGTCATAAAACATGTAAACCTTTAAAAAAAAGAATGAATTTTAGATTTTATTACCACATTTAAAAGTAAGACAAGATGATAAATGTTAAAATTTTTTGAAGTAATAAATTTTGGATTTGTAACCATTGTTCTGGATTGTCCCATAATCAATGAATTAGTTCCCTATAAGATGGCCTTGGAGGGGTGCTGGGTAGTTTTAAAAGCCCTGATTGCTTTTCTACCAAATCTGTTAAAGACACTGACCAGGGTTCTCTGCCAAATCTGTTAAAGGCCATTTCTTTTCAACTAGAGATTTTTTTTTTTTGCAATGAACAATAGGACACTTGACTGACAACTCCACTGAATAAACAAAAATTTTGTTTCTAGAGAGGGAAAGAGATATTTAGTGAGAAAAAGCAAGCTTGATGACTTTCTAGGAAATTTTAGGTCCAATGATAGACATACAAATCCAGTAGAAACACTTTTACAAAGTGAGAATATAATTCTTAGCTGCAATCCTAAATAGCTAGCATTTGCTCTAAGACATCTTTATTCTTATAAAGAAGATGAAATTAGATTATCCCTCCTAGGTCCAGTTGACTCTACTGTGATAGAAAACCATGAAGCTTTGCTGGATCTAAAACAGACAGAAAGATGGAGGGAATGAGGGGAAGGAGAAGAAGAGTGAGAAAAAGTTAGAGAAGAGCTGTTTTGGGATGTCTGGTTTTTCCCTCTCCTCTGTGGCCAGTTATTGCTCACTTTTTCTATGGAGGGGATAAAAGAGTGGATAGAGCACCAGGCTGGAAGTCAGGAAGACCTGAATTCAAATCCAGCCTGAGTCACTTACTAGCTATGTGACCCTGGACATGTCCCTTACCTCCATTTGCCTCAGTTTTGTCATCTATAAAATGAATTGGAGAAGGAAATGGCAAACTGCCCAATATCTTTGCCAAGAAATCCCCAAATGTGGTCACAAAGAGTTAAACATGAATGGAAAAAAGAATACCAAAGAAAAACCAGTGAAGAGAAAATTCAGATGATCTATGCAGCTTTAAACTTCATGGGCTATTTCAGAATACATTAGACACATACTAGAATGTCCATCCCTATTTCTTAGATCCTATTCAGGATTTCAACTAACATTCTACACAGATTAGATCTGATGATATATTGGAGGCATCTTGCCACTTTCAAGCGATGAATGAGTCAGTTATAATCTAGAAGAATCTAGTCTTGCAACAATAAAACTTCCTCAGTTTAGCCATAACTTTCTCCACATTGACTGTTTTGACTGGAGCCTGGTGAGCAAAGGACAAATAATTAAGGCATTCATTCCAAACAGCTAGAAAATAACAAATGATCAGTTGCAATTATGATAATACTAAGCATGGCTATGTTAAGCAGACTTCTCTCAGGATATTTCCTGAGGTCTAAGAATTAGGACTGTTACCCTGGGATATTCTCACTTTTTAGGAGGAAGGATTAGAATAATATTTTCCAGACTGTTATAAACTTAACTCCTAATGTAAGCAACACGTTCACAGAATTGTAGAATATCAGAGTTGGAAGGGACAGTGATTATCTAACCAACTCCTTCATCTTTAAAAGGAATCTAGAATTTTCCTGAGTTCACACATATTCTTCAAACTGATTGAGGGGGATTTCCTTGCCAGTAACTACCTTCTGTGTTCTAAGAGCAGATAAAAGTGTGAGAAATGTATTTTATTCTGCATGGATGTATGTACAGAATATCAACATTTTTTTTCTTCCAAATATCACCCCAGTTTTGCTATGTTCATTTTCAGTTCTTTAAAAATTATTTTGGGCTGTTTATAGCCCAGAATATCCTATCTTTGTCCCAGTAATTTAACTTCAGTCTTGGAATCGTAGTATACATTATTATTGTACTCAAGTATCTATCATGGTATAGCACATCTTTCTCTTTTAGCCATTTTTTTAGCTTTCTGAAGATCCTGACTACTCCACATGTTATTGTGATTAGCATTATGTTGTTGCTTCATAGACTTACTCTTTTCTCCAATAAAATGTACCAAACAGCATAGGTAATAGTTATGTATTCAAATAAATGCTTCTGTGGTAGCTATATGCATTAGCTAAAGCAGCCTTTCTTTACAACTGGGTACAAACTTTCTAGGAAATGATCTGTGAATTAAGGAACTGGATATAATACCTTTCTTTTATCTCCCACCAAGCCCAGCACAGTGTACTCAAAGTCATAGGTTTGTTGAATAAATGAATTAATATATTTCTGAGTACCTGCTGTAGATCTGGGTAGCAAGAGCTTTCTCAACAACCCTCACTACTTAAATGCTTTTTGAATGAATTCAAGAATATATAGTACAATCAACAGGTAATTCTTGAGTTGCTCTTATGTTTTAGTACTCTTTATCAGGAAGTTGTCATAAGGTCTCTGTTAGGTATTCAAGAAATATATTTGCAAATAGACCCATAACAACCCTACTGAGGCATGTGGGAATTATTACCTCCATTTGGGAATGCCAAGACTCATGTTGAGCATTGTTCATTACTGTCCCCCAATACTAAGTCTATGCATATTCTATACCTTACAACTATAACTCAGGCCTGTTTACATCTGATCTTGTGAAAGACTAAAGGGAGTAACGTACTTTTTTTTCACTTAATGGTATTTTAATTTTTCCAATTACATGTAAATATAGTTCTCAACATTCTTTTTTGTAAGATTTCAAGTTTCAATTTTTTTCTCCTTCCCTTCTCCCCAAGGCAGCAAGCAATCAGATATAGATGATACATATATAATCACTTTAAACATATTTCCATATTAGCAATGTTGTAAAAGAAGACTTAGAACAAAAGGGCAAAAGCATGACAAAGGAAAATAACAAAAAAACAAAAATAGAAAGTGAAAATAGTATGTTTCCATCTGAATTTAGTTTCCATTATCTTTTCTCTGGCTGTGAATGACATTTTCCATCCTAAGTCTGTTGGGATTGTCTTGGATCACTGGATTGTTGAGAAGTTAAGTCTATCATAGTTGATCATCACAACAGTGTTGCTGTTATTGTGTAGAATGTTCTCCTGAAACTTCATTCAACATCAGTTCATGTAAATCTTACCAGCCTGTGTTATTATTTCTTATACAAAAATATTATTCCATTACATTTATATACTCTAACTTAATCAGACATTCCCCAAATGGTGGGGGCATACGTTCAATTTCCAATTTCTTGCCACCACAAAAAGAGCTGCTACAAACATTTTTGTACATGTGAGTTCTTTCCCCTTTTTTATGATCTCTTTGAGCTACAGACCAAGTAGTGACATTTCTGGGCCAGAGAATATGCACAGTTTAGTCCTTTGGGCATAGTTCTAAATGGTTCTCCAGATTGATTGGATCAGTTCACAATTCTACCAAAAGTGTATTAGTGTCCTAGTTTTCCTAAATCAACTCCAACATTTGTCATTTTCTTTTTTTTTTGTCATCTTAACCAATCTGGTGGGTGTGAGGTAATAATTCAGAGTTGTTTTAATTTGTATTTCTCTAATTAATAGTGATTTAGAGAATGTTTTCATATGACCATAGATGGCTTTAATTTATTTGTTTGAAAATTGCTTCTTCATATCCTTTGACTATTGTATTCTTATAAATTTGACTTACTTCTCTATATATTTTATACATTAGGCCTTCATCAGAAACACTGGCTGTAAAAATTCTCAGCTTTTACTTTCCCTATAACTTGGTTGCTTGCATTGATTTTGCTTGTGTAAAATCTTTTTAATTTAATGTAATCAGAATTATCTTTTGCTTTTCATAATGTTCTCTCTTCTTATTTGACCAAAAATTCTTCCCTTTTCCAAAGATATGACACTTAAACTATCCCTTGCTTTCTTAATTTGCCCATATTATTATAATTATGTCTAAATCACAAACTGATTCCAATCTTATCTTGGAATGGGGTGTGAGGTGTTGGTCTATAACTAGTTTCTGCCATACTAATTTCAAGTTTTCCCAGCAGTTTTTGTCAAATATTGAGTTTTTATCCCAGAAGTTGGACATTTTGGGTTTATGAAATAGTAGATTATTAGAATCATTGACTATTGTGTCTTGTGTACCTAACCTATTCCACTGATTTACCGTGAGTGATCTACTTTCAAGAGAAAACATTTCCTTTGTGGCAACCCAACTCTTCCATCACAAATCAGATTGTCCCCTTTTACAAGACTGTCAAACGCCACCATAATAAGCTATTGAAATATTGCCAGTTTCTCACATGAAATGTCTGAAATATCATCCTACTTCCTTTTCGTCTAAAAATGGACCTTAGTTTATTTTGTCAGTAGGTAATTCTGATCTGTCATGAGAAATATTTTTTACTATGCCTTATTTTAATAGTCTAAAGGCAAACCTCCAGTATCATTGGAGGAACAAATAAATACATCTGTCCAAATTATTGATAACTTGTAAAGGCTGCTAGGTGACTTGTAGCCTAAACCAGGCAGTATCATCAATAACTATCTCTGTTTTCATTTTCTCTCTGATTAAGCTTGTCCTTTTTATTAGTCTTAGACAATGAATATACAAAAAGGTAATAGATTTGGGGAAAAAAAAACTAATTTCCTGGAGGTTTAGTCACCACCATCCACTTCTCTGCTCCCTTTCCCACTCCCTCATTTCTTTTTCTATATGCAGATTTCCTATTGACATGAAATAACTAATCAGTGACATAGAACCAGCTCTAAACCCACTTAAATAGACTGCCACATTTCTCTATCTTGTCTGCAGGATTACTGAGAGAGAATTTGTTAAATGTGTTACTGAAATCTAGTTTTGTTATAGACATGCTATTCCCCTGATCTACTCGTCTGAGAATTCTGTCACAAAAGGAAATGAGCTTAGTCTGGTAGAACTTGTTCTTAATGATCTCATGCTGTAGGAGAGTGATCACCTCTTTCCTTCTTATGTTTTCACATATTTCCTCCTTTGGAACTGTGATTTCTTTGATGTGTGGCATTTGCGATGTATAAATGTCCTTTATAGTTGCCAATCTGCATTGGCAAAGGAGGCTTTTACACTGGGAATGCCCCCCACTACCAAAGAAATCACAATTGTGATATGTCATCTTATGAGTGTTGCCTGGAATACTGATGGGTCAGATGAATTTTCCATGGTCACACCTCCAAGATTTGGCACACACAACTAGAATCCAAGCCTTCCTGATTCCAAGAACAATGCTTGTCTCTAAATTCTCAAAAATACTTTTACAATAATATATTCTTAAATTTTACCAGTTGTCTACAAGAAGCTCATTGGACTATTAGTTGAAATATGTACATACTTCCCTTTTCTGATGATAGGAGAAGTATTCATTTTATTTCACTGGGCCATGGAGGTCACAATTGGTAGCAATGCATACAAGTGGCAAGAAGCAGATTTAAGTTCTCTGTAAAAGAAGTCCTCCCATCCATACAAAAGATTTTTTTTTCCAGTACTCACTTTATTTGACAAATGGGGAAACAAGAGGGAAAGAGTGACCCTTGTTAAGGGTCACATAGGAAACTAGCCAGACAACTCAGTGGATAGAACATTAGTCTTGAAAGTCAGAAAGACATGAATTCAAACCCTGTTCCAGACACTTTTTAGCTGTGTGTCTTTGAAGAAGTCACTTAAGCTCTTCTAGTTTCAGTTTTCCCATTTGTAAAACAAAGGAGTTGGACTGGTTAGCTAGCTATCTAGCTCAAAATGTTAATCCTATAGACCTTTATTCTGTGGTTCTTTGATCCACATTTTTTGTTTGTTTGATTTGTTGGGGAGTTTTATTTGTTTATTTGTTTTTTAACTATCCCATCACATGGGATTCTTTTGTCCTCAGTTACAGGTTAGGAAATTCAATAGTGATATGGTGAAGAGTCAACCTTAAGGTAAGTTAGTTGGGATTCCTAGATCTAAAAAGTTCTGAGTCCAACTGGTTCTGTTTTATTATTGGATATAACTTAGATATGATTCTATTACCAGAGAGAGGATCTCCCCTACACTAGCTCCTGAAACATTGTCTATGCTGGGCCACTTGGCACAGTACTTGAGCAGAGAGAACTGATAGAGGGACAGATATCTTTCTCAAAGAATGCAGGTGACATGCTCTTATTCTGAGAAGTGTCAAGCAAAGGAGATTCAAGAAATAGGACTTCAATTGTTGGAAAGTCGGAGATCCAGAGTCCCCCTTACCTCTCCAATTTCCTTTGTAAGGCTGAGAATACATTAAAATTTATGTCTTTCCTAGGATGGCCCCTATAGATCATGGCAACTTCTTTCCACAGTGAAAGATGTGGATTTGGCTGTTTCTCTCAGAAATTAAATCCTCATGCATTCTGCGGATCTTGAAGAGCTGCACCCATGTTGGCTTCTTTCTGCATTGTCTCTATTTAAACTGTTTCCAGAGTCAAAGCTTTTTACTTCAAATATGGAACAAAAAAGTTAACTTGACCTTTCAAAAATAAACTTAACATTCTATTCAGTAATGGTAGTTGTGAGGTATTGGGCAAATGAACTCATTTCTCTGACCCTCAGCTACCATATCTGCAAAATGAGTGGGTTAAATTAGGTGTCCTATAAGAACCTTTGAAGCATTAATTATGTTTTAATTAATTATTTAATTTTCTAGTTTAATTAATTATGATTTTTTTTTTATGCTTTCTGAAAACCTCCAGGATTGTGGGTCAACTCCTAACTTTTCCCTTAACTTTCCTTTGAGCATTATGATAGATGTTTGGACAGAATAAAAGGTTGAGATCCTTACCTTCATGTCTTATCAAGGTTATGTCTATATGATGGTAATGTAACAATGAAATTTGTTTATATGTCACTTACATACCTCATGTCATCTGAGCTTCATAAAAACCTATGAAACTGATACTATTATTCCTATTTTACAAATGAGGAAACTGAAGCATAGTGAGACTAAATGAGTTATCCAGGATTATGCAGCTAATAAAATCTCAGAGTTAGGATTTAGACACAAGTTGTCTCCATTCCAAGCTAAACAATCAATTAATCAATATTTATTATTTTTTACTATCAGCCAGACATTGTGCTAAATGCTAAGAATAGAAAAAGAGGCAAAAGACAGCAGTCACTGCCCTCAAGGAGCTTACAATCTAATGGAGGAGACCACACACAAACAAATACATACAAAGCAAGCTATAAACAAGGATAAATAAAAATAATTGAGAGAGAAGGCACCAAAATTTAGAGAGGTTAGGAAAGGCTTCCAATAAAAGATTGAATTTTATCCATTGTGTCATTCCCCAATTAATCTAGTCTCACCATCAATTTCAGTTGAATCACTAAGCTTCTTCTAAATGGTCAGAATATGGTTAGCATGATTAGAATAACTTGTCTGTCTTTGGCCAGTCTCCATTGTTGACATCCCTATGAAGGTGGATTGTGCTGATTCTTTGGATTAACAGTGGCCATCAGAATCATTCAGCAACACTGTTGTTACTGTGTTAGGGTACACAGTCAAAAACTGACATCTGGAGTGATCACACTAACTAAAAAAAACAACAAAATAGTTCACTATTGAGGAGCATCTAATTTCAATCACAGCTCTGACATGCTCATAACTCTTCTTTGTTCTTACTGTTACCTTAAACACATCTATTCTCAGCTTCAACTGGGCTTATGGAGGCCACCATTTAAAATGATTTGAGCTTTCTGACTTAGCCACTGAAGGATTGTTAAAGTTCAAATGATTTGAGAGAGCACATCAGATCTACTTAGAAATAAATAACAGGAAGAATGAAAAATAAAAATTGAGGAAATTCTAAGAATTTCTTTTAAAACTTTAGATCTGAAATTGGGAAATGAATATATTTGAGGTTAGGTTTGAGCCTTATGCCTAAGCATTTTCTAGGTGCTCAGTCAAGACTGAGATAATGCTTTGTTCATGTTTGAACTATAGTACAAAGACTCACTTTTCTATCTTAGACCTGGCATTTCATTTCACATACCAGTTTACCTACATTTAAAATGAGGATAGTGATGATTGTTCTGTTTGCCTTTTGGACAAAGGCATCTCTGGATAGATGTTAGGGGGTCCTGAAACTTTTATGGGAAATAAATTACATATTTATTTTCACTAACCATTAACTGAAATGTTTAGCATTTTCTTCAATTACTTAATTTTGAGAAGAGATTCATAGGTTTCTACAGACTGCCAAAATATGCATATTTAATAAACTTTGACTTATATCACGATAGAAATTTGAATAACTGATGTAAAGGAATTATGTGGGGAGGAAGAACATAAGGGATAATTAAGAGGTAGTGTGGTCATGATGGATAGAAAACTGGCCTTGGAGTCAGAGAGATTTGGGTTGAAAAATTCTCCTTTTGACACTGTGCTAGCTGTTGAGGACAAGTGGGGGAAGAGAAGGTCTTTTTTTTCCTCCTGGTCTGTGTAATCTTCCTAATGTACCATTTCAATCTCATTAGTTCTTTATTAAAAAGAACTCATTTTTGGTAATTGTCCCTCATTATTTGTGACAATCTTGATCCTGGCATTCAAGGCACATGGTATTCAGACTCCCAGTCATCTTTTCAGCCTTATTCCATTACATCCTTTTAGGTATTCTGCTGCAGCCACTCTGTCTTTTGTTCTCATTCTGACATCTCTCCTGTTTCTTGAATTTCAGCAATGTTTCTCTCCTCCATTCTAAGAACAGACTTCCACCAATTTAAAAAAAAAATTGAAGTCCCTTTCTTCCAAGACCCAAATGAACTTCCTCTATGACCACCCTCTCTGATCTTCTGCCATTCTCCTTAATATCTTATCCAGTTAGAAGTAAACTCTTTGTATTTGTCACACTTTTTCCTCTATCAAAATTAATTGTGGATGTACTATTTCTCCATTTTTCAATAGATTGTAAGCCTCTTGACACCTAGCTGTATCTATTTGTGTATTCACAATATCTAACACATTGTCTTGTTCATAGCAGACACTTAAAAAATCTTTGTTGAATTGAATTCTTAACCATTAAGATATTCCTTGATTAATAATACGATTTCAGAAATACACTGAAGTCTTGCTTGAAATCTTGTCACTGGTTTGTGCTGAATTATCTTATGCAAAAGTGACTTGACCTATGTGACCAAAGATACTCACTTGTCAGTAAATTATATCTAATTATCATTTTCTATCTTAAAAAGAAATTTATGAAGTATAACTGTTTGAAGTATCTCTACAGTGAAGTAGTTGAGAATTATAAGGCACAATTCATCCATATATTGCTTCTCTGTGACTCTAACTAGAAAAAAGAAGAAAAAATATTTGGCTTACTTGTAAAGGCTGAGATTCTTTGATACTAAAACATTTGGATGAAAGATGAAAAGTTCAGTTGATTATAGTGATGCTAGTGCAAAACATGGTGCATTGTGGGTATTTGGAAATATCTGAATAATTTCTGTATTCTCTGTTTTTCATTCACATATTTGCGGTTGTATGTACACAGCTCAAAAATTTAGTATTTACATTGTATTTTAAAGATTTCAAAGTGCTTTTCATATGTTACTATCCTTTGATATGCACAACAACCCTATGAGGTAAGTACAACTCTTCTCCCCCACTTTTGTTGTCATTCAGTCATTTCAGTGCTTTCTTGGCAAAGATAATGGAATTGTTTGCAATTTCTTTCTCTAGCTCATTTTAAGATGAGAAAACTGAGGCAAACAATTAAGTGATTTGTCTATAGTCAAACAGCTAATAAGTGTCTGAGGTTGGATTTGAACACAGAGAAAGAAGACTTCATGATTGCAGGCCTAGCACATTATGCACTGCACCACCTACTGAGTCACAGAAAAGGTAAGGGGTTTTACTTAAAGTTATACAAATAACAAGGGTCCGTGGAAAGATTTGAATTTAAGTCTTCCTGACCCAAATCAGAAAGCTTAACACAATGTATCCATTGTATCACCTTAAAACCAAAGATTTTCTTTTTTTAAGTATTTATTTATTTAAAATTTAAATGCAAAATAAGAAAAAAAATAGAAAAAGAAAGACAGAAAAAAATAAAACAAAACATTGTCATGTGCCCAGGGGAACATCAGGGGGATTCAAAATATGTAATAATAAATTTCTGCTTCAAGAAAACATATATAATAATAGAAGACATTATATTCATAACTATTCATCTTTTCTTTGCTTTCTTGTAGGTTTTCACTTGTTCTCTGCTATATACCTTTTACTTTATTCTTTTTCCCCTTTCTCTCCCCTCACATCCCCCAAGCACGCCACAGTTAAGCATGAACGTATTTATATATACATATACATATATACATTCCTACATATAATATATATACATATATGTATAAAATAATATTATTATAGCTGACATAATATAGATTTCTCTCGATTGAATCTTTTTAAGTTTGACTGTTGATTTTCTCTTTATGATTTTCTTTCTACATTGTTGAACTAGAAAAATCTATTGCACATTTCTGTTAATTGCAGTAACCTAAATAATCCTTTCTCTGTTCTTCCTTCTAACATGTTTTGCACATTACCTCCATTTTATTTCAGGATGTTGTTACCTGGGATTTCACTATATAATATGTATCTTTTTCAATGGCACAAATGGCAATGTATAAATAAATCCCTTGTGATCTTTTCCAGCTCTTGTCCAAATCCTTACATATATTCTTCATAGGGAGGTCACTACCTATATGTCGTGATGTTGTCCTGTTTATACTGCTTGAATGACATCATTTTTTAAACTCAGAAAATGTCAGTAGTTCCCCAATTTTTTATCTGTAGCATAACTCACTTGTTTGGCACTGAAGACCTTTAATAGTCCATCTTTCCTCTGTACTACTCACCTAGTAAGAATATTCTGGTTCAACCAGGTTGGTCTATCCACTGCATACTAAATTTGCTATACTTATTTTATGTGATGCTCATACTATTTCCCTTACTTAAAGCAACTAGATTGCACAAAGAATAAACACGATGCTTGGAGTCAAGAAGGCTCAACTTCAGACTTACTAGCTGTGGGACCCTGGGCAAATCACTAAACTTTGTTTATCTCAGTTTCCTCACTTTTGAAATGACCTGGAGAAGGAAATGTCAAACCACTCCAGTATCTATGCCAAGAAAAACCCAAATGAAGTCATGAAGACACAGACACAATTGAAATGATTTAACAATGCCTCCCCTCTTTCCTGCTCCTTTTCCATATCTGACCATATCTTTCCATATTTTTGGGTCTAGTTTAAGTCCCATATCTTCAATAAAACCATCTTAATACCCTTCAGCCTCTGTGTCTCTGTTTTCTGGTAGCACTTATCATTACATATAGACTTTTAATCTCTTAGCTATCAACTTATCTTGTTTCATTTATCATATGAGCATAACTTATCTTTAGCACAAATCCTTAAAGACTTTCTTTTTTGCATGTATTTTTTTTTGCTTCCAACACTGTTCAGATCATTGTAAGTATACAATAAATCACAGATGAATTGAATCAAATGTGTTCAGTTGCTAATTTAGATCTTTTATTTTCCCTGATAACAGAAATATCATATATACAAAACATATTATATGCTTGTTTTAAGGATTTCTGACTTGTCTTTAAATCTGATGTTCAATAAAAGTGCTTTAAAATGTAGACCACATTTTATATTCTGCTTTGAAAATAATTTTGGCAGACATTTTAAGCATGTGCAATTATCTTTGCTTTTTAAAAATAATTGATTTTGATTTAGTTGTGGATTGTGATACCAAATTTTTTATCCATTTCTTGGGCCTCTTCCTGGGCACATGAAGATTACTTTGGAAATGAGACATGGCTTAACCAGCCACTGAAGCATCTTGTGAGAAAGAAGTTGCCAGTGTAAATACTTCATATTAAAGACTTGTGAAAAATGAAAACATAGTCTTGAAGTTTTCCACAAGCTTGTGACTGGATCCAAAAGGCTTCCAGGCCATAGGACGTTAAAAAATCATCTGTTTCATGCAATCTCAGAGTCAGATGACTTCCCTAGCATATGTGCATATATTTTATCAAGACTTTGCAGTTGTTTTGTGTTTGCCATTCTAGACAACAGAAGTAAACTTTCCATCTCTTTCAAATAGGCATACTCCTGAATTTGTTTTGGAAATTCTTCTGTACCTTGAAAAGACACTTTAAAAATATAGCACATAATTTTCATATTGTTATTTATTGTTTTACATTAAAAGCTATACTTTACCTTACTTTTGTTCTGAGATTTTAAAGCATATTTTCTAAAACACATATGCTAATTCTGCTCTATGGACTCATAGTCATAAAGAAAAGTCATTTTAATATCCCTCATTTAACTCAAACCTTGACCCTTTATCCTGATCTCTTTTCTTCTTATTCTGATGTCCTGTATCAGAAAAGTGCTTTCCCCTGAGTTGGGTCTTTATTCCCCTTTAGTCAATGACCAGTTTTGTACTCTACCCAAGTTTGCTAAATGAGTCTGGTTTATATAGTACAGATCTAAAATTTGGACTGTTTGATTTCTCAGAGCCCGTGTGCTCTGTTAATTAAAAAGGCCATGAATAGTAGGCTGGATTGAGCATTTTAGATGCATTCATCTGGATATAGATTACAAATATCTGTCTGGAACCACTGATTTAAACATTTTGGTCAAATATATTTTGGCATTCATTCACATAAAAGCAGTCCAAAATATTTTCAAGAGCAATAGCTCATTTGTGTGTGTGTGTGTGTGTGTGTGTGTGCCTACCTACTGAATATATGATCAGTGGTCCTGTGTCCTTAGCTCTAGCTCTAAAAAAATTTTAGAGTTCAGGGAAGCATCCTGAGATGTTAAATGTTACTTAAGGGGTACTAAAGTTAAGTATGATATTTTTAAAGTCATAGAGTTTCATTAAATGAAGCAGCCTCAATGGCTTTTGTCATATCTTTCAGTTTCAGGTACTATTCAAATAGGTAGCTCACAGTTTAATCTAAAACAAAAAAGATTTTAAATAACAGGTTAAAACAAACTGGCTTTCTCATGACTTTCTTTACAGAGATGAAAAATTTATGTTTTAAAAATTTTTTTTAAATAAAAAAATTTATGTTTTCTGCTAAAATGATTTGAGGACCTCAGCTATGAAATCTTCTTTATCTTCATCTTTATGAAAGTCTTTCATCTTTATGAAAAAAAATTCTTTAAAAATGTAATCAACGCAAGAGAAGATGATAAGAGAAGACTGGTTTCAAAATCCAATCTAGGATGGATTGCTAGGATTGAATTACCACTCTTCTGTTTTACCCTTCATTAGTAGGAAATGATCCCCCAAATCTTGTTGTCTTGAGATTTTGATGAAATCAAAACAAAGATTCTCTGGTAGGAAAATTTATATATGTCATCAAATGGGTATTACTTCCTAGGCCTTTTTCTTGGTTAGTCACAATTATAAAAATGACTCAGAGGTCAGCAGCAGGAAATAAGAATAAGCATTTAAAAGACTTATAGTATAATTGATAACATATGAAAATGAATCCCTTTTTAATGTCACAAGAACATAAGTTCTTTCAACTACAGAGGTAATAGGTGGACAATCAGCAGAATATTGACATTAAGATATGGAAATATGTGTTTGCCAGGGTCATGGGAAGATGATGGCCTTTCTGGGCCTCTTTTTCACCTTCTAAAAAATAAAGATGATGAACTTGCTCTAGAACTAGATTTAAGTTTGACTTCTGATATATACTGGCTAAGACATACAATGTGTAAGTGTCCTAGGCAACTTTTTAAAACTATAAGTGGCATGGTAGGTGCTAATCTGCACTGGTAGTTGGGATTTCCTCACTGAGAGTTTTAAGCACTAATGAGATCACAAATTGGGCCTAAAAAAGGGTAATACTTTCACATCTACCTTATAACTTTGTTGTGAGGAAAATGCTTTGGAAAACTAGGAGTATTATATAAATGTTAATAGTGATGATGATGAGGATTTTCTATATATAGTTCAAACTAAAGAAGAATGGTACAATTACACAAATGCTTCTATTTATACGTGACATTTTAGCAATTGTATCAACTTCTGAAAGTATAAATTTTTTTGGTGAAATCCACAGATTATGATCAAGAATAATTTAACTATACTACAAAAATATATTGGATGAGAAAAGCATTGCCTAGAACACATGTAGCTAGATAAGCAGCCTATTAATATAATCCATCAATATGCAGATCATGGATGGGCAATGCCAATGGACAGTGAACTGAGTTCTGACTTGAGCAGGGGAAAACTATCATTTACATTTGGATAACAGTACAATGCCTTCCAATGATTTCCAATTGTTTGCTGCAGCAAAAGGCTATCTCTTTAACACCTACATATCCCTGGTGATGATATTGGTTATGTATCATACAGTATCATGACCTTGGATTAAAATTATAAGCACGGGCAGCTAGGCAGAGTAGTGGAGAGAGCACCAGCCTTGAAATCAGGAGGACCTGAATTCAAATCTAATCTCAGACACTAAACACTTCCTAGCTGTGTGACCCTAGGCAAGTCACTTAACCCCAATAGCCTCAGGAAAAAAAAAAGAGTAAGATGTAACTAGTGATGCCTTGCACTGGACAAATTGAATAAAAGACATGATTAAGGGCATATATTCATGGAAAGGAGGTGAGCTGTTCAAGAAGTAAGAATCAGAGAAAAGCTGGACAACCTGAATATGATACTTCTATTTGGAAGATCCTAAAAGTACAAGAAAAAGTACTTTACTGAACTGGGTAGGTTCTCTGTGTAGGATATATTTGGAAAATATGAACAAGAACAACATGAAATGAAGTGATGAAAAGATGGTACCATTTCATCACTTGCCTCCTTTAAGTTTGTATATTCTAAAAGTAGAAACTGGAAAGAAAATGTTCTATTTTTTCATAGCTCATTTAAGGCATAAAAATATAAAATCAAATTTAAAATACAAAATATGTTCTGCTTTCTTAGGTAAGATGTATCTAAGACTAGTCATCTAGTGAAGTAGAAGGGGTAAAATAAAATTTCAATGAGGAATAGAAGTTTCTTTCTTCATATACACAAGTACATAAAAAGAATATGAATCTGATGTAAAATAATATAGTCCTTCCACTTTTGTCAAAGCAACCACTTTAATAAATTCTATGGCATAATTCACCCTTATAAATGAGTAATCACAAAATAAGTAAGTTAATGTCTATTATGACATAGGAATTAGCCATTTAGGATTTTTAAATCTTCCTTTAAGTAGAGGTCAACTTAAATGCTGGGTATACTTAGAGAGGAAACTTCTCCATCCTGCTCCTTGCCAACTTTTCCTCATCTAACCACATATTTTGAACTGTTTTGCTTATCATAGTGACCTCCTCTTTCTAATTTTTGTGTAGATATTTTATATTGTTATGTATTCCCTTTTTCCCTTTCGCCCACTACTATAATGAATTAATAAATGGTCTGTTTTGCATTTTGCTGCGTGTAAATATTGTCTTTTTATTTTCTTCTCCTAAATTGCAAGCATCATGAAGGCAGTGAAAATGTTGATATGATCTATGTATCTTTCCCATTTTCTAGCTCAGTACACTGTCTGGTACAATTAATTCATAAATGCTTGTTAAATGTTGCATGCTGTTAAGCCTACCTTTCCAAATGCATAGAATGACAACAGTGGCTACCCCAGCCATTACCCCACTGTATGTTTGCTACAATTGCTACTAACTGAACCAATTTGATTCAATTCCAAATAGATTTATATAGGAGAACACTGGGTTAGACTACTCAAACTCCATTTCCTTGTACAGCTTACTCTATAGCAGAATGACAAGGGAAATCCTCAAGAATCAAAACACATGAAATAACTCATTATATTTTCCTCTTTCAAATTTGCCTATTTTTTTTTTTGGTTGCTGTTGTTGTTGGTGTTGAGAGCACTACCATGCTTACAGTTAATCAGGCTCATAACCTCAGAGTCGGTTTTGGCTTTTCTTTCTCCTTTAGCCTTTATCCCTCCCAGTGCCTTGTTAGTATTGTAATTTGAAAAAAAAAGTAAAATAAAACCACTAATAGTATAAGGCACTATAATATCAAAATAGAGAAGATTGGCAAGAATAAGGGTGGAAAATTTTCCACTTCCTCCTCCCCTAAATCTATCTATTTACATGGCTATCTTGGAAGTAAGTTGATAGTGTAATGGATAGAGTATGTAATAGGCCTGGAGTCAGGAGAACCTGATTTTAAATCTATTCTCAAGACATTTAGAGGTTGTGTGACCCTGAGCAAATCAATTAACATCTAGTTCCTTCCCTACTCCCAAATGTGATGTAAGCTTTTTAAGGGCAGGGGCTGTTTTTCATTTTGTGTTTGTGTTCAGTTTACCTGAGAAAAACATGCAAAAGCTTATTAGATTGTACTGGATAGCTAATCAAGTAACTCTAATATAGTATAAGAACTTAAAAACAAAACTGAGATGGAGGGGGGATTACTTTCAAATAGAGATAAATATTTTCTTAGATAAGATTGCTTTGGAACTGGATTAGTAAAGGCTGACAATCTGTCCTGGAATGGGGAGGAGTATGGCCCAAGGAATAATAGTGGGGCATGTACTAGTGTTATTGGAATAGGGAGTGGAAATCAGATATAAAATCAGAGTGGAAACATAAAATAACACAAGATTAGAGATGGCTATAACTGTTAGGCAAAAGAGTTTAAGCTTTATTCAGTTAGTGAAATGGAGGCACTGAGAAATTCTAGGCAAAGGAATGCAAACCTCAGCTGTGCAGAACAGATGAGAAGGGGATAAAAAGAATAAAAGAAACACTGGAAACCTGTTGAAACTGTGCCTGTAGGTGGGTGATAATGACATTTGGCAGTGACAATAAGACCAGAGAACAGTGAAAGATGCAACAAATATTTTAGAGATAGAAATCAATATTTTGGAAGTGATTGGATGTATAAGGTGAGAGAATTCAAAGGAAAAACCAAGTTTTCAGACAAGACTAGATGGTATCGGTGACAGAAATGATGATGTCAGGAAAAGGAACAGTTTTGGAGTGGGGAAATAGCTGTAGTTTTGAATTTGTTGAGTTTGAGGTGCTGGCCGATAATTCGTTGATCAGTTGACAAGCATTTATTGAGTGCTTACTATTTATTAAGCAGTGTGCTAAGATCTGGGGATATGATGAAAGGCAAAAACAGTTCCTGTCCTCAAGGTTCTCTCATTCTAAAGGAGAATATGATGTGTAAATAACAATGGTCATGTATGACATATGGATTAACACTTCTGAGGGAAGTCACTAATTGGAAGAGAGAAATTGTTAAGACAGGACAGTGAGAAACTTCCTGCAGAAGACAGGATTTGAATCTTTAAGGAAGTGATGGAAAATAAGAGGCAGAAATGAGGGAATAGAACATTACAGGTATGGGAAACAGAAGATAGGGTGCATTATTTGAGGAAGTACAAGTTGATTATTGTTGCTGGATCTTAGAGTGCACAGAGAAGAATAAAATGTAAAAGGACTAGAAAGATAGGAAGGAAGCAGTTTATGAAGATCTATAAATTCTAAATAGAAATTCTACATTTAATTCTAAAGGTAATAGAGAGCTACTGAAACATATAGAGAGGAGGAGTGATATAGACCTACATTTTAGAAAAAATCTATTTGGCAACTGAATGAAGGATGGATTGAATTGGGGAGACATCTGGAGGCAAAGATTAGATGACTATTTCAGTAGTCTGGTGAGAGGTGTGGAAGGCTTGAATCTGGGTTATGGCTGTATGAGTAAAGAAAAAGGGACATGCATGAGAGATATTAAGATGGTAGAAGCAACAGGTATTGGAAAAAGGTTGTATATGTTGGGTGATTGTGAATGAGGAGTTGAGAATGACACCAAGATGGTAAGCCTAGGAGAATAATAGCACCCTCAATTTGAGAAACTGGAAAATCCTAAAGAGAAGATGATTTAGGGGTTGAGTTAATGGTGATAGGTTGTTTTTTGGATGTATTGAGTTTTAGAATAACTACTTAGAGATGTTCTATAAAACGTTGTAAATATATATCTGGGAGCTTGGGAGAGAGGTGATGCTTGGTTATGTAGACTAGGGAGTCTATTGGATGGAGTTGAAGAAATAGGGGATGAATGACATTCCTAAGAAAGCAAGAACAGAGAACAACTTGTAGTAGGGAACTATAATATAACTATGGGACATTCCTGCATTAGGGGCCAGAAAGTGAAAAAAGGAGTCAAGACAAAATAGTCATGAGAGGCAAGAGAAGTAAAGGGAAGAGAGAAGATATAGGATAAACTAGTCAACAGTCTCAGCTGCTGCAGAGAGGTCAAAGATCTTAGAGTTACAGCTAAAAAAAAATCACAACAGCCATCTAGTCCAATCTTTTTTTATATATACAAATAAAGAAATTGAGGCAAATAGAATTAAGTGACTTGCTCAGGGTCACATATCTAGTGTCTGGAGGCTGGATTTGAGCTTAGAAAGATGAGTCTTCCTGACTCCAGATCCAACACATTATTCACAACACCTAATTGTCTTTCTTAATAATTTTTGTTGTTATTCAGTTGTATCAAATTCCTTGTGACCCAATCTGGGATTTTCTGATGAAGACACTAGAGTGGTTTGCCATGTTCTTTTCCAACCTCTTAATAATTAGAACTATATAAAATTAGAATATTCTGCCTTGGAGAGTAGTGAATTCCCTGTCATTTGGAGTCTTCAAATAGAGGCTGGATGATCTTATTTATATGGTAGTAGATATAATTTATGCTTTGGGTAGGGTCTCTCCCAATTCTGCAATCCAGATCCTAATGTGTTGGTGGGGAGAGTTCAGGTGGGTAGTGAGAGAGAAAAAGATTTGGAACATGTGTGGGAAATGGGTTAGGGGGGGTCACTAACTGTGGAATAGGATTAATCAAGTAACTATGATAATTTAGGTTTTGGGGGAGAGGGATCACTCATGTGTTTTAAGTCTAAACAGTGAATATAGGTCAAAACCTGGATATTTTTAAAGGAAAATCCAAATCAGTCCAAAGCTGCCTCTGGAATATACAATGTAGTTGGCCATTCATGTAGCATGATTTTAGTTTTGGCAGAAGGTTCCTCTCTTTTCAGGTCTTACATATCTCCTTCAATAGCTTATCAGTACCTGGAATTCTGTGATTAGTGACATTATTTTTTGGCTTGAAGCTGGTTATCACTTATTTGAACCTTAATATAAGTTAATTTATCTGACTTTTTTCCTGTAGCATATATTAATAAATAGTTTGAAGTAGGAGAAAGAACAAGAGAACACTGGCTACCTGTGAAGGGGCAGGGCACCTCTGTGTGCCATCACAGAATGGGAAAGGGTAAAAGAATAGAACGTCAGGAGGCAAAGCTATGTATAGAAATTTCTGTCCTGGGGCAAGGAAGCAATATATAGAAAGACAGATACCAGAGATGTGTCTGACAGTAAGAGGAAGGTCACTATGTATTACCAAAAGGTTTTTAAGTTATTGGGGTCATGATGAAGCATTCCTAGGACTTCAGTTCAACTCGTTGTGTTTTCATTAAGTGGTTACTATGTGACAGTAACTGTGTGATATATGCTGTGTATATATACAAAAGCAAAAATGGAAACAGTATCTATATTCAAAGAATTTACATTCTGCTGGAGAGATATGCTTGTAGTACCTTCAAAATTTCCAATCCTGGGACAGTACCTTACTCTACCTTAGGTATAGCTCTCCCTAAGGGCATCAAAAAATAACCTCACTCACTTCACAAATTAATTTAGGGCTGCCCCTCATTCCAGCTATCTGATTTTTTCCTCTATATATAGAGTGGTCCACATTTGTGATTTCATTGGTGTAGAAGACTCGTAGTAAGGAACCCCTTTGTTCCAAAGCAAAGTATTACCTGCCTCTGCCATTTATAATCTTAACAAGTTGTCTGATATACTGAGAGTTCAGGGTCCCATAGAGAATGTGTCTTGGAGGTGGAACTTGAACCCAGGTCTTCCTGAATTTGACCTTATTCTACTATACTTTTGCATATATAATAAACAGCATTTTCTTCCTGATCCAGTCTCTTTCTAAGAATTATACACACAAAACAAACTATTTTCTACAAACCCAGTATGATTAGTTACTTTCTCAGAATAAATGAACTAGTGGTCTCATATTGAAAGGTAGCATTATAGGATATTGCTCATAAGGTAGCAGGTGCACAGGAAGATTAGCTTTTCAACTTGTTTCTGATCAGAGATGATTGCTATGAAATTATACAGGTGACTCAGTAATAAGAGGCAAGTTGACATTGATATGCAAGCAGGGCTAATGATATACAATGACAGAAATCATATCCAAGAATGATCTGGGGGACATGATGAAAACAAATTGGAATGAGTCAGAAATAGGATACTATTAATATTAGCATAGGATATGGGGAAGAAATGGGAGGAGCATCCTCAGTATTAGATAAATTATCCAAAAACTAAATCTATTTTCAAACTGAGATTCGAAAAAGATTTGAGGGTACTCAAATACTAATTAAAATAATGATATAAAAACAGAAAAATGGGTTCAGAACATCAAGATTTAGTATTTTTTTTTTTTGCTTTTTGCTGAGGCAATTGAGGTTAAGTGACTTGCCCAGGGTCACACAGCTAGGGAATGTTAGGTGTCTGAGACCAGATTTGAACTCAGGTCCTCCTGACTTCAGGGCTGGTGCTCTGTCCACTGCTCCACTGCCCCGATTTAGTATTATTTATACCAGCAGTCAGCTAAGACTTTACTAAGCACCTACTATATGCCAGACATTGTGTTAAGCATTAAGGAGACAAAGAGAAACAAAAGACAGTTCCTGCTCTCAAACAGCTCACAGTATAGTTCAGGAGACAACTTGCAAACAACCAGGTACCAACAAGATATAGGCAAGATAAATTGGAGAATAATAAACATAGGGAAGGCACTAGAATCATGAAGAATCAGGACTAGTATGATGTCTTCTTGGAGACAGATAGCTCATGGATAGAGTACAGGATCTGGATTCTGAAAGACATTAATTCAAATTCAGCCTCAATTACTTATTGAACTATATGACCCTGAGCAAGAAGATTGACCTTTCTGCCTGCCTCAGTTTCCTCCTCTGTAAAATGAGGTTAAAAATCACATCTGCTTCCTACAATTGTTGTGAGATTAAAATGAGAAATCTGCAATGTTTGCACTTTGCAGACATTAAAGTGCAATGTAAATGTTAAGTATAAGTAATAATTATCATGAAATTTTAGCTGTGACTTGTAGGAAGCCAGGGAAGCAGAAATGAAAAGGGAGAGTATTTGAAATCTATCTTTAGAGTAGAGGAAATGTAGAGATCTGATCACCTATAACTATCTCCAAATTTCTATAGAGATAACATTTGTTTGGAAAAATTCAAGGGTAGAATACTCACAGATTTTCACAAGACGTTGAAAAAGGACAAGCTGCTATTCTCTGTAGGTATAAAGTACTTAACAGAAGCATGTGATTTATAGCACTGATGCTTTTAGACTTTGGTAAGAGCAGATTTTCTGTCATCTGTCTTCAAAAATAAGCCATTATCCATAACTGATTGGAAAGTTAAGCACTTGGGAAGACAAATTAGCATTTTGTCATTAATGTATTTTTTTTCTCTTTCCAATATACAAAACTTTCATATAACTTTTCACATTGTTCACATTGAAAAACATTTGAAATATTATTTATTTCACAAAGTATTTTACACATAGTTTAAAAAAAATAACTAACCACTATGAAAAAAGGAGTGTTTTCAACAGCCTGGTTGGAAAACATTTTTGGATTCATATTTCTAGCTAAAATTCTCTAATGCTGGGTTTCTGTTAACAGATGAGGAAAGATGTTCTTTAGTATGTGGGAGCTCTATTGCTGAAAAAATTACTCTAGAAATCATTACTTATCACTATAGGCTATCAAAAGGTATAGGGGAAGGAAATAAGCATTTACATGGCATCTTCTCTATGCCAACCATTATGATAAGCATTTTTATGAAGATTATTTCATTCTACAAATAAGTGCTCTTACTATGTTCATTTTGTACTTGAGGAAACTGAGGCAAATAGAATAAATGACTTATCCAAAGTATCACAGGTTGTAAGTTTCTGAGGCTGGATTTGAACTTGTCTTTCTCATTTAGACCCAGCACGACATGCACAGGACCATCAGTTGTTTAGAACATTGAGAAACTTGTATGGGGGGGGGGCACAACATAATCTTGGTTCTGTTGAGATAAACACATGGTTCAGGACATGAGCCTTCAATATGTGCAGCCATTTGTGTACTCACCATAACTAAACAAAAGGCTACACTCTTATATCCATAGTAGCATCATTATGGGTAGACATTTATATAGAAGAAGAATCCCACCAGAGGCTTAAGTTCCCTAAATATAGTAAAGGTATAGTTATAAATATATTTTTTAGAATTTCTTAACTTTAGTGTTGGTAGTAACAAATGATTCTTTGTCAGTTTGCACCTAGTACTGCTTTGTAGAATCAATGACACTGCTCTTGAACAGCAAGCAGTTGGTATGTTAAAGCCATCTGGCATTTGGTGGCTAATTCAATTCAATTTACCAAACATTTTAGTAAACTCTGTGAAAAGGAGCTGGGTATCAAAAGACAGAAATGAAACAGTTCCTGTTCTCAAAGAACTTATATTCTATGGATGAGTTTCCTTCACAGGGGATACAACCAGTGTCTCAACACTTCTGTAAAGACCTTCAAGAACAGCAAGTTGTTGATGGACTTTTGCTACTTGATATAGATACTAATTGAGAGTTTTAGCATGTACAGTAGTTACATCTTGGTAAAGAAGTCTTGGAACATAGGGATAAATGAGATTGAGGGTAATGGATGATCTTGTAGTCTGCAAAATCTTATTTTAGTACCCATGTAATTGGTATGGTTTACTAAATAAGTATAACTTAGTCTGAGGACACCTTATATAATTGAATGCTCCACATAGTGTAAAGTATACAGATAGAGTTTTCAAGTGAATTGATGCAATGGATTTTTATGAAATGTCACTGGTTCTCTTTCATAACTTTTCATTTCATGGGAGAAGCTGGGAAATTGTTGATTACTTCCTATGGTTGGACAATCCCTTCTGATGAATTTTAAATGTCATAATCTCATGAGAAGTAGTGAGATATAGTGGAAAGAGTGCAAATCTTAAATACAGGAAAGACCTAGGCTTTTAATTCAATTGAACAAGCAATTATTGAGTACTTTTTGTGTACAGAATAGCATGCAAGGTTCCTTGGGTTTATGACAATAAAACTAAAAAAAGTCCCAACTTTTAAGGACCTTATGTTATCTGGAATTTCAACTCTATCATTTACTTGTTGGATGATCATAGAACAATTCTTGCCTTAGTTTCTGTAAACTAAGGATAATGATTCCTGTAGTACCTGTCGCAGAAAGTTGTTAAGAAAACCAACAAAAATAATTTAACTAAATCTTTAGCAAACACTTAAGTATTATGGATAATTTTTGAGATGGATTTTTTTAAAGCAAATTTTCAGTCTACATTTTTGAAGATTCTTCTAGAGCACTGCTCTAATTCTCTTCAGACTAAGAAGAGCTAACTTTGTCTTAACTTGTTGATAGTGTAGAAGAACATGCATTTGCATGGTGGTCTCCTGATCTGCACTGAAATGATAAATGTCCATTCAATCTTCCTGATATGTAGTATAGCTAGTTATAGCTTTGTCTTGGCCATCTTAAATGTCAAATCTGGATTATTTGAGGCCAGATTAAAAGGCTTTATTGTGAATATCACATTTAAGGTGATCCCATAATATGTCGGATAAGAAGTTCCACAAATTGGAATGTTGAGATGAGTGCACGATTCTGTAATTTGCAAACAATGCATTGTTGTGGCTGTTGATACTATTTGCTATATTTTAATCTCTGAAGATTTCTTAATGGGGTCACTGAAATGTTTTCAATAATCAGTAACTTTATCAAGTCTTATTTTTAGAAAGAATAAGAATGATGAGGTATCTTATTATGACATCACACAAAGAATTACCAGAAATATAATAGTAGTTAACATTTATGTAGCACTTACAATGTGCCAGACACAGTTTACATATTATACAATTATCATCTCATTTGATCCTTACAATTATTAACCTACTTTTTAACAGTTGAAGAAAATGGGTCAGAGATTAGTGATTTGCCCAGAGTCATACAGCTATAAGTATCTCGGGTTAGATTTGAACTCAAGTCTCTATGACTCCAGGTCCAGCACTTCATCCATTGTACTACCAGGCTAGATGATATATAACATGCATCTACTCTAAACTCTCTTTTGTTTTCTTCAAGATAGAATGGTTAATTCCATAGAACTCTTTAACCTATCTGAAAGCAGTTATTGTAAGGAGTTTCCTTGGGTTATATATAATTGCTTAATAGAAGTACCTGAGAATGGAACTAAATTCTCAGCAAATGGCCTTTATCTTTAATTAGACACTCCTTTCATGATCAGAAAATGTGTTGTATTGGATATCAGTAAACTGGCAAAGGATGAACTACTTATAATACAACTATTTGCTGCAAAATGGCTGTAGAAATAAAATTCTCATGCAATTATAGGAGGATATAAAATACAAAACTTTAAAGAGTTCAAAGGGAATAAAATTGCTAAATTGATCCCAAGTTCTTCTTAGTTTATATGTAAGATATATACATAAAAATGCATGCACATTATATTTGTGGGAATTATCTAAGAGACATATATAAACTTAGAACAAATGTTAAGATATGCTAAAATATTTTCAAAAGGCAAATATTTTTAAATGAATGAATGAGTTTAAGTGTTATCCAAAGGGATTCTATGTAAATTTAAAAACAACAAAACAATAATTAGACAACACTATTGGAATGGGTAGATAGTAAAAATCATTGCTGTTTATAATGGAAAACTTTTGGCAGTGAATCTTTAGCCAAATGGTGAAATTCACCACATTTTTAATACCAATGAGCTCTAATTTCATTTCCTTATAAATGAATGTTGATTTGGAAAAGACAATAAAATATTGGTTTTATAGCTCTTAATTTGGGAAGAAATATTGAGAAATAATTTTATTTATATAAATAAAATAAGCCAAGATAGTAGATTCTTACCCTATAAGTAGGAGAAATATTTTATAAATGCACTCTTTTTGACACTGTTTTTGTGTTAGGCCAGAATTTAAGTAGGATTGCTTTTCTGGGAAGAAGAAAATGAGTGCTGGGTAGTATGAAATGGTTGGAGTGATAACTAGAATAGCCAACACAGATATCTATTGTCCTTAGAGGAAGGAATTAGTGTATTATCTAAGTAAATAAGAAGTTAGTTATGGACCTTAGAAGATTCATATCAGAGCCAGATTGAAGATCAGTTTGGGTTTTACTCTCTGACTGAAGGCAGCATGGAGAAGACCATCATTAAAAAAGGTGTGAGACTCTAGTGAGGTATGAAGATCCTAGTTCCATCATTTCAGTCTCTAGGAGCCCAATGCTAGTCTGAGTCATTCAGTAGAGGTGGCTCTCTTACCACTCAGGACAAAATCAGTTATTACAATCTAAAAACTTTAAAAAATGTTATAAACTAACCAGAAATTAAAAAAAAATCTACTAGAGCTAGAAAGGGGACTTCTAAGACCCAGAGAACACTCAAGTTATTTAAAGAGTAAAAAGGAAGTGTTAGGCTTTAAGCCTAAGAAGAAAATATCTTGAAAAACCATAAAGAGAAGTTTTTCTTTGTGAGACCCTGTAGGAACAGACTTCTAAATTTGTAGTCAGCTCAGTTAAATTGAGGCATCCCATGGAATGACCAACCTGGTGAGGGGGGTGGGAACTGTAGGAGTAAAGTTTCTATCCTTGGCCCCCACAATCCTGATAGATCAAATTCATTAGATAGAAAGCTATAACCAAAGTCGGACAAGAGATTGCTCAGAAAGAAAGAACACAAAGAAACAAAAAGAGAAACATTTATAGTTGGTGTACAAAAGCAGAATTTTCTCACAAGACTATTCTAAATTCCCCTTTGATGAGCTACAGCAAGTTAAAGTTAACAGTTTAACGCAAGCAAAAACCATATTAGATGATGTGCCAGAGAAGACAATTATCAGTTTACAATCTGACCATCCAGGAGATGTGCTCTAAATGAGAGAAGGGAGAGGCAGAAAAGAGTAGTTAATGCTGTTGTTTTCTTGTTCTTATCATTAGTTTTGACTGCCCTGTTACCATATAAGATATAGTTAGCATTTAGGCTTGACCTTAAATTTCAGTTTTCAACACAGGTACTTACTGACCCCATTGCAGGATGAAAACAAAATGCAGGTTGGAATCAATAATAGAATTAGTTTCTGCCTTTTTGTGTTACCAACACAGATATTTTACCTTTTGTAGTTTTGGCAACTTTTGCACGGACACACTTTTGGATTAACAGCTTGCAAATTAGGAATTGGCTTTGGTTCCAACACAATTGCTAATGACATTTTTCTTGTATATTTAAGCAGAATAATTATACATTCCAAAATTAATGTTCCCATAGCAATGCTCACTCAACCACACTGTACACATGTAGCTTTCCATTAATTATTGTTTGTTTATTTTCTTAATTTAATCCTCAATATAGACTGCTTAAATGTACCTGAAATTAATATCAGTAAAATAATCTTCAGATACACATATCTTTGGAATTGATATTTTTTACTTTTAGGATTAGATCTGAGAATTTTCAAAAACACAGTCAAAAATAGAAATGAGAAGCAATAGTGCCCTTTCAAAGGTGTGGTTGTAGTCATTATTATATTTAAACCAAAGAGTTTGGACGTACTGAGTCACTGGATTATGATCTGTGAGAAGAGAAGAACCAAGAAGCTATGAGCTTCTTAGATAGCATTGGTAATTCTGAAAGAGTGATCAGGTTGCAACCAAGATGGAAAAAGCCTTTTTGACTGAAAAAAATATAGCTGAAAATATTCCTGCACCATTGAATTGAATGCCATAGACTTGTGCAGAATTGGATTCAACAGAGGGGTGTGTGTGTGTGTGTGTGTGTGTGTGTGTGTGTGTGTGTGTGTGTGACTCCTGATGGGTCTTGGTTCACAAATTTTGATTTAAAAGATATGGCCACTGCAGTACTGGTCTGTGGTTTAGGTATCAATAGTTATGCAAGGGTATGGGGGTTTATAGTCAGCCATGCCATTTTTGGTCGTATTTTTTTTTAACAGAATTCTGTGTGCATTAATATAGAAAGAATCCTATGCCATTACATGACAAAATCAATCAACAGAAAAATCTTTGTCAAGTTATACATGTCAATTTTGGGTTAGGAGGATATAGTAATAGCTATAATTTGTATGAATTGAAGGTATTGTCTACCTTATTAAAAGAACAAGTTTCTCAAGACTCAAGATTGTGTCATAGAATTTGTTTGCAAGATTGGGAGACCAATACTGTACCTGAAATCCTCTTTTGTACTAAAATAAATCTGTGGAACCTCCATCATCCAATGGAGTAAACGCATCAATCATTAAGCATTTACTAAAATGCTTACTTTGTGTCAGACACTATTGCAAAGAAACCAAGGGAGGTATGGAGCTCCCTTTCCAGTTCTGATTAAGATACTTTAGATTGAGTTTAAATATCCCCATAGTTCTGAAATTGTTCATTACCCATTTCTAGATAACAGACTCATTAAATGTACTTATAAATTAGAGATGAAATGTGTTGTTTCATGGAAACTATTTTGTTGGATGGAATAAAGACAGACTTGAGCAGACTTGAAAGACCTTGAGGTCATTTAGTCCAATTTAGCAATGAAGGATCCAAGGTTAATAGAGGTTAAGTGATTTGTCCAATGTCACATAGGCAGCAAGTGGCTGAATCTGCATTCAAACCAGTTCTTCACTGACCCCATACCCAAAACTCTTTCTACCACATATTTTTTCTTTTAAGAGTATTTTCTTCCTTCCAAATGTTAACTGTCCCTTTCAGTTGGTGGCATCTTCCCTGGGCATCTTGACTATACCCCTCTTTGCATTTGTGCAACCAGTGCATATTTCTGTTTCCCCAATTCACTGAGTTTCATTTTGGTCATCTGTTACACAGCTGTGTAAAAATCTCCTTGGACTGTCAGGAGTAGTAATGCAGTTAGTGTTTATAAAGTGTTCTAAAGATAAAAGGAACTCCCTGAGTGCTTAAATATTAAAGTTATATAAATGAATCTATGATTTCAAAGGAGCCCCCCCCCAGTGTAGTGCATCAAACTGTGCAAGGTACGCTGGTACTGGGAAAAGTCCAAGAACCACTTTAGGGAGATGTCAGGTGATGCATCCAAGAAAGAAGAGTCCATTGGTTTCTCAAGTTAGTTTAGCTCATTGGTGACATCATAAGATCATTGTCACCTAGGAAATAGGACCCGTTACCATGGGAACCTCAAGGCTGCATTATTTCACAGCTTCAAAATGTTGCCGTTTAAAAAAGGCTCCTTTCTGATATTGCAAATCAAAATGTGTTCAGAATAGTTTTTTTAATTTCATTTTGCTTACAAATATTATTGGTTACCATTAATATAGCTGGAGGAGGAGAAGAGATAATGTTTCATACACAAACTATTTAGAATACTAAATCTTTTAGAAAATGTTCATCAACCAATTGTTTCAGGAAAGGTTGTTATCTTTTGGGATTCTTGTGAAGTTGGGATTGTTATGAAGAAATAGTAAGAAAATAGAAATGAAAAGATAAGACTGAAATAAAGTTAAAGTACTTAACTATTTGGTGGATAGTTTCCAGGGAGGAAACCAGTACAGGAAGGGTCCCTAAATCCATGGCTTGTATCAATTAAAGGAATTGGGCATGTTTAGCAGAAAAGACCACTCAAGGACAATAGGAGAGCTGAATTCAAGTGTCTAAAGAGTGTATCACAAGGAAGAGAAAGTAATGTTCTATTTGGCTCCAGAGGACAGAACCAGCAGCAACGGTGTAGAAAGTTGTAAAGATGTAGGATTACTTTAAGAAAATATTTCCTGATAGGTAGAGCTATTCAAAAAGATTGCTAGATGGTACCTTAGTCATAGAGCACTAAGCCTGGAATCAGGATGAGTCATCTCTGTGAGTTCAAATCAGGAAGTCTTTGTATTCCTGATTTCCACATTCCTACTAGCTGTGTGACCCTGGGCCAGTTATTTAACCCTGTTTGCCTCAGTTTCTTTAGCTGTAAAATGAAGTGGAGAAAGAAATGGCAAAGCACTTTAGTGTCTTTGTTGAAAAAACCCTCAGAAAGGGACCCACATGTGCAAAAATGTTAGTGGCAGCCCTTTTTGTAGTTGTAAGAAACTGAAAAGTGAATGGATGCCCATCAATTGGAGAATGGCTGAATAAATTATGGTATATGAATGTTATAGAATAACCAACAGGATAGTTTCAGGGAGGCCTGGAGAGAATTACATGAACTGATGCTAAGTGAAATGAGAAGAACAGGAGATCATTATACATGGCAACAACAAGACTATATGATGATCAGTTCAGATAGATGTGACTCTCTTCAACGATGAGATGATTCAAACCAGTTCCAATTGTTCAGTGAAGAAGAGAGCTACGTGGGAACTGAGTGTGGACCACAACATAGCATTTTGACTCTTTCTGTTGTTTGCTTGCATTTAGTTTTCTTTCTCAGGTTTTTCTTTCCTTCTTGATCTGATTTTTCTTGTTCAGCAAGATAACTGTATAAATATGTATGTGTATGTATATTTATATATGATTTAATATATATTTCAAAATATTTAATATGTATTGGACTACCTGCCATCTAGAGGAGAGGGGGAGGGGAGGAGGGCAAAATTTGGAACAGAAGGTTTTGCAAGCGTCAATGTTGGAAAATTACCCATGCATATGTTTTGTAAATAAAAAACCCCTCAAAATGGGATTATGAAATGACTAAACAACAAAAGCTGCTCAAAAGTGGAATGGGTTAGTTTAGGAGGTGATAAGATTCACCCTTATTGGAGATCTTTAAGAAGCTCAAAGTTTGCTTTTCATGCATCTTGGATTAGATAGCTAGCTGCTCAGGTCCCTTTTAGCATTAAAAGTCTATTTGGGTTCTTCACTTTACCACTAGTTGTTCTTTAACTTTGGATTATTATGTGTCTAGGGCTTGGTTGCACTACTTTTAGGATTTTCTTTAACTGAAAAAAACTGACTGGCTGGTAAGTTATCTGGAAAATCAAAGACTTCCTACATGAAACCACTTGCATCTCCTGTCTTGTATATGTTCTATATTTCTACCCAAAACTTTGTTATCCCTTGGATGACCTATGAAGTACCCAAAAGAGTTATGTCCCAATCCTTGATCTACTGGAAAATTCTCTGTCTCTGTTTTTCCTTCTGTCTGTTTCTCTGAGTATCTCATGCCACTTTTGGGTTTGTCCCATAGAAATCCTGATCCAAGCCAGAAAAGTTCCTATCCTCACTGAACTCCTAAATCATTTATTACATCTTGTGCATCTTTGGACCCTTTATAACACCCCCACCCCAAAATGCCTTTCACTTACTGAATGATTTGTCAATTGGATAAGTGAAATGGGGTAAGGGATTTGGAAACACTCAGTGACATTAACACATTGTTTAGTCTGCTATTTTGGATGATAAGGGTATAACCTACATGGTACAATGAACAAAAACAGTTTGAGAAACAAAACTTATAATCCCAACCAATCAATATAGTAATTACTATAAGTCTTCCTTCATTTCTTCCTACTTGGTAAAAGATTTGACATTTAAGTCTTGGGGAAGAAGTTGTGGAGTTTTGGAGAACTTATTCTTTAGGGGACTTTTAAGAACAGTTAAAAGAAATAGGGATTTTTAACCTGGAAGAAAAAAAAAACAGTAAGAATGAAACACATGTTTCTTCAATTATTTGGAGGATTCTCATGAGGACAAATGGATTTCACTTGTTCTAATTGATTTCAAATAGAAATAGGAGTAATGAGTATAAATTGTAGAGAAATGTATTTATTTAAGCTTAATATAAGGACCATCTTCTGAATTGTAGCTCTCCACAATCAAAAAAAAAGCTGCTTTGAGGGGTGTTAGGTTCCATGTTCCCAAATGTCATCCTACCAAAAGCCACTTGTTGGGTATGTTTCTGTTAAGGTGAAGATTGAATTAGTTGGCTGCTGGGGGTCCCTTCCAAGCTGTGGTTCTGGGAAATAATAGTGGTTTAGGAGTTAAAAAACCTAAATTTCAGTCCTATCTCTGCCACTAGTTAGATGAGACTTTGAATATTAAATCCCTTTTAGGAACTTAATCTTAGTTTCTTTATATGTAACCTCATGAAAATATTTAGAATCATCTTTAAGAGACTTCCTAATTCTAAGAAATTGCCAATTGGAGTCCTTTACCAAATAATCCATTTGCTATTTTGAGGCTATCCTGTGCAATATAAATGGATTAGATTTAAGGAATGTGACATTTACTTTCCATTAAGATATAAATGAGTTTCCCCTCTCCCCAAAAAAACATACTAGGGAATTATTAAATTTCACAGTAGATAGAGCATTGTGCCTAGAGTCAGGAAATCTCATCTTCTTGTGTTCTGGCCTCAGACACTCACTAGCTGTGTGACCTTGGGTTGGTTTCTTAACTCTGTTTGCCTCACTTTTCTCTTCTGTAAAAATGAGCTAGAGCAGGAAGTGAAAAACTATTTCAATATTTTTGCCAAGAAAACCCAAATGGGGTCACAAAGACTGAATAACAACAGCAATGACAGTAACATAGAGGAGACCTACAGGTGTAGCTAGTGCAACCTTTCATTTTATAACTGAGGAATCTGAAGTCTGGAGGAACTAATATGTAGGTAATAAATACCAAAAGCTAAGTTGTGAAGCCAGGGCTTTTGACCCCAGAGACAGAACTCTTTCCAATTATGAATAGGAATACTATAGTGATTCTTGAAAATTACATCATGGCAAGGACATTGTCTATTTGTATGTATCTCTATTTCATTTGTCTTTACACATCTCATTGCAACAATCAGTACCTTCTAGTGGCCAGCTTATAACAAAGAAATACAAGTAGGGAAATTAAATAGCTTAATTAACAGCTTAGTTTCATTAGAGGAAATGCTACTTCTTTCCTAAACCAGTTTAGGTTTACAAACAGACTACACTAACCACCCTTACTTTTAGTATTTCTAACTTGTTAAAAGGAAGCCCAAAATATGGTTTTTATCTTTAGAGTATCTCCTAAATTGTTACAGCCTATATAAATTTGTTGTTTTGTGATTCTCTTAGAAGATTCACAGTGCTTTGCAAATTTGTCAGCAATTTATTTAGATGCAATGTGACTATCTGATGAGCAATCAAAACATTCCCATCTGTTCTTGGGTGGGGGTAGAGACAAAGATTCATGGTTTTGATATACATAAGGAGTCTTAGCCAATCAACTCTCAGGCCCCAGTTAAAAATTTTCTGAAGTTTTGGACCAGACAATTAACCTTGTTTTTCAGTAGGCAATCTATTCCTTAAATATTTTATGAACTTATTAACCCTACTCATCCTTATGTCTTTTGGTATTGCTCTTTATTGAACCCTTCCTTCCACTCCAGGGGTTGTGGGTTTCTGGATGATCATTCATGAGTGGGCAGTAACAGTGCTCTCTCTCACCCCAAATTAAAACCACCAGGTGGATTTAGGGCAAAGTGATACTTTTCCTTCAATGAAATAATTCAATAAATAATTAGTTGTTAAGTGCTTCTGTGACCAACATTGGACCAGAGAAATAGGAAAGACTTGCAAGAAAGGGACATAAATATAATTACAGCTAAAGTCAGGCTATGATTAGACCTGTTAGGTCAAATTGAATTTTCTGAGGATCTCTAGAGTTTGGGGAACTGGGCAATTGCACACTTTTATGCTCATAAAACACCGGACTGTGTGACTTTCCATGTCTTGATAATAACTGGTAATATCAATTAATCATTCTAAAAGATTCCATTACTACTACATATTGGGTGCTATGTTAGATGTTTAGATAAAGATAAAAATGAGGGAGTCCCTGACATCTGGTTATGGTATGAAATAAATCACAATAACTATAAATAACAAGAAAAAACATGTAATAGATATTAGCTCCAAAAAGGCAATGATTTTCAGCACAATGGACATTTTTCTTTTTTTATAGTGTAGTTTCCTCATTTTCTCTCTTTTTTTAAAAAAAAGCCTTTTATTTACAGAACATATGAGTAATTTTTCTACATTGACCTTTGCAAAACTTTCTGTTCCAAATTTTTCCCTCCTTCCCCCCACCCACTCCCCTAGATGGCAGGTAGTCTAATACATGTTAAATATGTTAAAGTATATGATAAATCCAATATATGCATACATATCTATACAGTTATCTTGCTGCACAAGAAAAATCAGATCTAGAAAGAGAAAAAAAAGGAAAGGAAAGGAAGGAAAACAAAATGTAAGCAAACATCCACAGAAAGCATTAAAATACTATGTTGTGGTCCACACACAGTTCCCACAGGCCTCTCCCTGGGTGTATATGGCTTTCTTCATCGCTGAACAATAGGAACTAATTTGAATCACCTCATTGTTGAAGAGAACTGTGTCCATCAGAATTGATCATTGTATAGTCTTGTTGCTGTGTATAATGATCTCCTGATTCTGCTCATTTCACTTAGGATCATTTCATGTAGGTCTCTCCAGGCCTCTCTGAAATCATCTTGTTAGTCGTTTCTTACAGAACAATAATATTCTATAACATTCATATACCACAGTTTATTCAGCCATTCTCCAATTGATGAACATCTATTCAGTTTCCAGTTTCTTGACACTATAAAGAGGGCTGCCACAAACATTTTTGCACATGTGGGCCCCTTTCCCTCCTTTAAGATCTCTTTGAGATATAAGCCCAGTAGAAACACTGATGGGTCAAAGGTATGCACAGTTTGATAACTTTTTGAGCATAGTTCCAAATTGAACTCTAGAATGATTGCATTCATTCACAATTCCACAAACAATGTAGTAGTGTCCCAGTTTTCCCACATGCCCTCCAACATTTGTCACAATGGACATTTTTCATCAGTGTGAACTACTGTAGTCATGGGAGGATTAAACTTGAAGTGGTAATAACTAAATTTGCCAAATACACCCTAATTCAGAGGGAAGCAGATGAGTGTATGGAGAACAAATTAAAGAATGAACAGTAGGGTGGACTTCCTTCCGGGGGTAGAGTCATGGTGGTGGAGATTAGACAGGAGTCTCTGTAACCTCCTCTAACCTTCCCTCAAACCAACAACATATGAAGCCTCTAGACTGATTTTTGAAGCAAAAAAAACAATATCTGGAGGACAACACAATTCTAGAAGAAGATACTCTGGAAGAACCTCAAAACAGGTCTGTTTTAATTGGGCAGGGGGGTGGTCTGCTGAACCCAGACTGCAGCGCAGGGAGACTGGGGCAGGGAGCTGGAACAGGAGTCGGAACAGGAGTGGGAGCGTTGTGCTTTTCACACACCTGGGAGTCTTCTGGGGACCTCTTGGGCCAATCTGTCCTGATTGTGGTCAGGTGGTTTGGGGGGGTCTGCCTTTTGTGGGGGATAGATTGTGAACCACTGAACCCCTGATGAGCATCGGACCTAGCTGCCATTACACAACACCCTAGGGTGATCAATCAATCAGCAGGACTGATCAGCATCAGAAATAATTCAATCAGCGGAGCTGCCCAGTACCTGAAATAATTCAATCAGCAGAACTGCCCCAGGGTGAACTAAAGCAGAACTGCCCAGCACCTGACATAATTCAATCAGAGGAGCTGCCCAGTTCCTGAAATAACTCAATCAGCAGAACTGCCCCAAGGCGAATTAAAGCAGCTGTCCCACCTTTGCCCTAAACAGACAGCACACCTTTAAAAAAAAATGAATAAAAAAACCAAAAAGAGCTCTCACCATAGACAACTTTTATGGAGAGAGGGAAGAACAGACCTCAAATTCTGAGGCCCCTAAAGGTAAAGCAACTCCAGAAAAAGCCCCAAAGAGAGACATAAACTGGTCTCCATGTCACAAGGCTTTCTTTGAAGATTGCATAAAAAATCTTAAAAGAGAGTTAGAAGAAACATGGGGAAACGAAATGAGATCACTGCAAAATAAAATAGAAAAAATGGAAAAAGAATAAAATAAACAAAAAATGTAATTGGTCAATTGCAAAAGGAACTAAAAAGAGTAACTGAAGAAAATAAGACATTAAAAATTAGAATTGAACAATTGGAAATGAATGACTCATCAAGACTTCAAGAATCAGTCAAACAAAAACAAAAAAATGAAAAGATAGAGAAAAACATGAAATATCTCCTAGTAAAAACAACTGACCTGGAAAATAGATCTAGGAGAGACAATCTAAGGATTATAGAGCTTCCTGAAAGCCATGATGAAAAAAAGAACCTAGACACTATCTTCCAGGAAATCATAAAAGAAAACTGCCCTGATATCTTAGACCCAGAAGGCAAAATACTCCTTGAAACAATCCAACGATCACCTCCTGAAAGAAACCCAAAAATTAAGTCCCCCAGAAATATCGTGGCTAAATTCCAGAACTATCACACCAAGGAAAAGTTATTACGAGAAGCCAGAAAGAAACAATTTAAATATCGGGGAGACACAATTAGGATCACACAGGACCTAGCAGCTTCTACTTTGAAGAATTGAAGGGCCTGAAATCAGATATTCCGAAGGGCAAAGGAACTTGGATTACAGCCAAGAATAAGTTACCCAGCTAGAATGAGCATTATCTTCCAGGGAAGAAGATGGTCATTCAATTATATAGGAGAATTTCACCTATTTCTATTGAAAAGACCAGAACTGAACAAAAAATTTGATCTACAAACACAGAAC